>JAWDGP010001084.1:220000-335000 GCA_033675545.1 Elysia crispata | reverse complement strand
GTTACAGGGATCCGTGGTGGGTTGAAGCCGCATGGCGGCTGTAGGTGGTTCTAGAACCTTATCTTTTCAGTGCCAGCCTGCTAGTTACAGGGATCCGTGGTGGGTTCAAGCCCCGTGGCGGTTGTAGATTCTAGAACCTTATCTTTTCCCAGTGCCAGCCTGCTAGCAGGATCCGTGGTGGGTTCAAGCCCTGTGGCGTCTGTAGGTGGTTCTAGAACCTTATCTTTCAGTGCCAGCCTGCTAGTTACTCGGGATCCGTGGTGGGTTCAAGCCCCGTGGCGGCTGTAGCTCAGAACCTTATCTTTTTCAGTGCCAGCCCGCTAGTTACTGGTGGGATCCGTGGTGGATTCAAGCCCATTGGCGTCTGTAGGTGGTTCTAGAACCTTATCTTTTCAGTGCCAGCCCGCTAGTTACAGGAATCCGTGGTGGGTTCAAGCCCCGTGGCGTCTGTAGGTGGTTCTAGAACCTTATCTTTTCAGTGCCAGCCCGCTAGTTACAGGAATCCGTGGTGGATTCAAGCCCCGTGGCGTCTGTAGGTGGTTCTAGAACCTTATCTTTTCAGTGCCAGCCCGCTAGTTACAGGAATCCGTGGTGGGTTCAAGCCCCGTGGCGTCTGTAGGTGGTTCTAGAACCTTATCTTTTCAGTGCCAGCCTGCTAGTTACAGGAATCCGTGGTGGATTCAAGCCCCGTGGCGTCTGTAGGTGGTTCTAGAACCTTATCTTTTCAGTGCCAGCCTGCTAGTTACAGGGATCCGTGGTGGGTTCAAGCCCCATGGCGTCTGTAGGTGATTCTAGAACCTTATCTTTTCAGTGCCAGCCTGCTAGTTACAGGGATCCGTGGTGGGTTCAAGCCCCGTGGCGGTTGTAGGTGGTTCTAGAACCTTATCTTTTCAGTGCCAGCCTGCTAGTTACAGGGATCCGTGGTGGGTTCAAGCCGCATGGCGGCTGTAGGTGGTTCTAGAACCTTATCTTTTCAGTGCCAGCCTGCTAGTTACAGGGATCCGTGGTGGGTTCAAGCCCCATGGCGTCTGTAGGTGGTTCTAGAACCTTATCTTTTCAGTGCCAGCCTGCTAGTTACAGGGATCCGTGGTGGGTTCAAGCCCCGTGGCGTCTGTAGGTGGTTCTAGAACCTTATCTTTTCAGTGCCAGCCCGCTCGTTACAGGGATCCGTGGTGGGTTCAAGCCCCGTGGCGGTTGTAGGTGGTTCTAGAACCTTATCTTTTCAGTGCCAGCCTGCTAGTTACAGGGATCCGTGGTGGGTTCAAGCCCCGTGGCGGCTGTAGGTGGTTCTAGAACCTTATCTTTTCAGTGCCAGCCTGCTAGTTACAGGGATCCGTGGTGGGTTCAAGCCCCATGGCGTCTGTAGGTGGTTCTAGAACCTTATCTTTTCAGTGCCAGCCTGCTAGTTACAGGAATCCGTGGTGGATTCAAGCCCCATGGCGTCTGTAGGTGGTTCTAGAACCTTATCTTTTCAGTGCCAGCCTGACCGACGGGGGCTCAGGAGTTACTTCTTAAAAAAAAATGATTTCGTGTCGTGGAAGGGCTATATCAATCAAACAAGAGTAAATAAGATGAGAAAGGTATATTAAATCCCTAATCTTATTTATAAAACTTCAAAAGGGATATCTTAAATGCCATGCATCAGATACAACAATTCTATGGTCTTTACATATATATCATTACTTTCATGATTTTCTAATCTCTATCTTCATCCATTTTGTGTAGATCATTATAAAAGAATTATTAATTGATTTACACCATGCACTTTACAACACAATAAACCAAAAGGAAACTAAATATGTCAGCTAATTATTCAGTTTTCAGACATTAGATAATTATGTTTATGTGACTCTAACTTTTCACCTTGCACCATAGTAAACTGAATCTTTAGCAAAAAAAAAAAACAAAAAAAACAAAACAAAACAAAAAAATAAAATAACAGGCGTTCTGTCATACACGTTTGCGAACCGTGACCTCTCACGTTGTACCCTTTGACCCCTTATATTTCACGACACTCACCTTCCTCAAGTTGAAGGTCACCTGGAACTTGTTGAGGAAGCTCTCGGCAAACTCCGGGTAGGTGTGGAGAATCTCGCGGAGATCACCGAGGTCAATCTTGTTGATGTCACAGTAGGACAGCGCTCTCACACAGTACATGGACTGTCCCTGCATGGTTCGATTCTCCTTGATGTCTTCACCAAAGATATCGTCTTTACCTGGAAGAAAGTATTGGTTTGTGACGCAAAAAACAAGTTTGGGACAGCTATACCAGCACTTTACTCCTATCTTACATTGTGGCAGAACTTAGGAGACAAACTAATTTTAATTTGCAGAGAGTTGATCTTGTTTCCACCGAATGCCTAGATATAAACTGCTATTAGCATTAAAAATTATTAGCTGGATAAAACACTGCAGATAAACAGATATATCTCATAATAAATATCTCAACTCTCCTAAATTCAACTAAGACCTTCAAGCTGGTCTGGTCATCTTCATAGTTCTTTGCATCCCATGGTCTTAGGTACAGATGTATTATTTCAGGTAAGCAACAACATGGGTCTCTTACACACAGAGCAACAAACCAGAGGTCCTGCATTGATGTATATTATATATAGGGAAAATCGTGCCTCAACCTGACAAGGTAGCGACCTTAATAACCTGAGATCACTAGCGCTATACCACTCGCTCCTCCAGCCACGCTCAATGAGGCAGGTGAAATATACCGCCGTTCAAATACAAATCAGCGTAAATCCCAGATTCGAGATATCATCTTTGCTTTTTTTTTGTACTTCGATTGAATCTTTGTGGTTCCAAAATTATAATAGCCTTCTTTAAGCATTTAAAAACATTATACAATAGACTTGCACAGCACAGAATTAACTGATTTCCCATACTTTCAGTTTATTAAAGAAACTTTTCAAACACCACAATGCCGCATATAAAAAATGAATTGTAAAAGAAGCAACGTTTCTTTTGTAACAAACGTGTATTCTGGTGGAAACAAGACTGCTCTGAAACATGTTAGTAAAGCTAGAATAAATCATTATTCCTCACGCGCATTACTTCAAAACGGATTTCAATTGTTTTTTGTTTTTTTTTTTTGAAAGAAAAAAAAAAAAACCAAACAATTGAGATGCGACATTTTCCTGCGGGTATATTGCTATTGCCAGAACCTAATCCTACCCGAGATTCTTCATTCGACACGGCATCTGGTTAACGAAAGAAAACTAACTTTTTATCTGATCTGGTGAGTTTTGAACAATTAGGCTAATTGGAAAACCAAAATCTCCACATCAGGAAATCTCAAAAACCGATTCCTATGTGCATTAAATCTATTTGTTATGGAACAAAGATCATTCAAAACTAGATTTTTGTTGTAGGTTAAATAAAGCTAATTTTTTTTGTTAACAGTTGTCAGCATGATGGCGACTTAGAGAAGAGTTCTTGACAGATCCGGAGAAGCGAATGTTTCTTGAAGCAATTCCCTATACGCATAGAGTGATTGTTTGACAGTAAACTTTGACCCCAGAATCAAAACAATCAATCCATTTATTATCAAAGTTTTTAGAAAATATGTTCAAGTTTAAACTTCATCCGCGATAACTGATCTGAACTCTGATACTTATTTTTTTTTTTTTTCAAAGTTGTGGGTCAGCTAGCCATCTTACACTCTTTGACGATCTCATGTCCTAGTTGTTTGGACTATGGAGCTTCTCAAAACTTAGTCTCTGCTAGTTTCCTGAGATGCCTACTGTATAAAGCGCGCGCTCTACCATAGGCAACGAGGTTTCATTCAAAGATTCAAACCTCTCTTATGTCGACAAGAGGACCATAATAGTAATACTCAACGTTTCTGAAATTTACTAGAAAACTTTATTTGTGGCTACGTTAAATACAACAGACGCACCCAGCAATGTATGAACGTTAAGCATTTTACCTCATGAAAACAGACGGTTTAATTGAGTAACAGTTCAATACTCTGGGACTATTAGTATTTTCATGCCAATAGGCCTTAAATAGTTATGTGAATCTAGTCTTTGATTGGTTTTAATCCCAAGTAAAGCTACCACATCCTAGATCTTTACTTTTTTAACTTTAATTACTATTGTGATATATTAGTGTCACCAGGGGTGATTTTAAAAAATGATAAGATATCAGATTGAAAAAAAAAATTCTGTCTTATCATTTTCAAAATCACTGCTGGTCAAACTAATTATCCCAACAGTAAAGACCTAAGATGTGGCAGCTTTACAAGCGACTTAAACCAATTAAAGACTAGAATCATGAAACTATTTATTTCAGGCCACGTTTGTCTTGCAATGAGACAGACATGTGGAGACCCGACAGTCTGTCTAAGGACATCAGGGCATTGCCTAAAGATAAGCACTTCAAAGCTAGAGTTCATAAGTTTTATCTGAAGTCTACCGCAGTGCTATCAGTTGGATTAGTGAGAAAGCCGAGATCACAACAAAAAAATCTAACGCCAGATTTACAGATTAAACTATTCAAAATCCCTCTCTTATGAAAAAAAAAATAAATAAAACCAAACAAATTAATGAGAACTATTTTTAATCATATAATAAGCCCAATATCCGCTTTCTTCATAACAGCACTAGCGGAGAGTTCGTTGGAAGAATTAAGGCTGATCAACTAAAAATAGCTTCAGATTTTAAAACTCCCTAACCCCATGGCTGAGGAAGCAAAATTAGTGCAAATAAAGTCGCCATGGTTAGGTTAGGTTAGGTTAAGACATTTAATGCCGAAAATAATCTAAAGAAGATTTAAATTAAAGATTTATCTAAACTCTGAACCCGTTTTCTAACAACAAGTCTGGGCTAGCAAAATAACATGCTCGAAATGCAAACAAAGAAATGCACTGTAAAATGTCTGTTGGTTATTTTCGTAAAGGTTATTACCTGCAGTGTTATGTTGAATCAATGTTAGATCAATGCTAAATCAACGAGTATACCCGTGTCAAGGGATTACACTTCACTCAGACTGGACGCGTGTGTAATAACAATCTCTTTCTACATTACCAATAATGGACATTTTCTCCTTTCGCTCTGTACTTGAATGTATTCATCTAATTACAACAATTGGAAGCTTTGTTGGGGCCATTTGGTGTTTTTTATCATTATTACTTTCTGTAACCCTAATAATAGATTTATATTATTTGATATTCTTTTCGAATATCTTAGAAAAACAAAACAAAATAAAACTGACAAAACCAATCCATTCAATCTGATGACTCATCCCGCTGATCCATACTGTCGCCTAATCCGAATCCATGTATGTGTACTTCTTGAACCCGCCAAGGACCGAGTATCGATTACCGAACAGACACCGGTACACAAGAAATCGATTTACCGAGTATGGCCATAACCGTATCGTCTTTGAGAATCTCTATGGAGCCCCGGGCGATGAAGTACAGCGCTGTCAAAATGTCGCCCGGATGGACCAAGGTGTCACCGGGCGGCGCATGCGTGGACTTGAACTTGGTGGAGAGGACGCGTAGACAGCCTTGGTGACGACAAAGGGGAGAGAACAGAAATAAGAGGGACGCGATATTAGTTAAAGGATAACACTAGTAGTAGATTTGGGTTGGCTTCAAGTGGTACCATATGGAGAGGAAAGAAATGATCTTGACGAAAGCGTGCTTACTTGAAATATAGGATTTGGAAACAAAAACAAATGAGGGAAGCAATGGTTTTGAAAAAAACATCATTAAACAATAAAAAGGATAGAGTAGAGAAAGAGAGAGGCAGATAGATATAGAGAAAAATAAAATGAATAGACAAAGAGAGAGAGAGAGAGAGAGAGAGAGAGAGAGAGAGAGAGAAAGAGAGACCCAAACAGATAGAAAAGAGAGGGAGAGAGAGACAGACAGACATACAAACAGAGAAAGAGATTGGGAGAGAGAGAAATAAAGAGACAGAGAAAGAGAAAGAAAGAGAGACAGAGAGAGAGAAAGGGAGAGCGACAGTGAGAGAGAGAGAGAGAGAGAGAGAGAGAGAGAGAGAGAGAGAGAGAGAGAGAGAGAGAGGGGGGGTAATACAGAAATAACTCAAAGCTGAAATCTTCCTATCTTAGGGTAGACAATCGTAGAACTATAATGAGACGCTTTATAGAAGTTATAGCAATAGCAAACAGAAAATGGAAAGTAAAAGAAGTAAAAGAGCTGAGCTAGACAATCTTCCAGAATAATGTAGAGGGCACAGTATATCAACCAGTCACGTGCCTTGCTCTTTTACGTAGACTATCATGACCTTCCACGCATCTCTATCCCTCGTCGCTTTCAGTGCTTCTGTCACTCTTTCTACTTTGAGCCACTTTGTTAGTCCATCCAACATCTTTCAGTGCTTCTGTCACTCTTTCTACTTTGAGCCACTTTGTTAGTCCATCCAACATCTTTCAGTGCTTCTGTCACTCTTTCTACTTTGAGCCACTTTGTTAGTCCATCCAACATCTTTCAGTTCTTCTGTCACTCTTTCTACTTTGAGCCACTTTGTTAGTCCATCCAACATCTTTCAGTGCTTCTGTCACTCTTCCTACTTTGAGCCACTTTGTTAGTCCATCCAACATCTTTCAGTTCTTCTGTCACTCTTCCTACTTTGAGCCACTTTGTTAGTCCATCCAACATCTTTCAGTGCTTCTGTCACTCTTCCTACTTTGAGCCACTTTGTTAGTCCATCCAACATCTTTCAGTGCTTCTGTCTCTCTTCCTACTTTGAGCCACTTTGTTAGTCCATCCAACATCTTTCAGTGCTTCTGTCTCTCTTCCTACTTTGAGCCACTTTGTTAGTCCATCCAACATCTTTCAGTTCTTCTGTCACTCTTCCTACTTTGAGCCACTTTGTTAGTCCATCCAACATCTTTCAGTGCTTCTGTCTCTCTTCCTACTTTGAGCCACTTTGTTAGTCCATCCAACATCTTTCAGTGCTTCTGTCACTCTTCCTACTTTGAGCCACTTTGTTAGTCCATCCAACATCTTTCAGTTCTTCTGTCTCTCTTCCTACTTTGAGCCACTTTGTTAGTCCATCCAACATCTTTCAGTGCTTCTGTCTCTCTTCCTACTTTGAGCCACTTTGTTAGTCCATCCAACATCTTTCAGTGCTTCTGTCTCTCTTCCTACTTTGAGCCACTTTGTTAGTCCATCCAACATCTTTCAGTTCTTCTGTCACTCTTCCTACTTTGAGCCACTTTGTTAGTCCATCCAACATCTTTCAGTTCTTCTGTCACTCTTCCTACTTTGAGCCACTTTGTTAGTCCATCCAACATCTTTCAGTTCTTCTGTCACTCTTCCTACTTTGAGCCACTTTGTTAGTCCATCCAACATCTTTCAGTGCTTCTGTCACTCTTCCTACTTTGAGCCACTTTGTTAGTCCATCCAACATCTTTCAGTGCTTCTGTCACTCTTCCTACTTTGAGCCACTTTGTTAGTCCATCCAACATCTTTCAGTTCTTCTGTCACTCTTCCTACTTTGAGCCACTTTGTTAGCCCATCCAACATCTTTCAGTTCTTCTGTCACTCTTCCTACTTTGAGCTACTTTGTTAGCCCATCCAACATCTTTCAGTTCTTCTGTCAATCTTCCTACTTTAAACCACTTTGTTAGTCCATCCAACATCTTTCAGTTCTTCTGTCTCTTCCTACTTTAAACCACTTTGTTAGTCCATCCAACATCTTTCAGTGCTTCTGTCTCTCTTCCTACTTTAAACCACTTTGTTAGTCCATCCAACATCTTTCAGTGCTTCTGTCACTCTTCCTACTTTAAACCACTTTGTTAGTCCATCCAACATCTTTCAGTGCTTCTGTCACTCTTTCTACTTTAAACCACTTTGTTAGTCCATCCAACATCTTTCAGTGCTTCTGTCTCTCTTCCTACTTTAAACCACTTTGTTAGTCCATCCAACATCTTTCAGTTCTTCTGTCTCTCTTCCTACTTTAAACCACTTTGTTAGTCCATCCAACATCTTTCAGTGCTTCTGTCACTCTTTCTACTTTAAACCACTTTGTTAGTCCATCCAACATCTTTCAGTGCTTCTGTCTCTCTTCCTACTTTAAACCACTTTGTTAGTCCATCCAACATCTTTCAGTGCTTCTGTCTCTCTTCCTACTTTAAACCACTTTGTTAGTCCATCCAACATCTTTCAGTGCTTCTGTCACTCTTCCTACTTTAAACCACTTTGTTAGTCCATCCAACATCTTTCAGTGCTTCTGTCACTCTTTCTACTTTAAACCACTTTGTTAGTCCATCCAACATCTTTCAGTGCTTCTGTCTCTCTTCCTACTTTAAACCACTTTGTTAGTCCATCCAACATCTTTCAGTGCTTCTGTCACTCTTTCTACTTTTAAACCACTTTGTTAGTCCATCCAACATCTTTCAGTGCTTCTGTCTCTCTTCCTACTTTAAACCACTTTGTTAGTCCATCCAACATCTTTCAGTGCTTCTGTCTCTCTTCCTACTTTAAACCACTTTGTTAGTCCATCCAACATCTTTCAGTGCTTCTGTCTCTCTTCCTACTTTAAACCACTTTGTTAGTCCATCCAACATCTTTCAGTTCTTCTGTCACTCTTTCTACTTTAAACCACTTTGTTAGTCCATCCAACATCTTTCAGTGCTTCTGTCTCTCTTCCTACTTTAAACCACTTTGTTAGTCCATCCAACATCTTTCAGTTCTTCTGTCACTCTTCCTACTTTGAGCCACTTTGTTAGCCCATCCAACATCTTTCAGTGCTTCTGTCACTCTTTCTACTTTGAGCCACTTTGTTAGTCCATCCAACATCTTTCAGTTCTTCTGTCACTCTTCCTACTTTGAGCCACTTTGTTAGTCCATCCAACATCTTTCAGTTCTTCTGTCACTCTTCCTACTTTGAGCTACTTTGTTAGTCCATCCAACATCTTTCAGTGCTTCTGTCACTCTTCCTACTTTGAGCTACTTTGTTAGTCCATCCAACATCTTTCAGTTCTTCTGTCACTCTTCCTACTTTGAGCTACTTTGTTAGTCCATCCAACATCTTTCAGTTCTTCTGTCACTCTTCCTACTTTGAGCTACTTTGTTAGTCCATCCAACATCTTTCAGTTCTTCTGTCACTCTTCCTACTTTGAGCCACTTTGTTAGTCCATCCAACATCTTTCAGTGCTTCTGTCTCTCTTCCTACTTTGAGCCACTTTGTTAGTCCATCCAACATCTTTCAGTGCTTCTGTCTCTCTTCCTACTTTGAGCCACTTTGTTAGTCCATCCAACATCTTTCAGTGCTTCTGTCTCTCTTCCTACTTTGAGCCACTTTGTTAGTCCATCCAACATCTTTCAGTTCTTCTGTCTCTCTTCCTACTTTGAGCCACTTTGTTAGTCCATCCAACATCTTTCAGTTCTTCTGTCTCTCTTCCTACTTTGAGCCACTTTGTTAGTCCATCCAACATCTTTCAGTGCTTCTGTCTCTCTTCCTACTTTAAGCCAGTTTGTTAGTCCATCCAACATCTTTCAGTGCTTCTGTCACTCTCTTCTACTTTAAACCACTTTGTTAGTCCATCCAACATCTTTCAGTGCTTCTGTCACTCTTCCTACTTTGAGCCACTTTGTTAGTCCATCCAACATCTTTCAGTGCTTCTGTCTCTCTTCCTACTTTAAACCACTTTGTTAGTCCATCCAACATCTTTCAGTGCTTCTGTCACTCTTCCTACTTTGAGCCACTTTGTTAGTTCCATCCAACATCTTTCAGTGCTTCTGTCACTCTTTCTACTTTAAACCACTTTGTTAGCCACTCTTGTTAGTTAGTCCATCCAACATCTTTCAGTGCTTCTGTCTCTCTTCCTACTTTAAACCACTTTGTTAGTCCATCTAACATCTTTCAGTTCTTCTGTTACTCTTCCTACTTTAAGCCAGTTTGTTAGTTCACCCAACATCTTTCAGTGCTTCTGTCACTTTTCCTACTTTGAGCCACTTTGTTAGTCCATCCAACATCTTTCAGTGCTTCTGTCACTCTTCCTACTTTGAGCCACTTTGTTAGTCCATCCAACATCTTTCAGTGCTTCTGTCTCTCTTCCTACTTTGAGCCACTTTGTTAGTCCATCCAACATCTTTCAGTGCTTCTGTCTCTCTTCCTACTTTGAGCCACTTTGTTAGTCCATCCAACATCTTTCAGTGCTTCTGTCTCTCTTCCTACTTTGAGCCACTTTGTTAGTCCATCCAACATCTTTCAGTGCTTCTGTCACTCTTCCTACTTTGAGCCACTTTGTTAGTCCATCCAACATCTTTCAGTGCTTCTGTCACTCTTCCTACTTTGAGCCACTTTGTTAGTCCATCCAACATCTTTCAGTGCTTCTGTCACTCTTCCTACTTTGAGCTACTTTGTTAGCCCATCCAACATCTTTCAGTTCTTCTGTCACTCTTCCTACTTTGAGCCACTTTGTTAGTCCATCCAACATCTTTCAGTTCTTCTGTCACTCTTCCTACTTTGAGCCACTTTGTTAGTCCATCCAACATCTTTCAGTGCTTCTGTCTCTCTTCCTACTTTGAGCCACTTTGTTAGTCCATCCAACATCTTTCAGTTCTTCTGTCTCTCTTCCTACTTTGAGCTACTTTGTTAGTCCATCCAACATCTTTCAGTGCTTCTGTCACTCTTCCTACTTTGAGCCACTTTGTTAGTCCATCCAACATCTTTCAGTGCTTCTGTCACTCTTCCTACTTTGAGCCACTTTGTTAGTCCATCCAACATCTTTCAGTTCTTCTGTCACTCTTCCTACTTTGAGCCACTTTGTTAGTCCATCCAACATCTTTCAGTTCTTCTGTCACTCTTCCTACTTTGAGCCACTTTGTTAGTCCATCCAACATCTTTTCACGCTGTTTTCCCCTTCTGTGTTTTCCTTAAATCAATCCAGTTGTCACTAGATGATCTAGTTTCTCTCTTCTCATCACATGGCCAAAAGAGGTTGCTTGACGTTTACGTATTAATTATATTTATGAGAAATGTGATCTCGTAAGAATGTTTATTTTGGTTTCTTTACAGTCCATGAGATTCCTACCATTCTCCGGAGGAACCACATTTCTGTTGCTTCCAGTTTCTTTTGAAGCTGTTTTGAAATTGTCCTGACCTCGCTCCCATACATCAGAATGGGTTCAATATAGCACTCCAGGGCTCTTCTTCTTGTGGTAATCGAGATGTGTTTATTTGTGAGTATTGATTTAATTTTCAGAAAACTCTTTTTTCGCTTGCGCTATTCTCGATGCAGTGTTATCGCGTCCATCGACTGATATTGAAGTACCCAAATATTTGAATTGAAACCGGTTTATTGTCAAACAGCGCTAAATTCTCAAAATTCCCCGACAAGTTGTATAAATCACTCCTGCTTCCGCAGATCCCAAGGCGGTTTTTATAGATCAACAGTCATTACAGACAGCTCGTTTATCTGGTATATCGACATAACACTATAATTCGGTTATTTCATTTTAATAAATAAGTAGGTTAAACCATCATGTCTTTATGACACTTGGTATTTCAGTCAGGACCTTTCTTCCAATTTCTCCTCCCCTTACCCACCCCCCTCTCTCTCTCTCTCTCTCATTTAGTTGAAACCGGTTACTTAATTTTAATGCCCGACCCGGTTTAGGGGGTAAATCGCATATCTATCAAAGATTCAACACCGTATTCGGGTATCCAATGTTCGGTTCCTGGGTTTTACGGTCCAAGAATCGAATGACTACCACATAGGCAGCACGTACCGGGACTGGCGCCATTGAACGCGTTGCAGTTCTGCAGCAAGTTCCGGTTCAGGTGGAGACAGATGTCAGCCTGGAGACACTCTGGGAAGCCCTTCAGGACCTGGGAGAGGTGTGGAATACAAGGCGTTATATTTTGTTTGTAGGCTTAAAGAGTAATGTGAGAAAAACGGGAAGCGAGAAATAGAGAGAGAGGAAGAAAGAAAGAAAGAGCGGAAGAGATATGTAAAGAGAAAGAGAGGGGGAGAGAGATAGACAGATAGATAGGTAGATAGATAGATAGATAGATAGAGAGAGAGAGAGAGAGAGAGAGAGAGAGAGAGAGAGAGAGAGAGAGAGAGAGAGAGACAGAGACAGAAAGAGAGACAGAGAGAGATTAGATATTGTCTCTGCCATTGTGTTTAACAGCTGTGTGTTTCAGCACGCCTGTCTGTGTGTCTGTGTGTCCCTCCATCTGCCAGTCTCTCATTGTCTTCGTTCCCGTCTCAGTCTCTCAGTGTCTTCGTTCCCGTCTCAGTCTCTCAGTGTCTTAGTTCCCGTCTCAGTCTCTCAGTGTCTTCGTTCCCGTCCTAGTCCCCCGGTGTCTTCGTTCCCGTCCTAGTCCCCCGGTGTCTTCGTTCCCGTGTCAGTCTCTCAGTGTCTTCGTTCCCGTCCTAGTCCCCCGGTGTCTTCGTTCCCGTGTCAGTCTCTCAGTGTCTTCGTTCCCGTGTCAGTCTCTCAGTGTCTTCGTTCCCGTCCTAGTCCCCCGGTGTCTTCGTTCCCGTCCTAGTCCCCCGGTGTCTTCGTTCCCGTGTCAGTCTCTCAGTGTCTTCGTTCCCGTCTCAGTCTCTCAGTGTCTTCGTTCCCGTGTCAGTCTCTCAGTGTCTTCGTTCCCGTCCTAGTCCCCCGGTGTCTTCGTTCCCGTGTCAGTCTCTCAGTGTCTTCGTTCCCGTCTCAGTCTCTCAGTGTCTTCGTTCCCGTCTCAGTCTCTCAGTGTCTTCGTTCCCGTCTCAGTCTCTCAGTGTCTTCGTTCCCGTCTCAGTCTCTCAGTGTCTTCGTTCCCGTCCTGGTCCCCCGGTGTCTTCGTTCCCGTGTCAGTCTCTCATTGTCTTCGTTCCCGTCTCAGTCTCTCAGTGTCGTCGTTCCCGTCTCAGTCTCTCAGTGTCTTCGTTCCCGTGTCAGTCTCTCAGTGTCTTCGTTCCCGTCTCAGTCTCTCAGTGTCTTCGTTCCCGTGTCAGTCTTTCAGTGTCTTCGTTCCCGTGTCAGTCTCTCAGTGTCGTCGTTCCCGTCTCAGTCTCTCAGTGTCTTCGTTCCCGTCTCAGTCTCTCAGTGTCTTCGTTCCCGTCTTAGTCCCCCGGTGTCTTCGTTCCCGTCTCAGTCTCTCAGTGTCTTCGTTCCCGTCCTGGTCCCCCGGTGTCTTCGTTCCCGTGTCAGTCTCTCATTGTCTTCGTTCCCGTCTCAGTCTCTCAGTGTCGTCGTTCCCGTCTCAGTCTCTCAGTGTCTTCGTTCCCGTGTCAGTCTCTCAGTGTCTTCGTTCCCGTCTCAGTCTCTCAGTGTCTTCGTTCCCGTCTCAGTCTCTCAGTGTCGTCGTTCCCGTCTCAGTCTCTCAGTGTCTTCGTTCCCGTCTCAGTCTCTCAGTGTCTTCGTTCCCGTCTCAGTCTCTCAGTGTCTTCGTTCCCGTCTCAGTCTCTCAGTGTCTTCGTTCCCGTCTCAGTCTCTCAGTGTCTTCGTTCCCGTGTCAGTCTCTCAGTGTCTTCGTTCCCGTCTTAGTTCCCCGGTGTCTTCGTTCCCGTCTCAGTCTCTCAGTGTCTTCGTTCCCGTCTCAGTCTCTCAGTGTCTTCGTTCCCGTCTCAGTCTCTCAGTGTCTTCGTTCCCGTCTCAGTCTCTCAGTGTCTTCGTTCCCGTCTCAGTCTCTCAGTGTCTTCGTTCCCGTCTCAGTCTCTCAGTGTCTTCGTTCCCGTCCTAGTCTCTCATTGTCTTCGTTCCCGTCTCAGTCTCTCAGTGTCTTCGTTCCCGTCTCAGTCTCTCAGTGTCTTCGTTCCCGTCTCAGTCTCTCAGTGTCTTCGTTCCCGTCTCAGTCTCTCAGTGTCTTCGTTCCCGTCTCAGTCTCTCAGTGTCTTCGTTCCCGCCTCAGTCTCTCAGTTTCTCTCTCTCTTCCTTTCCTATCAGAGTCTTTTGCTGAATATGAGACTATCTTAAAGTACAAAAAAATGGAACAAATCATGGGAAATAAAAACCCCAAGATACGCCATCATTTTCGTTGGACTCCATTAAGTTAAATACAAAATCTACCGCAATCTCATTATCCCTTCCTCAACAGTCGACGCGCTTGGTCTAGACTCGTTTCAAGACAGCAATTTGCTAAAATTCCTCTTTAAGAATGTAGGTTTTCTGATTCTTCTTTATTCAAATTTCGCTGCTTTGAAATTCAGCTGTATTGATTATCATGTCTACAGCGGCCATCCGTGGTCTTTAGGTAACGCTTATAGAATGAAATCTGTAGAAGCTTGAACCCTATGTAGGTTTATGAAACATAGTAATAAAAATAGTTATGTAACATAGGTCCACGGGCTAGGTCCAAATTAATCCAGAAACATTTAGAGATCCTTAGGGACATTATTTCATAACATCTTATCTCAGGACATGCCGCGCCCCTCCCTCACATTCTGGTCTGTTCTCTCTCTCTCTCTCTCTCTCTCTCTCTCTCTCTCTCTCTCTCTCTCTCTCTCTCTCTCTCTCTCTCTCTCTCCATCTCTCTCTTTCTGTCTCTCTCCTTCTCCCTCTCTATGTCTTAATTTCACTTTATCTCTTACACTGTTCTGTCCAAAACAACTCTTAATATCTACCCCCCCTGCACGCTGTCTCTGTCTCTGTCTCCTGTCTGTCTGTCTGTCTCTCTCTTTGTCTCTCCCTCTCCCTCTCTCTTTCTCTCTCTCTCTCTCTCCCTCTCTATGTCTTAATGTCACTTTATCTCTTACACTGTTCTGTCCAAAACAACTCTTAATATCTACCCCCCCCCTTCTTGCACGCTGTCTCTGTCTCCTGTCTGTCTGTCTCTGTCTCTCTCCCTCTCTCTCTCTCTCTCTCTCTCTCTCTCTCTCTCTCTCTCCCACTCCCTCTCTATGTCTTAATTTCACTTTATCTCTTACACTGTTCTGTCCAAAACAACTCTTAATATCTACCCCTCTCCCCCCCCCCCCCCTCCCCCCTTGCACGCTGTCTCTGTCTCTGTCTGTCTGTCTGCCTCTCTCTCCTTCTCTCTCTCTCTCTCTCTCTCTCTCTCTCTCTCTCTCTCTCTGTGTCTTTCATCTTTGGAAATAACTCAGTCTGAACTGCCAGTCCCATCTTCAGACGTCCGCATCTACTTAACGGCGGGACTTGCGTAACCAGCGTTCTCTATTTCCACATAGCGGAGACCAACTTTCAGGTCAAGAGTTTGGAATAACCTTTATCAGCTGGCACTCATCAAGCTTCTCAATATCTCCTTCTAAAATAGCGATAGTTTTTACTTTTTTTTTATTAGTTTGTACCTTAAAAATTATGAAAACATATCGGTTAATGAATAAAAAAAAACACCCAGCAGCCCAATTCATTCAGCCCGCCCGTTGTCGCCAGCAAATTATTAGACACACTGAAATAATGTGGTGAAACTGAACACCAGCAGGTTCTAAAGACAAAGCGCTATACTAGGCAACACATCGTCTGTTGGAAAAAAAATTTCTTTAGTGAAGTGAAACCAGTTCTTTTGTGGTTTTATAGCAAAAAAAAAAAAAAAAACAATAACAACAAAACAAAACAAAACAAAAAAACCCAACATCAAACAAACAAAAAATACAAGCAAAAAAAAAAAAAAGGACATGTTTCACAAGCTATGATCTTAATTGAGTGCGAAACCTACTTAAAAATATTTTTTCACCTCAAGTGAGGCAAGCAATTGTGCGTAGATGTTATACCAAACCCTCAATGACACACCTGGAACATCCCGATATTTAATTATTAGAGATATGTCTGCTTCTATTGCGGGACACCAGAAAAAGAGTATGACTTTGTGTTAAGGACAGTCTTGTGAGGGAAGGAGACAAGAGTATAATTATTAGTGATGTGTCTACCTCTATAGCAGGACACCAGATAAAGAGTATGATTTTGTGTTAAGGACAGTCTTGTGAGGGAAGGAGACAAGAGTATAATTATTAGTGATGTGTCTACCTCTATAGCAGGACACCAGACAAAGAGTATGACTTTGTGTTAAGGACAGTCTTGTGAGGGAAGGAGACAAGAGTATAATTATTAGTGATGTGTCTACCTCTATAGCAGGACACCAGACAAAGAGTATGTGTTTAGGACAGTCTTGTGAGGGAAGGAGACAAGAGTATAATTATTAGTGATGTGTCTACCTCTATAGCAGGACACCAGACAAAGAGTATGTGTTAAGGACAGTCTTGTGAGGGAAGGAGACAAGAGTATAATTATTAGTGATGTGTCTACCTCTATAGCAGGACACCAGACAAAGAGTATGACTTTGTGTTAAGGACAGTCTTGTGAGGGAAGGAGACAAGAGTATAATTATTAGTGATGTGTCTACCTCTATAGCAGGACACCAGACAAAGAGTATGTGTTAAGGACAGTCTTGTGAGGGAAGGAGACAAGAGTATAATTATTAGTGATGTGTCTACCTCTATAGCAGGACACTAGACAAAGAGTATCACTTAGTGTTAAGGACAGTATTGTGAGGGAAGGACGGAAAGGAGACAAGAGTATAATTATTAGTGATGTGTCTACCTCTATAGCAGGACACCAGACAAAGAGTATCAGTTAAGGACAGTCTTGTGAGGGAAGGAGACAAGAGTATAATTATTAGTGATGTGTCTACCTCTATAGCAGGACACCAGACAAAGAGTATGTGTTTAGGACAGTCTTGTGAGGGAAGGAGACAAGAGTATAATTATTAGTGATGTGTCTACCTCTATAGCAGGACACCAGACAAAAAGTATCAGTTAAGGACAGTCTTGTGAGGGAAGGAGACAAGAGTATAATTATTAGTGATGTGTCTACCTCTATAGCAGGACACCAGACAAAGAGTATGTGTTTAGGACAGTCTTGTGAGGGAAGGAGACAAGAGTATAATTATTAGTGATGTGTCTACCTCTATAGCAGGACACCAGACAAAGAGTATGTGTTAAGGACAGTCTTGTGAGGGAAGGAGACAAGAGTATAATTATTAGTGATGTGTCTACCTCTATAGCAGGACACCAGACAAAGAGTATGTGTTTAGGACAGTCTTGTGAGGGAAGGAGACAAGAGTATAATTATTAGCGATGTGTCTACCTCTATGTCTGCCTCTATAGCACGACACCAGACAAAGAGTATGTGTTTAGGACAGTCTTGTAAAGAGAAGGAGACAAGAGTATAATTATTAGTGATGTGTCTACCTCTATAGCAGGACACCAGACAAAGAGTATGTGTTTAGGACAGTCTTGTGAGGGAAGGAGACAAGAGTATAACTATTAGCGATGTGTCTACCTCTATAGCAGGAAACCATACAAAGAGTATGTGTTTAGGACAGTCTTGTGAGGGAAGGAGACAAGAGTATAATTATTAGTGATGTGTCTACCTCTATAGCAGGAGACCAGACAAAGAGTATGTGTTTAGGACAGTCTTGTGAGAGAAGGAGACAAGAGTATAATTATTAGTAATGTGTCTACCTCTATAGCAGGATACCAGACAAAGAATATGTGTTTAGGACAGTCTTGTGAGGGAAGGAGACAAGAGTATAATTATTAGTGATGTGTCTACCTCTATAGCAGGAGACCAAACAAACAGTATGTGTTAAGGACCAGTCTTGTGAGAGAAGGAGACAAGAGTATAATTATTAGCGATGTGTCTACCTCTATAGCAGGAGACCAGACAAAGAGTATGTGTTTAGGACAGTCTTGTGAAGAAGGAGACAAGAGTATAATTATTAGTGATGTGTCTACCTCTATAGCAGGAGACCAGACAAAGAGTATGTGTTTAGGACAGTCTTGTGAGAGAAGGAGACAAGAGTATAATTATTAGTGATGTGTCTACCTCTATAGCAGGAGACCAGACAAACAGTATGTGTTAAGGACAGTCTTGTGAGAGAAGGAGACAAGAGTATAATTATTAGTGATGTGTCTACCTCTCTAGCAGGATACCAGACAAAGAATATGTGTTTAGGACAGTCTTGTGAGGGAAGGAGACAAGAGTTTAATTATTAGTGATGTGTCTACCTCTATAGCAGGACACCAGACAAAGAGTATGTGTTAAAGACAGTCTTGTGAGGGAAGGAGACAAGAGTATAATTATTAGTGATGTGTCTGCCTCTATAGCAGGACACCAGACAAAGAGTATGTGTTAAGGACAGTCTTGTGAGGGAAGGAGACAAGAGTATAATTATTAGTGATGTGTCTACCTCTATAGCAGGAGACCAGACAAAGAGTATGTGTTTAGGACAGTCTTGTGAAGAAGGAGACAAGAGTATAATTATTAGTGATGTGTCTACCTCTATAGCAGGACTAGACAGACAAAGAGTATGTGTTTAGGACAGTCTTGTGAGGGAAGGAGACAAGAGTATAATTATTAGTGATGTGTCTACCTCTATAGCAGGACACCAGACAAAGAGTATGTGTTTAGGACAGTCTTGTGAGGGAAGGAGACAAGAGTATAATTATTAGTGATGTGTCTACCTCTATAGCAGGACACCAGACAAAGAGTATGTGTTAAGGACAGTATTGTGAGGGAAGGACGGGAAGGAGACAAGAGTATAATTATTAGTGATGTGTCTACCTCTATAGCAGGACACCAGACAAAGAGTATGTGTTAAGGACAGTCTTGTGAGGGAAGGAGACAAGAGTATAATTATTAGTGATGTGTCTACCTCTATAGCAGGACACCAGACAAAGAGTATGTGTTAAGGACAGTCTTGTGAGGGAAGGAGACAAGAGTATAATTATTAGTGATGTGTCTACCTCTATAGCAGGACACCAGACAAAGAGTATGTGTTTAGGACAGTCTTGTGAGGGAAGGAGACAAGAGTATAATTATTAGTGATGTGTCTACCTCTATAGCAGGACACCAGACAAAGAGTATGTGTTAAGGACAGTCTTGTGAGGGAAGGAGACAAGAGTATAATTATTAGTGATGTGTCTACCTCTATAGCAGGACACCAGACAAAGAGTATGTGTTAAGGACAGTCTTGTGAGGGAAGGAGACAAGAGTATAATTATTAGTGATGTGTCTACCTCTATAGCAGGACACCAGACAAAGAGTATGTGTTTAGGACAGTCTTGTGAGGGAAGGAGACAAGAGTATAATTATTAGTGATGTGTCTACCTCTATAGCAGGACACCAGACAAAGAGTATGTGTTAAGGACAGTCTTGTGAGGGAAGGAGACAAGAGTATAATTATTAGTGATGTGTCTACCTCTATAGCAGGACACCAGACAAAGAGTATGTGTTTAGGACAGTCTTGTGAGGGAAGGAGACAAGAGTATAATTATTAGTGATGTGTCTACCTCTATAGCAGGACACCAGACAAAGAGTATGTGTTTAGGACAGTCTTGTGAGGGAAGGAGACAAGAGTATAATTATTAGTGATGTGTCTACCTCTATAGCAGGACACCAGACAAAGAGTATGACTTTGTGTTAAGGACAGTCTTGTGAGGGAAGGAGACAAGAGTATAATTATTAGTGATGTGTCTACCTCTCTAGCAGGATACCAGACAAAGAGTATGTGTTTAGGACAGTCTTGTGAGGGAAGGAGACAAGAGTATAATTATTAGTGATGTGTCTACCTCTATAGCAGGACACCATACAAAGAGTATGTGTTAAGGACAGTCTTGTGAGGGAAGGAGACAAGAGTATAATTATTAGTGATGTGTCTACCTCTATAGCAGGACACCAGACAAAGAGTATGTGTTAAGGACAGTCTTGTGAGGGAAGGAGACAAGAGTATAATTATTAGTGATGTGTCTACCTCTATAGCAGGACACCAGACAAAGAGTATGTGTTTAGGACAGTCTTGTGAGGGAAGGAGACAAGAGTATAATTATTAGTGATGTGTCTACCTCTCTAGCAGGACACCAGACAAAGAGTATGTGTTAAGGACAGTCTTGTGAGGGAAGGAGACAAGAGTATAATTATTAGTGATGTGTCTACCTCTATAGCAGGACACCAGACAAAGAGTATATGTTAAGGACAGTCTTGTGAGGGAAGGAGACAAGAGTATAATTATTAGTGATGTGTCTACCTCTATAGCAGGACACCAGACAAACAGCATGTGTTAAGGCCAGTCTTGTGAGGGAAGGAGACAAGAGTTTAATTATTAGTGATGTGTCTACCTCTATAGCAGGACACCAGACAAAGAGTATGTGTTAAAGACAGTTTTGTGAGGGAAGGAGACAAGAGTATAATTACTAGTTTTCTACAGAAAAACAAGATGAGTTTGTAAAAATGGACTGGGTGCCATGGAGGGATCTTGCTCTGTGTAACCTCACTTTGTAAAAAAAAAAAATTTTGGATGTGATTCAATATGTCTGAGAGATTGCTTTATCAATGAGAGAAAAATATTTGTATTTCTAGTTCTATCAATATGTTTAATCAATATTCGAACAATCTAGAGTGCAAAAGAAATAGTCGCTGGAAGTAATTTACACTGTGATAAAGATATAAAGAATCTTAAGCTTTTTTCAGCAACTTTGGAACAGAAGAGAAGCGTAGTATACCAGTTATGTTGGCACTGAGACATTAAATAATACATGAATTAATTTTGTAGATTTTTGAACGTATGATAGTTGCCGTCAACAAGTCTCTGTGAATGCGAAACGTTGTCTCCACCAAAGATATTGATTCAAGAAATAAAGTGTTTGGAGGAGATAGTAAGAAATAATGTTGGAAACACAGGCAATATGTTATATAGCTTTAATAATAATTTCGGATTAAACCTGTGTATGTGTATTTATGTTATCCGGCAGGTATTCTCGTGATCTTTATATGACCAATATCACTGTTTTATCAAAAGAAAAATCAAATACAAGACATACAGTTGCGCTATCACATTTCCGTGCAACCTGTCAATTCACACACACAAAAAAACAACAACAAGCAAACAACAACAAAAAAACAAAAAACAAAGGAACAAACAAAAAAACCCAAACAAAATAGACCCCACATGATAAACAAAGCATATTTACCTACCTATCCCTAACAATTAAATTAAAGTTGAACTGATTTGGAATTTATAGAAGAATGTGCTGAATTCAGAACATCATCAAAAGTTAAACTGTTATCGAAGATTTCTTTCCCAGACACCTTGATCTTACCCAGGACCCGTTCAATAAGGTTTCTAGCGCGAAAAGCACCATCTTTTTTCTCGTCTTGTTACTCAGATCTTACAGGGCGTTGCTTGGAACTTCTCTTTCTTGAACTTGACTCTTTCGAATTGCCTACAGCGTCAGTGAGAGGGAACTTAGCTTAGATGTCTTCTGTGCTCCTCAATTACATTATTTATTTTTGTGAATCTCGAATCAGAAAATTCTGTTTACTATATCGGTCCAGCTGCCTATGCTTTAACTTCATTTTTGTTTCTTTATTTGTCTCACTCTCTCTACAATAGTTATTTTCTTCGTACCCAAGTATGCGCTCATATGATTGTTACTGTTTATTACCGATAAAGTCGTGAATAATTCTATTAAAAATTTTACTCGGACACTTGCACCTATATTAATAACTATTTTCTTTTCCTCTAATTAAAATCCGCATTTCCCCCCCAAAAAAAATCTATCATTTTCTCCCACACCCTTTATCTGTTCTTTTCTCCTGTCTCTTTCTATACCTTTCTTATCTCTCCACGATTCGGTTTCTTTCATCCCCCTCCTGCCCGTAACTGGCCCTGTCCAAGCTTCCAACACCAAAGCTCCCGGTAGCCCTATCCAATCAGCGGGCTCGGTCTCACTTTCCCCGGTGCTTCTCGAGACCGGAAGTCACATCTCTATTAACGTCTGCAGCCCGCCAGCGGCCATGAATAGGGACAGGGGACTTCTTTTTTACGGCGCTTCTATGGTAGTATTACTCCGCCTTTTATTGGGAGAATTTCCGTCACAGTTAAAAGGAAATAGCTCTAGATTCCGCCTTAAGATAAAGGTCTTAAACTCAACACTATAAGAATCTCTGAGTCGTGTCTTGGACCGCGTTGAGAGAAAGGGTAGAACTGTAATTTCCGAATGGGATAGAGAACTCGAGGAGTTGTAAAGAAAGGTAGACGAAAAGAGAAGAAAAAAAAAACCTGGTTTAAATGAAGAGAGAAAGAAAGAAGAAAGAGAGCGGCAGTGGGTAGATAGGTAGGGAGGAGAGAGAGAGAGAGAGAGAGAGAGAGAGAGAGAGAGAGAGAGAGAGAGAGAGAGAGAGAGAGAGAGAGAGAGAGAGAATGAGAGAGAGGGAGGGAGAGAAATTGAGAAAGACAGAGGCTGATTTAAAAAAAAAAGTATTACTTGTAAACTTTAAATTAAGATTCAAAATATTTTATACGATTTGCTTGATGTTTTGGATGAAAAATGTTTTTAAAATCTAAAGTTCTCTCACCAGTTTTCACTCCACAAAAAAACAAAAAAAAAAAAACCTGCTTGCCTTTTTTACTTTAAAAGGTTGGAAAAAAAATTGAAATATAATGGCTTTAAAGTTTCGAGAAATATTCTTTGCTATCTTATACTTTACCTTAATGGACTTTTTTTTGGTCAAATTTCAAAGCCCTAGGGGGTTAGTTTTTTTTTTTTCTTACAAAGTTATATAGTAAGGTAAGAAAATGAAGAGAAGTGGACTGGAAGGAGTGAAACAGTGCAAAAAAAGACACCTCTAGATTGATAAACAGATCGAGAGGGAGGAATATTTGAACCAAAGAACGATGTACTCACATTGTTTATGCCTATACCAGCCAAACACACTCACACTAAACCAAGCCGAACCAAAGAACGATGTACTCACATTGTTCATGTCTATACTGGCCACACACACACACACAGAACCAAGCCGAACCAAAGAACGATGTACTCAAATAGTTCATGTCTATAGGACCAAACACACACACACACACACACTAAACCAAGCCGAACCAAAGAACGATGTACTCACATTGTTCATGTCTATAGGACCAAACACACACACACACACAAACACGCAGAACCAAGCCGAACCAAAGAACGATGTACTCACATTGTTCATGTCTATAGGACCAAACACACACACACACACACACAAACACACTGAACCAAGCTTAACCAAAGAACGATGTACTCACATTGTTCATGTCTATACTAGCCAAACACACACACACGCAAACACACTGAACCAAGCCGAACCAAAGAACGATGTACTCACATTGTTCATGTCTATAGGACCAAACACACACACACACACACACACTGAACCAAGCTTAACCAAAGAACGATGTACTCACATTGTTCATGTCTATAGAACCAGAACGATGTACTCACATTGTTCATGTCTATACTAGCCAAACACACACTGAACCAAGCCGAACCAAAGAACGATGTACTCACATTGTTCATGTCTATAGGACCAAACACACACACACACACACACACACTGAACCAAGCTTAACCAAAGAACGATGTACTCACATTGTTCATGTCTATACTGGCCACACACACACACTGAACCAAGCCGAACCAAAGAACGATGTACTCACATTGTTCATGTCTATACTGGCCACACACACACACTGAACCAAGCCGAACCAAAGAACGATGTACTCACATTGTTCATGTCTATACTGGCCACACACACACACTGAACCAAGCCGAACCAAAGAACGATGTACTCACATTGTTCATGTCTATACCGTTCGTGTAACTCCAGCTGTGCTGGAACGATTCCTGGAGTCTCCCGGCCAGAGTCTTCGGGATGTGGTGGAAGCGCACGAACTCTTTCACACTCTGGACCTGTCGGGAGAAGTTTCGTCAACACAGGTTGGAGAAATATTCCTCTTACACGAAACAATTAATCTCTCCCCTCACCCCTTCTCTAAACACACTTTATCTTTTTGTACAGTTCCTATGTCTCTTTGTTTAACTGATTCTTTTCTTCCATCTCTTTATGTCTATCTGCCTTTCTTTGTATTTGCCTGCCTGGTTGCCTTACATCCCTGGTCTCCTTGTCTGTCTTTTCGTCTGTATGTCGTCCGCCCATCTCTCTTACCTGTGCTCTCCCTACAATATGATTAGCGATTATTACTACATATAATTAAAAAAAAAAAAACAAAAAACTTCCATTTATTTTCATTTGTCAAGTAAAACTATTATTTGTCTAACCATGTATTCTAGAACCTACTGTACTTTTGACTGGAAAATGCAACGCTTTACTTCAGAGAGCTACCACCTAACAGTGTTGGTCGTACACTTTTGCTTCTCACGTCATTTTGTCAAAAATGGATTGACTGTGTCCACAAAAATGTCTCCCAAACTTTGACTTAAATGAAAGAAAGGAGGTCACGTCGCATGACCACTGCATCACGCCGGAAGCAGAAGTTGAGCAGTAGTTACCTTCTCCTGGAACTCGTCCGATCCCTGGTAGACCCTCAACATGATGCTGGAGACGTTCCCGAAGATGGCGGCACTCAGCAGAGCTGCTCAGACGTCCGGTGTGGGGAGGCACGTGGGGGTCAGGGATGAGGGCCGAAACAGTGTGGAGAGAGTGGAGGGGAAAAAAGAAAAATTGATAAGCAAAATGAAGACGTAATCGATTTGTATTCAAAGAGAATGTGATTTTACAGAGAGTTTAACTAAGGTACTTAGAAGTCTTGGCCAGTAATGAATAAACAGAAGTATTTAAAAATCGTGCGGAGTACCGTAGTACTATGTTGTGGTGCAATACCATTGTTTCCTACATTTGAACCTTTTTTCTGTAAGGGAAAAAGTCAGGGAGAGGGGAAGGTTGATTTGACTTTGCGCACCACCTAGCATCGCTATTAGCGCCAGAGCTTTTGAACAGTTTAGATTCTAAGTATTCACTGCAAACGCTATAGTAATCTAGCAGATTCATATCTATAGTCAAGTCTATGTTTAAAACAAAATTTGGCCTCCTTTAAAGGGAGATGATACTCCTTGCTGTTTAGCCAACAACCCCGATCCCTTTTGTCCAACTATCAGAAGACGATTTCGCTAAGACTCTCTCGAGACATGCCATACAAAATCACTCCAGGATAAGATCTTGTGGAGATGAGAATAAGGCCCCAGACTCACATGTAACTAGGAATTTTAGTCAGTAAATTCACAAGCCGGTAGTTGAAAAAGTGTTTGGAAATACGTCATCCATTATAAAACCATCAGATCTGCAGACCTTTCTCGATGTACTGATTAATATGCGTCATCCACACCCTTTGTATTAACACCTTAATAGTATTTAAGACTTTCGCCGATAGAATGCTGAGAGTGGTCTGAAAACGTATTGTACAGTGTGTCGTTGACCACAAGGTAGGGCGCTAAAGGTAAGACCCTGAACTCATTTCTCTTCGACCTCAGTAACTCAAGTAATTCCTATGGTGCATAGTACTAGATAGTGAAAAAAAATCAGATGTATATGGGTGGTCAGGGGGATAAAATGATTAAAATAAAATTATAGAGGAGTAAGATTGAAAACAGTGATAATACATAGAGATCATCATTGTAGTCGATAGATCGATCAATACATAGATAGGTAGATAGATAAGGTGATGACTATATTTATATATGTTTATATATAAATATACAGAGAGAGATAGAGAAAGATCTAAAGGGAAAGAGAGAGAGAGAGAGAGAGAGAGAGAGAGAGAGAGAGAGAGAGAGAGAGAGAGAGAGAGAGAGAGAGAGAGAGTGCAGAGAGGGCATAAATGGACTGAATAAAGTGCCGGAATAAAAAAGAGAAACAGAAAGACGAGAAAAAAAGATAAAATAATGAGTTGGCCGGACCGAATTCTATAAAATTAAAGCATAAACGCCAAATACAGGATTATCTATAGCTTGCTTTTTTGTTCTCGTCCAAAGAAAAAAAATAAAATGAAATTCTGAAATGTTCCTTGTTAAATCAGGTTCTTTTGATAAAAAAATCTTGCATCTTGTACTTTTTTGCCTACTTCTTTGTCTTCTTTACAGGTCTCTTTCCCTCTCTCTCTCTCTCTCTCTCTCTCTCTCTCTCTCTCTCTCTCTCTCTCTCTCTCTCTCTCTCTCTCTCTCTCTCTCTCCCTCTCTCTCTCTCTATCTCTCTCACTTGTATTCTCTCTATCTTGCTTCTCATTATTAATTTCCTTTTCAAATCTCGCTGTCTTATTCTCTCTCTCTCTCTCTCTCTCTCTCTCTCTCTCTCTCTCTCTCTCTCTCTCTCTCTCTCTCTCATGTATTCTCTCTATCTTGCTTCTTGTTATTAATTTCCTTCTCAAATCTCGTTGTCTTATACTCTCTCTCTCTCCCCCCACCCCCTCCCCCCACCCCCTCGCTTTATCTAGATATTTACCACAAGCCCCTAGGCCATTCAAAGTGCAATGACGCACATATAAAATGATCATTTTCATCTTAAAAATACGAATCACAGTTCAAATATTTTTTTTTATACTTTTCAAAAGAAGACATAATCATTTTCCTATGAGCCATGGAAGCTGAAATGGAGTAAATGGCCGCAATTTTTGTTTCTTTTTCCTGTTAACTAACATTGGCCGTGTTGAGGGCTGCTTCAGAAGACATTGATCTAAATGAATCGAGGGGCGTGCGGCCATTTCGCTCCAGGCAAGAAATCTCAGCCACGCGAGAGTCGCCCAGCACAGCCAGGCATGGGGAAGGAACTCTGGGAGAACCGGAAAGATGCATGCTTTCTGTCTACAGCCGATAATCACACAAGATGGCTGCCGCCCGAGCAGAAAAAGAAACAATCAATTTCTGCAAACCAAAGGACCTTTTTCTTGCCGCAAAATGGAGGAACGAACTCAGTGCAAGATTCTATGCTTTCGTTTAGAACTTGAAAACCGAGTTTGGAGCTGCACTTTTTATAAAGTAATTCTATCAATCTACGTCCTATGCTATGAGATGTTTCATCTAGGAGGAAACTTTTTACATAACGAAAAAACCTCTTTGGAAGATGTAGTTCTAGGTTTTTCTAGAACTTGCGATCTAGTGAGCAGCACAAAGCTCCTGTCGGACAGGGAATGGCTTACAGGCTCAAAACCTAAAGTTGCACGGTGATTGGGAATAAGTGGAGTCAGCAGCTCAAATTTTTTACATAGTCATGAAGATGTTTCCTGAACCTATATCATTTAGTTTGTTTTAAAGCATAACTAATAAAAAAAAAGGATAACCACAACTTTATAGGTCAATGACTTAAAAAAACAGGTAGGCGAAGTGTTTTACTTATTTTTCTCCCCCAAATTTGTCTGCAAAGAGCTGACAGCACGAAATTTCTCAAAAATCGGTGACCAACTTGTTCGAGCTTTTCAAGCTATGTAATGTAAAAGGCTGTTTAAAACTGTTTGACAAGTTTCCTCAAGCTATTATTTCCATGCACTTATTCGATGAAGACATCCTAGAAGCAATATCGCACCGAAAAAAAAATTAATAAATAATAATAATAATAATAATAATAATAATAATAATAATAATAATACTAATGATAATAGTAATAATAATAATAATAATAATAATAATAATAATAATAATAATAATAATAATAATAATAATAATAATAATAATAACAACAACAACAGCAACAACAATAATAATAATAACAATAAATAATAATAATAATAATAATAATAATAATAATAATAATAATTATAATAACAACAACAACAACAGCAACAACAATAATAATAATAATAACAATAAATAATAATAATTTCAATCAACTCTTCAGAATAAGACCGAACATTGAAGAATATCTATCTCACAGCCAAAGTGGCTTTCGGCCTGAAAGAAGCACGTCCGACGTCGCATGGACGCATAAATGGCTGGCAGCCAAGGCTAAGAAAGAGGATGTCGAGATCAAAATCACAGGGATTGACATGTCAGCAGCCTTCGACACAATAGATAGACAAATTTTGCTTGACATAATAGAACGCATAGTTGAAGAAGATGAGCTGAGAATAATACGTTTTCTCTTAAGCGATACAGTCATTAACACTAGGATCAATGGTGCAACAAAGGAAAGACCCTTTGTGAGCAACATAGCACCTGCAAGGAGACAGTCTTAGCCCTCGTATTGTTTTCAGTATATTTAGAGAATGCCCTGAAAGAAGTAAGAACCATCTTGCCACGACCGACCAATAAACTGGAAAAAGACTCTACCTACAGAGATTGCATACGCTGACGACGTAGATTTTGTTGGTCTGAATTTCGTCGATACGGAAGAAGTACAAAACACCTTACATAAATACAATCTACTGGTCAATATAGATAAGACAGAGTTTACAACGTTGTCAAGAGCTGGAACAGAGTATAAAAATACAAAAAAAGTTGGAACTCTCATAGGCGACGAAGAAGACGTTGAGAGGAGGAAACGACTATCCAATGCAGCACTGACAAAGCTTCTAAATGTCTGGATCAAAGGAGATAAGATTAATTAAAAGAAAGACCAAGCTGAAATTATACAGGTCGCTCGTAAAATCAATACTTGTCTACAACTGCGGCACCTGGGCACTGACAAAATCTGAAGAAGAAAAATTAAATGCATTTCATCGTAAACAGCTAAGGAAAGTTCTCAACATCAAATACCCCGTTAAAATCACAAATTCATCTCTTTACAACAAGTGCGAGGAACACCCCCTTTCTATTTATATACTTGAGAACAGGTGGCGCCTTTTCGGGCACATACTTAGAAGAAATATTGAAATACCTGCTAATAAATCAATGAACAGCTATTTCGCCACACACGGAAAAAAGTTTCGGGGCCGCCCTTTAATGTAACACTACCAGTCGTCCTCAACAAAGACCTATCAAGACTACAAGAAAACACACTACAACTCTCACAACTAGGGAAGACCTCGAACACCTAAGATGCATCGCCCAGAACAGACAGCAATGGAGAGAACTGTCGACGAGAATCCGAAAAGCTGCCGAAGCGCCCTTTTGCCGTCGGACGACTGAGACGCGGAAGGCCCTAAGTCAAGTAAGTCAATAGTAATAATAATATAAAACAAGTGTCGCGTCTGTTACTGAGATGTAGCAGTGCCCTGCTGCAACACCTGGGTCTGGAGTCGGCTGACACGCACACAAACGACAGATAACTCTTGGCATCGCCTGCTTAAGGCGGGAAATGAACATCTTTTTAGGCCAGACGTCATTTCCGGTGCATTGATTTCTGGGTAACCGGACTAGCTTGGCAGTTGAAATGGTATCTTTCTTACAAATGGCCCTTTCAAATCAAACAGGGAAATGGACAAGTCAAAAGAGTTTTGTGGACACAAGAAATAAAGCGACGGGCAGCGAGTGAAGAAAGTGGGCGACGGGGAAATTCCCTTCTATCAAGGGAAATAATTATAAGGATTTTTTCCAAGATTTTTTTCCACAATTTTAGGCCCAGCCATCGGGTCTACGTCTTTGTTCTTGTAGAAAGAATATAAAATAAAATGAAGTCAGAGAGAGAGAGAGAGAGAGAGAGAGAGAGAGAGAGAGAGAGAGAGAGAGAGAGAGAGAGTGAGAGAGAAGAGAGAGAGAAGAGAGAGTGAGAGAGAAGAGAGAGAGAGAATGAGAGAAGAGAGAAATAGAGATAGAATGAGAGAGAGGTAAAGGGAGAGACACAGACTGAGAAGAGAGAAAAGAGAAAGAGAGGGAGAGAGAGAGAAAGAGAAAGAGAAAGAGAGAGAGAGAGAGAGAGAGAGAGAGAGAGAGAGAGAGAGAGAGAGAGAGAGAGAGAGAGAGAGAGAGAGAGAGAGAGAGAGAGAGAGAGAGAGGGAGGAGGGGATTGCCATGTAGAGACGCACAGAGAATCAAATAAAGGAATATCTAAATGGATATGCCTGACAGAGAGACAGACGCGCTCTCCTGTTTCCAAGAGATCACGGCACTGCGCCCTCTGACCAACAGGGCTGGCGCTCAGCCAGAGACTCTGCGGCCCTCATGCTGCCCAACGGCGCTCTCCAGGGCCGCGGTCATCACAGTCTAGAGCTGGCAGGAGAATTTCTCCTCATGGCTCAGTCGGTACAACGAGCGGCTGACTAGTTAAAGGACGAGGGTTCGAGTCCAGGCTGGGCATCTAACCACACCTATCCCTGGCAAGATGGTAACTTACCGACTCCGGAAAGGATTCTTCGAGGAACTTAGGGGACGTAAGGGATTAACAAAGAAAGGTTGCTTTAGCCGAATCAGATGACAAAGAATTTCAAAGATTTTTGAACAAGTTAAAAAAAATTAATACAATTAGGTCATGAAAAGGCCCAAACAGGAAACACATTTTTCTGGGCAATTATCATAAGGAGGGGAAATGAAGGAACAGTCCAGGGGAGATAAAAAAAAAAAAAACCCAACGAATTCCCAGGAGAAAGACCCTCCCTCCAGGCAAGGACATGCTGGTATTGAGCACATGGATTCTACATCCTGTCCTGGGGTCTGATCTCATGTTGTTTTAATGGCTGTGGATAATTTTAGGCAATTATGATCTCGCTACGAGTTTGGATTATCTAACATTATTTTTGTCTTTCATCATTTGTTTTTGAGAAAGCGCATATTTGAGAGAGAAAAAAGTGTTTGTGGCCTAAATAAGGAGGAGGAGAAGTGAGAGAGAGAGAGAGAGAGAGAGAGAGAGAGAGAGAGAGAGAGAGAGAGAGAGAGAGAGAGAGAGAATGGAAAGACAAGGAATAAGGAGAAATAAGTTAGAAAAGACAGAGCAGTAGAGAGGGAGACATATAGACATAAAGAGATTTAGATTAAAAAGATGCACCATTGTTTTTTTTCCTCTCACTTAATAACTTGCTTTTTGAATCGAAACCCTCCTTACCGCACCCTCCCACTCTTTCTCTCTCTATCAAAGGGGTAAATAGAGCTGCAATTATCTTGCATCGAGAAAAGGAAGAGATAAATCAAATAATTATGGTGCGGGTGCAAATCGATTCTGGTCCTCTAAAGTATCCAACTCTAGACCAACTTAGTCTTTACTATTACCATATTCAAACCAACCCATGCCTCGAGTTGGAATCGAAACTCATGGAATTGAAGATTCGAATCTGTTAGTATTGACAGCATTATGTACTGAAAATGAGAGGAGGACGAAAAAAAAAATCCAATGATAAATCCGACATAAACGCATCCCCCCCTCCCCCCTCTTACCCTTCTGCTGTTTCTAAATCGCCTGTATGTTGACATGCCGATGCTCGTGACCTACTTTTTTCTGACAGGGAAAAATGTGCTTCAAATGGATAACACACACACACACACTGCCTCTCTCTCTAACTCTTTTGTATCTTTCAAAAATGTTTTTTTTTCTCTTTCATGTATTTTATGCATTTATACTAGAATTAGACAGAACAGTTCTGGAATCGCTGCTAGTGGCGGATTGGACATCTATAACTCTTCATTGAATCAATCAATCAACTTTTTCTCGTCATTCATTTCACTGCCCCTTCTTTCTTTCTGAATAAAAGTCCACAAAATCAAGACAGAGGTAATCCACTCCAGTTGTATCGGCTCTCGCCACTCTCTGCCACCCCCTCTCCCCGCTCCCTCTCTCTCTCTCTCTCTCTCTCTCTCTCTCTCTCTCTCACTGGCCATACCACCGGCTGGCAGTCTCTCCCCCCCGCCTGGAGGGAAACATCTTTTTCCCTCCCGTATTAACCTCCAGCTCAAGTGCCGAACGGTTTTTGTCACCTACTAAGCACAGGATTTTCGGGAAATACCGATTGATTTTCTCTGTTCCAGGGGAAAGGAGAGATGAGCTAAGTCCAAGTACTTAAGGGGCGGGGACGGGGGATGGGATCGGGCAAGATAGAAAGAGGAGGGTGTTTTGGGAGGACGGGTTTTTTTAATAACTGTATCCTTTTGAACAAACTGTTTTCGTATTATTTCATTGATATATACTGATTCAAACTTAGGAGTAGGAAATAATAAGAACTGTAATGTTAGGCGGTGCTTGGCAGCGGTTAGGTACAAATTATGCTAACAGTGAAATGTACTGGAAAAAAATACCAAAACGGTTTGCCCTACGAGTGATTCCAATCCGTTGACAAGTGTCCACTGGTGTATAAGTGGCGCAAGCAATGTTTGGACCATCTTCCCTCAAGCCTATCTGCAACGACTGCTGAGCTTTATTTAAACTAATAACGTCAATAACGGATTTAGAGACTTATACGAAAAAGGATCTGAGGATGATATATATATATATATATATATATTAATAAGAGAGAGAGAGAGAGAGAGAGAAAGAGAGAGAGAGAGAGAGAGAGAGAGAGATTGAGAGAAGAAAGTGAGAGAAGAAAGTGAGAAAATTTACGATAAGAAAGTGAGAAAATTTACGATAAGAAAGAGGAAAATCGAGAGAAAAGTAATTAATAGAGAGTAAGAGAGAGAGTCAGAAAGATAACGAGAGAATTAGAAAGAGAGAATGTCAGTGAGAGAAAGAGAGAATGGGAGTGAGAGAAAGTATGAGAGAGAAAAGTAATTAATAGAGAGTAAGAGAGAGAGTCAGAAAGATAACGAGAGAATTAGAAAGAGAGAATGTCAGTGAGAAAAAGAGAGAATGGGAGTGAGAGACAGAATGAGAGAGAAAAGTAATTAATAGAGAGTAAGAGAGAGAGTCAGAAAGATAACGAGAGAATTAGAAAGAGAGAATGTCAGTGAGAAAAAGAGAGAATGGGAGTGAGAGAAAGTATGAGAGAGAGAAAGAGAGAGGTAGAAAAGGAGAGAAGCAGAGAAGAGCCACAAAGCAACAAAAATACACTGGAAATGATGCTTCATAATTACGATGGACAAACCACGCTCTACAAAAACGTATCACAAGTTCTTCTACTCACATTCCTTCCCTGCTTCGCGGATAACCAAACTGAACTCTAAAAAAGAAGAATATAGAAAAATTGAGAGCAAGTTTTCCCCGCAGCTGTTTAGCGTCTCACGGACAGAACTCTTTACTCAAGGAGGTGACAAAACTCACCAAACCAAAACCTGTAAGTCCAGAGCTGGTCCGACTGTGCCGCGAGGAACACTCCACATTCATTTATCTGGGTTTTTTCTTTCTTTATTCTGGGATTGACTTTCTATCAAAATGAACATAAAAATGTGATGGATTCACTCCTTTCTTTTCTTTTCTTTTCTTCTGATCTGTTTTCCTCTATTGACCTGTTGCATCATCCGTTACTCTGATCTTATTTTTTTTAAAATCTCTCTCTCTCTCTCTCTCTCTCTCTCTCTCTCTCTCTCTCTCTCTCTCTCTCTCTCTCTCTCTCTCTCTCTCTCTCTCTCTCTCTATCTCTCTCATCGTTCTTTTCTGTAATTCTACCACGCATGTTTGCCTCCTATTCTCTGTCTGTCTCTCTCTGTGTCCCTGTCTGTCTCTGAGTCCCTCAGTACATGAATACTCCACGTCGTTACGTCTCTTGCCTCTGTTCGCCTACTATCTCCCTATCTTCTTACAAAACTCCACATGAATACTCCACGCCGTTACGTCTCTTGCCTCTGTTCGCCTACTATCTCCCTATCTTCTTACAAAACTCCACATGAATACTCCACGTCGTTTCGTCTCTTGCCTCTGTTCGCCTACTATCTCCCTATCTTCTTACAAAACTCCACATGAATACTCCACGCCGTTTCGTCTCTTGCCTCTGTTCGCCTACTATCTCCCTATCTTCTTACAAAACTCCACATGAATACTCCACGTCGTTTCGTCTCTTGCCTCTGTTCGCCTACTATCTCCCTATCTTCTTACAAAACTCCACATGAATACTCCACGTCGTTACGTCTCTTGCCTCTGTTCGCCTACTATCTCCCTATCTTCTTACAAAACTCCACATGAATACTCCACGTCGTTACGTCTCTTGCCTCTGTTCGCCTACTATCTCCCTATCTTCTTACAAAACTCCACATGAATACTCCACGTCGTTACGTCTCTTGCCTCTGTTCGCCTACTATCTCCCTATCTTCTTACAAAACTCCACATGAATACTCCACGTCGTTACGTCTCTTGCCTCTGTTCGCCTACTATCTCCCTATCTTCTTACAAAACTCCACATGAATACTCCACGTCGTTACGTCTCTTGCCTCTGTTCGCCTACTATCTCCCTATCTTCTTACAAAACTCCACATGAATACTCCACGTCGTTACGTCTCTTGCCTCTGTTCGCCTACTATCTCCCTATCTTCTTACAAAACTCCACATGAATACTCCACGTCGTTACGTCTCTTGCCTCTGTTCGCCTACTATCTCCCTATCTTCTTACAAAACTCCACATGAATACTCCACGTCGTTACGTCTCTTGCCTCTGTTCGCCTACTATCTCCCTATCTTCTTACAAAACTCCACATGAATACTCCACGTCGTTTCGTCTCTTGCCTCTGTTCGCCTACTATCTCCCTATCTTCTTACAAAACTCCACAAATCAATCCATAGATGCGAAGCTCTATATAAAACACCGTACTAAATGTGAAAGTTCAGAGTGATTTTTTCCTCAAATCTAATTCGACATCCAGCTGTTGAATTCGCACTAAGAGGAGTAGATCCATCAAAGATGGAGCTACAGAAAAAAAAAAATCAATAAAAAAACCTCCGGAAAATTAGTTGTAAGTTATTTTAAAATCAGAGGAAAATTGACATTGATCTCCGACTGAAAAACTCAATTTTGAAATGTAAGAAAATTTTGAAGTAAAAACTGTAAGACTTGCGAATTTCATATTTTGCCGACCCCTCTCCCCCCCCCCCCCCCCAAAAAAAAAAAAATGAAAGCAGCTGAAAACTTTCTTCAGGAAACGGTGGAGACCATTACAGTCACGTGTTATCTCAGAAAGAGACGCTTCCTTCAGAGAAAAAGCCGGTGTAGCCCAGAAGTATTCAATGCAAGATGGGAAGGAAAAAATATACGAGTGGCAATGTTTCTCTAAGTAAAACTACATTTATTAATTTCTGCTGGCTTTTTTTTGTACTTGTATCACTACAAACTGCAAATATTATGCTTGCAAGTTGTTTTTTGCTGATAAAATTACATTTTTTACATTTTTACCTTTCCCCCATATTGATGTGTAGTGCATAAACTTAAAGATGAAGTTGAAAGAAATCCAGCACACCTAGATGTGCAGCGAGAGATCTACACTTTGAGATTAGCATAGACATAATTCTCTTTTTTAAATCCAATCTTGATTCTAAGTCAATTAGACTCATATAGAATCCAACATACTTTTTTGATATGATAAAATTATCTAAATCTAGAAATATCACGCCTGGCATATATCAAATAAAAAGCGGAATGGAAAAAACAACAACAAATCAATACAAACTTAAAGACAAAGATCGGCATGAGGATGTAATAATCAAAGCAAGAAAATACTTCCCTCAACAAAGTTAAAACTTGTATCTAGAGGATGAAAATCGGTAACCCCTACATGATTTGATGTTTTCAGTTACAGCGTTTTGCGAAAATTGAAGTTTTCTTGTTTCCGAACCGCGAACTCACAGTCTGCGATTTATTGACTTCCGAAAATTCCCGAACTCGTCATTTCTCCAAACAAGGCCCAAACTGCAAATATTTAAGACAACTTGTGAGAAATAGTTACAGGAAGAACTAAAAAGGAGACCACGATTTTCTTGGCTCCTCCTCCCCTTTTTTTCCCTCTTCATCTCATTTCTTACAAATTATAAATAGCAATACATTGCGTCAGTCTAGTTACGTAGAGAGTATTTTTTTTTCTCACAGTAGAAGCGACAGATTGTAGACCGTGAAGCGCTGAAAAGAAGAAATCAAGATACTTCGGGGGGGGGGGGGGAACAACTAAAACAACGCAACGACTAAACAAATAATATTGAAGAGATTTTCGCAGCAAAATTGATACTGGCGAAGATACGGTGGGCTAAAATAAAACACAAAAAAAAACAAGAAAGATGGTTATATAAAAAAACAGCTCCTAGTTAACGGGATTAAAGGGGAGACGATAGATGAATCCGCAGCAGGGAAAATTGACATACGCGTCTGTGCGGAGAATGATGGTGATAGATGGCGGGAGGAAAACAACATCTTCATACTGAAGTAGCCGGGGATGGGGCGGGGCGGGGGGACATCCCACAGTTCCGTAGGGCTGACTTCATGTTGTTCTCTCTATTTGGATCTGTCTGTCCGCCTCCATCCCTACCGTCAATCTCTCTCTCTCTCTCTCTCTCTCTCTCTCTCTCTCTCTCTCTCTCTCTCTCTCTCTCTCTCTCTCTCTCTCTCTCTCCATTCCTCCATGCCCTCTGTCTGTTTTTCATTCTTTCCCTCTCCCGACCTCTTCTGTCGCCCATCTTCCCCAGTCGACTATTTAAAACGCACAGGGCAAACACTATTCCAGGCTTGTGTATCGGAGACTGAGAGTGAAGCCTATTGTCGCGCGGCGTGTAAGACAACTCATCTTGATAGATTGAGCAGCAGTAGATTAATCTGGCGGCCAGTTACGGGGAGATAACCGGTCTATTGGGTGAGAACCTCTTGCTAAGGGAGATAACTATCGCCCGGTGGGATGACGAGAATCTGACAGATGGGAGTGCGGGTCTTTTTTTTTTTTTTCTCTTTTAAATTGGGCGCTATGCAGGGAAGTGGGGATGGGATAAGAGAGAGAGAGAGAGAGAGAGAGAGAAAGAGAGAGAGAGAGAGAGAGAGAGAGAGAGAGAGAGAGAGAGAGAGAGAGAGAGAGAGAGAGAGAGAGAGAGAGCGTTGAGAAGGGAAACAATGAGGCGAGAAAAACGGGCTGACAGAAGTCAAAAGTCATAGGACGAAGGTGGAAAAGAGGGGGGGGGATGAGCAGAGAAAGTTATAATACTTATTGAGGTGAATTTATTAAAAGGAAGAGAGAGAAAGGGAGAGAAAGAGAGAGAGAGAGAGAGAGAGAGAGAGAGAGAGAGAGAGAGAGAGAGAGAGAGAGAGAGAGAGAGAGAGAGAGAGAGAGAGAGAGAGAGAGAGATTGAGAGATGTTGTCAGCGACATTGAGGAGAAAACAAATAGATAAGGAAATTTAACACCCAAAAGTGTTATGACAAACGGTCTGTTTCAATGAATTCCATCTTTTGCAAGACAATACACGAAGACAGTCAGAAAACAGATAGATAAGGAAATTTAACATCCAAAAGTGTTATGACAAACGGTCTGTTTCAATGAATTCCATCTTTTGCAAGACAATACACGAAGACAGTCAGAAAACAAAGAGATAAGGAAATTTAACACCCAAAAGTGTTATGACAAACGGTCTGTTTCAATGAATTCCATCTTTTGCAAGACAATACACGAAGACAGTCAGAAAACAAAGAGATAAGGAAATTTAACACCCAAAAGTGTTATGACAAACGGTCTGTTTCAATGAATTCCATCTTTGCAAGACAATACACGAAGACAGTCAGAAAACAAATAGATAAGGAAATTTAACACCCAAAAGTGTTATGACAAACGATCTGTTTCAATGAATTCCATCTTTGCAAGACAATACACGAAGACAGTCAGAAAACAAATAGATAAGGAAATTTAACACCCAAAAGTGTTATGACAAACGGTCTGTTTCAATGAATTCCATCTTTGCAAGACAATACACGAAGACAGTCAGAAAACAAATAGATAAGGAAATTTAACACCCAAAAGTGTTATGACAAACGGTCTGTTTCAATGAATTCCATCTTTTGCAAGACAATACACGAAGACAGTCAGAAAACAAAGATCTCACACCCAATAATAGACATCAATCACTGGATGCCAAGTTAGCTATAGCTCCAGGGAGATGAAATCGGGCCAAGAATTCTTTAGAACTGGAATTCATTAGGCGGCCAGGAGAGGTAGGGTTACCTTGTAATTTGCTTGTCACTCACTAAAGAGAGAAATTTAGCACGCGTTACGAAAAAAACAAAACAACAAAAACCAACAGTGTTTTGATCTTTGATCTCCTGTTCTGGTAAAATGTTGAGGTTGCTAACTCCTGATTGGAGAAGCGATTCAGGTCTCTAGCGGCTCAGGCGCTGCAGTGTTGGACTGTCGAGAGGGATGGTCGTGGGGTTGATTCCCGGCCCACACACCATTCTCTGCTCTTGTTCACTTGCTACAGTTCCCTTTCTCCCTTGCTCTCCATCACTAGCTCCTTTTTTCTTCCATGTATTTCTTTTATCTCTTCCCCTTTTCCTCTTTTGTCTTTCGCTTTTATCCTATCTTTTAAAAGTTTAAATTTCTCCTTAGTTTCTGTTTTTATCATAGGCTTTTATTTTTATGTCTAGCTACAGTCTCTGCCCTCTTCTTCCTCTTTTGATTTCTTTTCTCACACCCCGACAACCTTATTGTATTGTTTTCACCCATGAAAGTTTAAGAGTATAATTTACAAAACGATGAAAATATTGTCAACTGTAAATAAAAAGGACGTCACTTCCAATCTATCTTATACAACGAGCATGATATTTGGAACTACAACTGATTTAGTGCCAGACACCACATATCTAAGGACTTTTCAAAACCTAGGATGAAGTCTATATCTTCCCTGGGCGGAGATTGGATTACAAAACCTCCCAAAAAATCTCAACTCGCGGGACTCCAGGCTGTCCTATACAAACAGAACCAAGGGAAATAACTTTGACAGTGAGATCTGGACAGGGCACCCCAGACAACTCGACTAACACGCCTAGCGCCATGATATTTATTGTGCTGGGCGGCTGGACGGCTGGACGGACCGTCCAAGATACCGTGGTTGTGTGTTTGAGAGTTTTACACAATTACTCACTGTATTCTCCAGGCTTATGATCTAGGAAGGGGAGCTAATCAATGTCACTGCTGATGTTTAGACATTACAACATCGAGCCAAACGTAAAACAAAATCTTAACATCGGTTAAGTCCCTTTGTCAAGCGAGACTGATTTGATATCGATTAGGTGGTAGAATGTTTACACACCTCTGGGACGATCTTTGTTTCTGGGTATTGTGAGACGTGGGGAAGCTCGGATACCACACAATGTGATCATAGCATACCTGGGGCGGCAAGTTATTCTGCCTCCGTCAGGCATATCTGAGTTCAAAGGTCGAGGAGCCAAACACAACCCATGACAATGACGAGGTTTGAATCTGCCCCGCAAAGTTATTTAGTTATTACAGCTCTCTTTGTATCAGCCTTTGATTTAATATACTTGTGAAAGGAAGACAAAACTTCTGTTGGTCACTTCATGTATTAAACACTTGAAGAGGAAAATAAAAGTAAGACTATACGTGGATTTTTAATCGAAAGAACTTCTATGAGAGGTATTTTGATGCCCATGATGAAAAAAATAATTTAGATCAGAGGGGGGAAAAAGCTAAGTGAAATTATCAAGCAGTAAGATCCACTGGCAAATGTGGTTCGAACTTATGAGAAAACGACACTATAGGCGAACATCTAACCACAAGGCCAATCCTGGGGCACTGATTTAGGTCTGAGGGGTGGGGGGAGGTAAGTGAGATTATCAAGAAGTAAGATCCACTGGCAAATGTGGTTCGAGCTTATAAGAAAAAAAAACCCACTACAGGCGAACATCTAACCACAAGGCCAATCCTGGGGCACTGATTTAGGTCTGAGGGGGGGAGGTAAGTGAAATTATCAAGAAGTAAGATCCACTGGCAAATGTGGTTCGAGCTTATAAGAAAAAAAAACCCACTACAGGCGAACATTTTACCACAAGGCCAATCCTGTCCTGGGGGACTGATTTAGGTCTGAGGGGGTGGGGGGGGGGGGGGGAGATAAGTGAAATTATCAAGAAGTAAGATCCACTGGCAAATGTGGTTCGAGCTTATAAGAAAAAAAAACCCACTACAGGCGAACATCTAACCACAAGGCCAATCCTGGGGCACTGATTTAGGTCTGAGGGGGGGAGGTAAGTGAAATTATCAAGAAGTAAGATCCACTGGCAAATGTGGTTCGAGCTTATAAGAAAAAAAAAACCCACTACAGGCGAACATTTTACCACAAGGCCAATCCTGGGGCACTGATTTAGGTCTGAGGGGGGGAGGTAAGTGAAATTATCAAGAAGTAAGATCCACTGGCAAATGTGGTTCGAGCTTATAAGAAAAAAAAAACCCACTACAGGCGAACATTTTACCACAAGGCCAATCCTGGGGCACTGATTTAGGTCTGAGGGGGGGAGGTAAGTGAAATTATCAAGAAGTAAGATCCACTGGCAAATGTGGTTCGAGCTTATAAGAAAAAAAAACCCACTACAGGCGAACATCTAACCACAAGGCCAATCCTTGGGCACTGATTTAGGTCTGAGGCTTCGAAGCACGACAGACGATCAGTCAATCAAACCCTTTACGGGAAATGTTTTAGTTCTAGCAATGGTGAATATTGTATACAGACTTATAAAATATATTCTAAAAACTAGTTTTTTTTTTGCCTTTTTTTTATTGTCCTCCTTTAAAGTCCGTCTTCTTGTTATATCTCATACACTACAAAAAATGAATGAGATAAAAGCTGGGGTATAAAAGCTAAGTGACAGTTTGAAAGTGTGAGAAGGCGCTAAGGGAAGAAACAGAAAATTCCACTAAAAGATTCTGTCCTCGTAGAGTATTCACACAGTCGTCCACTGACGGCCAAATCAAATAAATCCGTTTGGCCTTTCACCCGATCTCATCAATCTGGCCAGAGATGACTTCCGCTCGCAGGACTAGTGGCGTCTGCTTGCTGTAAATATGAACCCTGAACTGCGATACGTCACTTCCGCTGTACTCTGACCTATGACCTTTACTGCACTGTGGCTCTCTCTCTCTCTATCTGTGCGTGCCCGGTTCACAAGTGGTCTATGTTCACAAAAATCTTTAGCAGAATAAAGAAGTGAATTGCAGAAATAGGAGGTGAAGACCTGTGCCGTGCCAGAACATGGAAGAAAACTGTGTTAGAAGCTTTGCTCTTGTTTCTTTACATTCATTTGACGAAAATATAAAGATTATTCAGGTATACAATGATTCATTTTTTATCATTTTGAAACAGATAGACAAGTCTAACTAAGCGACCTAAATACACCCCTCCTTTTATTTATATACACACTCACCTTTTTTACTCTCACACTCTGTTTATCTCTCTATCTCTCTCGCCTCGCCCTCAATCTGCTCTCTATCGTTCTATAAAGTTTCTCTGTCTCTTCTTTGCCTTTTAGTTGTTTATCACTCATTCTCCACTTCCTCTAGTGCCGTGTCTGTCACTCATTCTGCTCTTTCCTCTTTTTCTCGTCAGTTGTGAGCCTCGCTTCCTCATTATTCTCCAGGTTACATGTCGGTCTGTGTTTCCGTCTATACCTCTCTTCTCCTCCATCTGTCACTCTGTCTGTGTCCATCTCAGAGCGATATCCCTCCTGCTCCCATCTCTCCCATTTATCTGTCAGGGTAAAATCCAATTAAGCCCGGCCGTGTGTCGCGCTGTGGGCAGTAACACCCGTAGGTGAAGATACGGCTCCTGTCACAGCCAGCCTCGATATCTCCTCATTACGGGCCACAGCAAGCTCGTAGATCTCGCCTCGGTGTGTGGTTACCAAGGAGGCTCTCCCCCCACCAGCCCAGCAGAACTATCTTCAAGAACAGGATAGGACTATCTGCCCGGGCAGCCGTCTTATGGTATTGCGATAAACTCGGTCATTATGTCTAGTTCAGTCTTAAGCCGGACAAATGGTAGCTCTGTAATATTTTATTTTCCTTTTCAGCAGCTAGGTGTCTCTAAACTTTTTGAGAGATTTGGCGTCGCTGTTAGGTGCTATTTTTAAACAAGGGCACTGCTCGAGGCTTCCTAAAATACCCCAACTCACCGAAGTGAACAAACCTTTGCATAAATTATTAAATCGAGTTATTGTGATCGACGTCTTTTAAATTTAAAGTATAGTTAGGACACAAGTGGATCCAGAACGCACTTATAATTCAGTCTACAGGCCTACACAACTATTATATATACGTATATATGTATAAGAATATGTCCTAACTCTGCCAAATAGTTAAAAGATATAGCTCACGCTTACACTTTACCACAAAGATTTGATGTATATTCCATCACTCGGTTCCGTGGGAAACCTCGGTACTGCTCCTTCTCTACAGCGATTCTAATATTCTTAAAAAACCATAGATTAGAACCTGAATCAGTTGTTAAGTCTTTATCGAGAAGTAAGTCATCGTGACAAGTCTGAGGAACATAAACATTCCAAAAATAGTTTGCACAATTACAACTGCTCTTTACAAGTTAGAAAAGACAACAAATCATAAATTGCAAATGGGAAAACTATACCTAAAAAATAGACTTCCACAGCAAAGTGTGAACGAAATTGGAATGTGGAACATGGGTACGGGAATGGGGAGGATGTAGAAACATGACCATCAAAGACTGAATGTGACCGAAAGTTCTATAGAACACCTTTAGGCTGGGATTTGTTTCTGTCCTTAGTAGTCGTGAGATGAGAAATGCAGAGGGTTGTACTCAAGTGAAACCAATTCAAGACTGGCTGATCTGTATCAGATCAGATGGTTAAAAAGGAAAGTTAAACTAAAAAAATCCCAGCTCCTCCTACGTGCAAACTTCTTAGGCAGTAACGTAATTGCTAAAAATTTATTCTTCAAGTGGGATTGAAATGGTTCTGACTGAGTCTTTGTGAATCTAGCAATATAACCGTTACTTTTAATCTCACATGATAAAACTCTGATCCCAGTGACCGGAAGTAATTCGTGAGGTCATAACGCATGCGTAGAAGTACTGTCACGTGATGTATAATCTTCTGGCGCAGCTGTTCGTCACTGCTGTCAAAGATTCGTAACCGATTGAAAACTTTGTACAGCCCAGCGCAGCGCGGGCCAGTATATTAGACCTGGGCAGACACGGTCACAGACTTAGGAGACGTTACAATCTTGTTGGAGTTTTACAAAATGAGATGGAGAAAGGACGAGGATTTCAAACTTGACGGCTACGATCAATATCTTCCTTTTTTTCCTCCCTCTCTGTGATATTCTTGACTTCACCAGTTTCGAGCCATCAAAATCATTGAGAGAGAGAGAGAGAGAGAGAGAGAGAGAGAGAGAGAGAGAGAGAGAGAGAGAGAGAGAGAGAGAGAGAGAGAGAGAGAGAGAGAGAGTTAGATAGAAAAATCGATCAATTTCACAAATTATATGACATACCCTTAAGGCAAGCATATTTTACATAAATTTCTGAATGTATTTGGGTATAAAAAAAAGTATCCAAATGAATGCAAAAGAAAATTTATAAGAAAGGACTCACGAAATATTTTTATTTACATGTCTAAAATGTGCGTGCTCTTATGTTGATATGGGTATGATACAATGAGACAATCTTAACTAAACCATACCAAAGTAACTGAGAATTGACACAAAATTAAAAGAAGCTGAAAGTCTTGAATTTTTTGTTCTAAAACCAGCAAAGCAAGAGAAGTATATCCCATTCTTTCCAGCCAAGAAGCACGCACTCTTTGATTTGTTCCCTCTCTTTTTTTATTCCCAATTTCCCACTCTCCTGAGGGGCATTACTGTCCAAATCACCGGGAGTTTACACAGCCCGTTGCCTCAGGAAAAAACCATCGAGTTTTTAGACCCGCAGGTAACATAAAACCAAAACGAAATTCGACTTGAGATATCCACCGGCACGCATGCGCCACCTTAAGGTTATTTCCGGGCACCTCAACCAATAAAAACGTTGATTTGTCGCGAGCGCTGACAACTCGTCAATTCGAGGCAGAAGGAAAATTACCTTTCAAGCACAACTTGTTGAAAAAAAAAAAAAAGTCAAAATGTTTTATGAAATAGTTAATTTTAGACGACCAACAGACTTTATTGCTAGGCCAAAAATATTCCAACGGGTTAAAATTTGGTTGCTGTCAACGCTTGTCAAACCAAATTGTTATTTAGAAGCGGTAATATATTTCCGCAACCACAAGATATTTCTAGACATAAAAAAAAGGAGAGAAAGAGAAAAAAAAAGTAAGGCTATTTGAAAGAGTCAATAATTTGGCGACTGTAAGTCGATAGGAACACTTTGGTGGGTTGTGTTTGCACATCTAGTGAGTGAATCAGATCGGGTTTCCCCGGCAGCTACCGAGGTTTGTGGCCGAGCTAGCACCAAACGGTGTTTAACTACCCGCTCTGAGGGGGGGTGTGCTCGGAAAATCTCCAAGATTGATTACCGAGAAAAAGTCTGGACCTTTCACTTATGGAAAGACGAACTAACCGCCAAGATTGCTTGATTGATGGAGTGTGTGATATATATACACCGTCTACAATAAATTGATCATTCCTCATTTAAAACCAGCTTAAAAACATGGCATCAAGAAAGCCAAATATATAAATAGGATAGCTGGTCCAAGAACACATTTCTTTACAAAAAAAAAAAAAAATAAAAAAATGGAAAAAAAAATCTTGTTCTAGTGCTCGTATTCTCAGAACCACTATTCAAGAATCCTACCTACCTCTACCTAGACGCATAATTGACTTGGGCAAGGAGATTGTATAATGCCAATGAAGGAAAACTTTCTTAATCCATAGAAGGATCTTTTTTAAAAGCTCAATATCCGGATGTGAATTCCCGCGAAACTTGTCTAAGCTGCCCATTTATTGTTGTCTCTACATGACAATGGAGGCTCACAAGGACATTTAAATACATTTTGATTACACAAAATCAGTTGTCATTTCTTTTTTCGAATCTGGACCTACTTTAATTTACAAACAAACCCCAAGTCATCTTTTGCACAGCAACCCGCGGTATAAAACAATAATTTTGGATTTAGATCGAACACATACTTTACAACAATTAATCTAGCTCGTGTAAAAAAAAAAATTAAAACAAAGAAAAATTAAAAAAAAAACAACAACAAAAAAACAAAAAAAACAAGGACAACAACAAAAATGAAAAACAACATAAAAAAACAAACAAACAAACAAAAACCAGACCGTATTTAAAAAAAAATGTATATCTAAAATACTCGTAAAACTTATGTGTTTGAAAGTCCTGCAGAGCTGAGTTTGCTGGCTCTGCAGCCATCAAGACCGAAGTCACCATGGTATCGTCATGCGGATTAGCTTTACTCTCCGCTCGTAAGCAAGAAGTTTTCATTTTTCTCCCTGCAAGTGCTGTTCTCAAACACTGAGTGATAGTGGAAGATGGAACTGTGTCCGACCATATCAAAAACTGATTAGGATGTATAGAACCACGGCTTAGGTCATAGATGAATTTGTTTCACTTGGACCGTGGGTCTGAATACATGACCCTCTCTCTTTGTTATCATCATCATCATCATCATTATTATTATTATTATTATTATTATTATTATTATTATTATTATTATTATTATTATTATTATTATTATTATTATTATTATTATTATTATTATTATTATTATTATTATTATCATCATCATCATCATTATTATTATTATTATTATTATTATTATTATTATTATTATTATTATGATTATTATTATTATTATTATTATTATTATTATTATCATCATTATCATAGTTTTTTTTTCCAATGATAACCTGAGACTTTCTTCTAACATAAGACAATATCTAAGGTGAGGCTTCTGGTTGATAACCGTCTAACACGGAAACAGAAACTTTAAGGGCAGCTGAAATAATGGAAACTGGATTCCAAAACAGCACTCAGTTCTATTTAAATCACTAAGATTCGCTTCCTTTGGCATTTTTTACTCCCTCATCTTCAATCAATAAAACAGGCCAGAATACATTATCTTTCCCGAGATAATTTTTTTTTTCACTTAAAAACGAATCCAGTCGACACGGAAGTCTTACCGTCACAAAATACACGTCAAATAGGGACGTTGTGTTGGGCGCTACTTGACATGCTTACAATGTAACTGAATAAATGAATAAATCGTGTATATAAAGTTCTATATTTGTTATCTTTGAAAATACTATGTAAAAAAAAGCATCGGTCACGATATTTTTATGTTCTGTTTTTCTTTTCCTCTTTGTTTCACTTTCATTTTTATGATATTTGTTTCCTTTTCCTTCTTTCTGTCTTGAAAACAAAACAAAAAAATCAACAAAAAAACTGCTCACTTTATCTTTTATTTTTTACCTCATCCTGTTATTCTTATTTTTACATTATTTGTTATTTTTTTCCCTTCCATGTTTAGTTTTCTTTTCTTGCTTGTCTCTTGTAATTTTTTTTAAAATCTTAGTATTTAGTATTCTTGCACACACACTCAATGCTCTTCTTCTACTCTCCTCCTCCTCTCTCCTCTCTCTCTCCCTCTCTGCCTTATTCTATATAACCCTTGTTTTCTTTCTTTTCATCTATTTGTTTATCTAATTCACCCTTTTTCTTCATGAATCAATCTCTTTAACACCCCCCCCTTTTCTCTCTCTCTCTCTCTCTCTCTCTCTCTCTCTCTCTCTCTCTCTCTCTCTCTCTCTCTCTCTCTCCCTTATTCTATATAACCCTTGTTTTCTTTCTTTTCATCTATTTGTTTATCTAATTCACCCAATCTCTTTAACCCTCTCAACTCTCTGCCTCTCTCTCTCTCTCTCTCTCTCTCTCTCTCTCTCTCTCTCTCTCTCTCTCTTTGTCTGTGTCTATGTCCCTCTCTGCATCCTAAACCCACACAATGAATCCGCCGGCAGAAAGATTGAATATTGAACATTGATCAAGTGGCAGGGGAGATAACACAAGACATGCTTGTCAAATAAATCGGATCAACAAGGTGACCTCTGACCCGCTCATCCCCCAGAATGCTCTACCGGAAACCACACACGTCAATGATCTCTGATTGGTTCCCTGTACGTTACTCATCTGACCATATCAGTTTTTTTTGTGTCTGTCTGTCTGTTTGTCTCTCTCTCTCTCTCTCTCTCTCTCTCTCTCTCTCTCTCTCTCTCTCTCTCAGTAGAGGCAAAAACATCACACTTTAAGAAAAACTACTTGGTAATTACAAAAGAGCAAAAAAGGACGCGTGTGTGTCTGTAAATGGTATAATACAGAGGCTAAAAAGGACGCGTGTATGTCTGTAAATGGTATAATACAGAGGCTAAAAAGGACGCGTGTCTGTCTGTAAATGGTATAATACAGAGGCTAAAAAGGACGCGTGTCTGTCTGTAAATGGTATAATACAGAGGCTAAAAAGTACGAGTGTCTGTCTGTAAATGGTATAATAAAGAGGCTAAAAAGGACGCGTGTCTGTCTGTAAATGGTATAATACAGAGGCTAAAAAGGACGCGTGTCTGTCTGTAAATGGTATAATACAGAGGCTAAAAAGGACGCGTGTCTGTCTGTAAATGGTATAATACAGAGGCTAAAAAGGACGCGTGTCTGTCTGTAAATGGTATAATACAGAGGCTAAAAAGGACGCGTGTGTGTCTGTAAATGGTATAATACAGAGGCTAAAAAGGACGCGTGTGTGTCTGTAAATGGTATAATACAGAGGCTAAAAAGAAACAGGCACACAGGTTTATAATTACGGAATTAAAACAACAACAACAAAAAACAAAAAACAACAAAACTATAGATTTAACTTTAGTTCGCATCTCTCTCTCTCTCTCTCTCTCTCTCTCTCTCTCTCTCTCTCTCTCTCTCTCTCTCTCTTTCACCATCTTTAGTCAACTTATTTAAGCGCCAAAGCCCGTGGCTCTGTCAGTATTTTCTCAAACCACAATCTATAGACATCTAAACTAACATCGTTTTCGAACCTCCCAATAGGGTTTTTAATTTCTCTTTTTCTCCCACATTCCAATTTCCTCTATTCTTTTCTAGCTCAGCTCAAGAAAATATACATGTTTGATAAATATTTTAAATCTTACAACAAAAAAAAAACAAACAAAAAAAAAAAAACAAAAAAAAACCACACACAAAAAACAACAGCAAAACAAACAAAAATAAAAAGAAAAAACAAAACAGCATACACGAAGTAACCAGCTCAGATACTCGAAATGTCAAGTTCTTCCTTCATTGTGTTTTCAGGATTGCGTCGAACTTGCTAAAATAATCCAATTAAAAAAATATTTAAAAAAATCGTTTTGAGAACATGCAAAAAGATAAAGGTCATCTTGTTGAAACGGAATTACTTCCAACCGTTTGTTTGAGCTTCCTGTCGAAGTTTGTTGTCCAGAAATTCTTCTGAAAATCTTTAACAAGGAAATAATAATAATAAAAAAAACCTTCCCGCCGGCACTATTTACCAAGGCAGAAGATTTGGGCCCTCAAGTCAAACCGCTACAACAAAAAAAGTCGTGTAGATAGATGTCATGTATTCCTTCAAACCATGGACCTGTTTATTCCCACGGTTTGTGTAAATAATTTATTGGCTCACAACACTGAACACAGGAGACCGTACACAGCGTGTGTGTCTCATGACGGCTCCTTGTCGATCTGGCAGAGAGACTGAAGATTGTCGATCTGGCAGAAAGTCTGAAGATTGTCGATCTGGCAGAAAGTCTGAAGATTGTCGATCTGGCAGAAAGTCTGAAGATTGTCGATCTGGCAGAAAGTCTGAAGATTCCCTCAGACACTACCACCATCCCTGGCTTGCTCAATACGATATGAGGCATATACAGACCAGCGGCTGTAAATCAAACCACAGACCGGCGCATTAGTTCAACAGTTGTCTGCCGGGCCAGTCATAGGAAACGGTTGGGCTTGGTGCTCGGAGGAGATAGTACAGAGTCTTGTCAAGCATCCCAATCTCATCCTTTATCCCCCCCCCCCACCCAACCTTCCTATCACCCATAGTAAATCTTATCTTCTTTCTCTGTGGTTGCTTTTTTTTTTTTTTTTTTATTTCATTGAGCTAAAAATATCCTCTCCAATCCCTAAACTTTACCCCCCCACCCCACTCTCAAAAGCTGTTTTCCTCTCATCACTTGACACTCGGGGAGTTCCATTCAATATCGTTTTCTTTTTCTTTTTTCTCTTTTATTTTCAATGCCTTAAGCGAAATAGCTGTCAGATTAGCTAGATTGATGACGTTGATACATGACGTTCCTACAACTGTAAAATATTTAAAACGTAGCCAATGTGGTCATAACATTTAAACTTTGAATTGATATCGTAAAAACAAATATTTTTTGTGCAGTTTTTGGTAGAATCGGATACACACAGCATATGCATCGATTAGATTACCCCTCAAACAACACCCTTCTTTCCCAACCCTCCCCTGGATCCCATTATTTTATTTACAACTATCGTAAATTATCCCCCCCTCTCTCCCACAAGACTTGACACGACAGAAACACTGATTTTAAAGCAAAACTCAGTCCATTCTTGGCGTCATTCCCTGAGACAGCTCGAGGTATCTATCGACACCAGCCGTCAGATTATCGACTACCCTGGTCTAACACAGATCCTCGATCTGCGTATCGGCTGAGTGACACACGCATGACCCCATCTTGACCTTTTCGATATATATATATCGCCATCTTCATCACTGTTCAGACCTTGAGATGAGGAGCCAAGTTATTAACATGACCTTTGACCCACTGTAACATGTCTCTGAACTAATGTTTCAGATATCCCGACACTGTCCCCGTATCTCAGATCTGCATACCACTCTAGATCTACTAACTCCCCATGGCTGTTGCTGGTTTTCTATCTTTCGCTCTCTTTAGGCCTCCCGCTCTATGGCAGTACATCACGCGTGCATAATTCTGGTAAGGGAGGGAAGAACTCCTACCCCAAACCGCGAGGCAACGACTAGGCCGTGCAGCCACAGAGACTACCAGGTTTACTTGTTCACCAATGGCGCGAGTGACTTACACTGGAGCCTGCCGCTCGGATTTGCCCACTGGGCCGAGGTCAAGACAAGGACCAATCGACAGTGTTGACAAAACACAAGTAAAAAATAATACGGAAAAAAAACGACACGAAATAAATAAAAAATAAAAAGTAAAGACCAAAATGGCACTGCGGTATTCTATTAAGGCGTTTGTTCAAATTATTTATGAACTCTTTAAAAGACTTATGGAGGCCAAATTGGCTATAATGATTCAAGAGAATTTAGAACTACCGTGGGCTCTCGCATCTTATTAGTGGGAAATAGTTTTATGCGGCAAGATGTTTACCAAAAATTTCAGTATATCTGAAAAGAAAGTAGAGCGGCGTTTAACACATCTTACGAACTTACGATGTAAGAGTTCTTCCAGCTTTGATTGAAATTTGTTGCAGCCACAAAGGCTAGAAGATTTTATTCAACAGGTGTATTAAATAGTTTGGCCAATATTTTTATGCTAGGCTGAGCGGTAAAATAGCATGGTATCACATCGAGTAATAGACTGGTTTGGATTCAGTACTCTACCAACATCTTCAATAATATAAGAACACATTACCCGTTTCGCCGCAACGAGCCTCAGTGGTGTTGAGAAATTACAAAAATGTACTACCGAAGATAGAAGAAAACAAAATCTTCTAAAGATTGCAGTAGATATCTTTCACTATCTGCCTGTCTGTCTGTCTGTCTGTCTCTCTCTGTTGCAATCTTTCTTTTCCCCCAATCTTTCTTTACACCGCTCTCCCCCTCCCCTTTCTCCTAATCTTCATCCCTGTCTTCAAACATTACAGATCCTAAAATTGCCGTATCCAGTGTGTGTGTGTGTGTGTAGCTGTTTAACACATGTCAGCACAGCCCCCCCCCTAAAAATCAAGTTTCTTCACCCCACAGAAATATTTGCCGCTCTGATCCATAGAAATGAGAAACTCCTACACGCCCCATCTCCACCTCACACAAACACACTAGCCAATTTTCAAAACAAAGCATCCACTCTTCATATTGCGACGGCGAACCACCCCAACAAACATTCACAATTGCTCATCTCGGTGCTTTATTCCCGCATAGCACTCTCGATTCCTTTCACTTCTCCTAAAATATCCAAAACAAAATCGTCAACAGAAGAAGATGGCTTCATTTACTTAAAAAGATGTAGAAATCCAAGACGGAAGCTTCGTGAGGATAGAGATAGGAATCTGGATTTTATGTACAGTTTGCTCTCTCTCTCTCTCTCTCTCTCTCTCTCTCTCTCTCTCTCTCCCTCTGGTTCTCTTGTCCCAACCCCTTCCATTATTCTTTATTTTGGTTGATCTTTCTATCTTACTCACTGTCTTTCTCCCTAGCCTTCCAGATCCATTTATCGGTCCTTACTTTTTTCCTCTTTTTATTTATTATCATTATTCTTCTTCTTCTTATTATTTTTTTATAAAATAGAAACATTTTCTTTCCCCCTCGTATCTCTGTCTGTATCTGTCTCTTACTCAATCTATACTCATCATTTTTTTCCTTCCATTCGTCTGTTTTCATCTGTTAATCTTTCCGTCTGTTTGTTTTTCAATCTGTTCCCCCCCCTCTCTCTCTCTCTCTCTCTCTCTCTCTCTCTCTCGACCTCTTTCTGTTTCTGTCTGTCTGTCTGTCTCCCTCTCTCTCTCTCTCTCTCTCTCTCTCTCTCTCTCCCCCCTTATTCTACATAACCCTTGTTTTCTTTTTTTTTATCTATTTGTTTATCTAATTCACCCAATCTCTTTAACCCTCTCAACTCTCTGCCTCTCTCTCTCTCTCTCTCTCTCTCTCTCTCTCTCTCTTTATACCTTCTGCCTCTTCACTATTTATCTTCTTTGTGTACATCCCTATCTATTCTTGCCACACACACACACACACATCTCTCTCTCTCTCTCTCTCTCTCTCTCTCTCTCTCTCTCTCTCTCTCTTTGTCTGTGTCTATGTCCCTCTCTGCATCCTAAACCCACACAATGAATCCGCCGGCAGAAAGATTGAATATTGAACATTGATCAAGTGGCAGGGGAGATAACACAAGACATGCTTGTCAAATAAATCGGATCAACAAGGTGACCTCTGACCCACTCATCCCCCAGAATGCTCTACCGGAAACCACACACGTCAATGATCTCTGATTGGTTCCCTTTACGTTACATATCGGTTTTTTTTTGTGTCTGTCTGTCTGTTTGTCTCTCTCTCTCTCTCTCAATAGAGGCAAAAACATCACACTTTAAGAAAAACTACTTGGTAATTACAAAAGAGCAAAAAAGGACGCGTGTGTGTCTGTAAATGGTATAATACAGAGGCTAAAAAGAAACAGGCACACAGGTTTATAATTACGGAATTAAAACAACAACAAAAAACAAAAAAAAACAAAAAACAACAAAACTATAGATTTAACTTTAGTTCGCATATCTCTCTCTCTCTCTCTCTCTCTCTCTCTCTCTCTCTCTCTCTTTCACCATCTTTAGTCAACTTATTTAAGCGCCAAAGCCCGTGGCTCTGTCAGTATTTTCTCAAACCACAATCTATAGACATCTAAACTAATATCGTTTCCGAACCTCCCAATAGGGTTTTTAATTTCTTTTTTTCTCACACTTTCCAATTTCCTCTATTCTTTTCTGGCGCAGCTCAAGAAAATATACATGTTTGATAAATATTTTAAATCTTACAAAAAAAAAAAAAAACAACAACAAAAAAAACAAACAAACAAAAATAATAAGACGAAACGAAAACAGCACACACGAAGTAACCAGCTCAGATACTCGAAATGTCAAGTTCTTCCTTCATTGTGTTTTCAGGATTGCGTCGAACTTGCTAAAATAATCCAATTAAAAAAATATTTTAAAAAAGTTTTGAGAACATGCAAAAAGATAAAGGTCATCTTGTTGAAACGGAATTACTTCCAGCCGTTTGTTTGAGCTTCCTGTCGAAGTTTGTTGTCCAGAAATTCTTCTGAAAATCTTTAACAAGGAAATAATAATAATAAAAAAAACCCTTCCCGCCGGCACTATTTACCAAGGCAGCGGATTTGGGCCCTCAAGTCAAACCGCTACAATAAAGTCGTGTAGATGGATGTCATGTATTCCTTCAAACCATGGATCTGTTTATTCCCACGGTTTGTGTAAATAATTTATTGGCTCACAACACTGAACACAGGAGACCGTACACAGAGTGGGTGTCTCCTGACGGCTCCTTGTTGATCTGGCAGAAAGACTGAAGATTCCCTCAGACACTATCACCATCCCTGACTTGCTCAATACGATATGAGGCAACTACAGACCAGCGGCTGTAAATCAAACCACAGACCGTACACAGAGTGTGTGTCTCCTGACGGCTCCTTGTTGATCTGGCAGAAAGACTGAAGATTCCCTCAGACACTATCACCATCCCTGACTTGCTCAATACGATATGAGGCAACTACAGACCAGCGGCTGTAAATCAAACCACAGACCGTACACAGAGTGTGTGTCTCCTGACGGCTCCTTGTTGATCTGGCAGAAAGACTGAAGATTCCCTCAGACACTATCACCATCCCTGACTTGCTCAATACGATATGAGGCAACTACAGACCAGCGGCTGTAAATCAAACCACAGACCGGCGCGTTAGCTCAACAGTTGTCTGCCGGGCCTGTCATAGGAAACGGTTGGGAGGAAATAGTATAGAGTCTTGTCAAGCATCTCAATCTCGTCCTTTATCCCCCCCCCCCACCCTATCACCCATAGTAAATCTTATCTTCTTTCTCTGTGGTTGCTATTTTTTTTTTTTTTTATTTCATTGAGCTAAAAATATCCTCTCCAATCCCTAAACTTTACCCCCCACCCCACTCTCAAAAGCTGTTTTCCTCTCATCACGTGACACTCGGGGAGTTCCATCAAATATCATTTCCTTGTTCTTTTTTTCTGTTTTGTTTTCAATGCCTTAAGCGAAGTAGCTCTCAGAGTAGCTCGATTGATAACGTTCATACATGATGTTCCTACAACTGTAACATATTTAAATCGTGGCCAATGTGGTCATAACATTTAAACTTTGAATTGATATCGTAAAAACAAATATTTTTTGTGCAGTTTTTGGTAGAATCGGATACACACAGCATATGCATCGATTAGATTACCCCTCAAACAACACCCTTCTTTCCCAACCCTCCCCTGGATCCCATTATTTTATTTACAACTATCGTAAATTATCCCCCCCTCTCTCCCACAAGACTTAACACGACAGAAACACTGATTTTAAAGCAAAACTCAGTCCATTCTTGGCGTCATTCCCTGAGACAGCTCGAGGTATCTATCGACACCAGCCGTCAGATTATCGACTGCCCTGGTCTAACACAGATTCTCGATCTGCGTAGCGGCTGAGTGACACACGCATGACCCCATCTTGACCTTTTCGATATATATATATCGCCATCTTCATCACTGTTCAGACCGTGAGATGAGGAGCCAAGTTATTAACATGACCTTTGACCCACTGTAACATGTCTCTGAACTAATGTTTCAGATATCCCGACACTGTCCGCGTATCTCAGATCTGCATACCACTCTAGATCTACTAACTCCCCATGGCTGTTGCTGGTTTTCTATCTTTCGCTCTCTTTAGGCCTCCCGCTCTATGGCAGTACATCACGCGTGCATAATTCTGGTAAGGGAGGGAAGAACTCCTACCCCAAACCGCGAGCCAACGGCTAGGGCGTGCAGCCACAGAGACTACCAGGTTTACTTGTTCACCAATGGCGCGGGTGACTTGGACTGGAGCCTGCCGCTCGGATCTGCCCGCTGGGCCGAGGTCAAGACAAGGACCAATCGACAGTGTTGACAAAACACAAGTAAAAAATAATACGGAAAAAAAAACGACACGAAATAAATAAAAAAATAAAAAATAAAGACCAAAATAGGACCGCGGTTTTCTATTAAGGCGTTTGTTCAAATTATTTATGAACTCTTTAAAAGACTTATGGAGGCCAAATTGGCTATAATGATTCAAGAGAATTTAGAACTACCGTGGGCTCTCGCATCTTATTAGTGGGAAATAGTTTTATGCGGCAAGATGTTTACCAAAAATTTCAGTATATCTGAAAAGAAAGTAGAGCGGCGTTTAACACATCTTACGAACTTACGATGTAAGAGTTCTTCCAGCTTTAATTGAAATTTGCTGCAGCCACAAAGGCTAGAAGATTTTATTCAAGCAGGTGTATTAAACAGTTCGGCCAATATTTTCATGCTAGGCTGAGCGGTAAAATAGCATGGTTTCTCATCGAGTCATAGATTGCTTTGGATTCAGTACTCTACCAACATCTTCAATAATATAAGAACACATTACCCGTTTCGCCGCAACGAGCCTCAGTGGAATTGAGAAATTACAAAAATGTACTACCGAAGATAGAGGAAAACAAAGTCTTCTAAAGATTGCAAAAGATATCTTTCACTATCTGCCTGTTTCTTTTTCTGTGTCTGTCAGTCTGTCTGTCTTTCTCTCTGTTGCAATCTTCCTTTTCCCCCAATCTTTCTTTACACCGCTCTCCCCCTCCCCTTTCTCCTAATCTTCATCCCTGTCTTCAAACATTGCAGATCCTAAAATTGCCGTATCCAGTGTGTGTGTGTGTGTAGCTGTTTAACACATGTCAGCACAGCGCCCCCCCCCCCCCCCTAAAAATCAAGTTTCTTCACCCCACAGAAATATTTGCCGCTCTGATGAAATGAGAAACTCCTACACGCCCCATCTCCACCTCACACAAACACACTAGCCAATTTTCAAAACAAAGCATCCACTCTTCATATTGCGACGGCGAACCACCCCAACAAACATTCACAATTGCTCATCTCGGTGCTTTATTCCCGCATAGCACTCTCGATTCCTTTCACTTCTCCTAAAATATCCAAAACAAAATCGTCAACAGAAGAAGATGGCTTCATTTACTTAAAAAGATGTAGAAATCCAAGACGGAAGCTTCGTGAGGATAGAGATAGGAATCTGGATTTTCTGTACAGTTTGCTCTCCTTCTCTCTCACTCTCTCTCTCTCTCTCTCTCTCTCTCTCTCTCTCTCTCTGGTTCTCTTGTCCCAACCCCTTCCATTATTCTTTATTTTGGTTGATCTTTCTATCTTACTCACTGTCTTTCTCCCTGTCCTTCCAGGTCTATTTATCGGTCCTTACTTTTTTCCTCTCTTTATTTATTATTATTATCATTGGTTTTTTTTTTTATAAAATAGAAACATTTTCTTTCCCCCTCGTATCTCTGTCTCTATCTGTCTCTTACTCAATCTATACTCATTATTTTTTTCCTTCCATTCGTCTGTTTTCATCTGTTAATCTTTCCGTCTGTTTGTTTTTCAATCTGTTCCCCCCCCCCCTCTCTCTCTCTCTCTCCCTCTCTCTCCCTCCCTCCCTCCCCCCTCTCTTTCTCTCCTCCCTCCCATGCTTGTATTTTCAAGTAAAATGTTTCCCCATAGTTTAGACGCTCTGCTCATCCCTAGTGATCTGCGCTAAACATTCCGTTGAGAGTTCAGATCATAATGTAAAGAGCAGGATGACAATTTAAAACAAAAACTTTCCAGCTCTCATTACCTGATGGCGGCCTCCCTGCTCCAGTTTCCTTAATGCTATATCACATATTCGACCTCAGCGTCTGAAGTTTGTAATTTGAGAATGCTGCCCTCTTGTAGTTGTGTTTACTAATCTCAGACCCAGAAGAACTAGAGACTACCGTTTACGATTTATGTCTTGAACTTGGAAAATACTAGACATTGAGTTGTCTTCGATTTAAGTGTTATTTCTGTGTAACCCGCTGAGCTGCGAGACCGTCACTAGGAGGTTTCGGAGAAAATCTCTGACTCCTCCAATGGGATGAAAGATTTCTGCTAAAGAGGGCTCGGTCGCCACTTCCTTTAATCTTTGGTATCTGACTACATGTCTGTGTGTTTTGCTGCTTGAACCACCCCGCTTGATAAACTTCTATGTTTTTGTCCTAACAAAATTATCTTCTCTACATAAAATTCTGTAAGCCTATTGAACGCGGATCACTGATAGGAGTCATTGTATCAATACTACAGCGACCAGACAACGAACCAAAGAATCAAAACACAACCCATCAGCTAACCAGAAATCCAAATGCCATTCCATTTCTCCAAAGTACATCATTACAAACACAAAACGTCGCCGAAAAACTGACATCATGAATAAAATTTTAAATGAGTAAACTGAGGCAGAACAGAGGGGAAAAACAAAGTAAGAAATAGATAGACGGAATGGAGCGAATAAAGGAAGACAGGACTAAGAGAAAGGTAAGAATAAAGAGCATCAGAATGACAATACCAAGTCTAATGTTTAAAAAAAGGGAGATCTGCAAAAACATAAAGAATAACAGTATCAGCAACAACAACAACAACAACGGCATGATCATCAACAACAGTAGTAATAACAGCAACAAGTAAGAAAACAACATTATCAACAGCAAAAAGAACAACAAAAAACAACTATAACAAAAACCACATCATCAAAAAGAGAAAGGAATAACAACAATACTAACTGCAATGGTAACAGCAGAAAGAAGAACAACAACGATGACCACTTTACAAACACAACCACAACAACAAAGATCATTAACTGGAAGACCCCTCCGACTCAGATATGCAACATCAATAGCAATATTCACTGGGAATCACACGCATCAACAGACTCACGCACACAAAAGATTCGGTCTCCCCCAATATAGCTCAGATTTCAGCGGAATGTTTCCAATTTGCTAGTTCTCCTTGATGGACATGTTGCAAAGACCGTAATGATGTCGGCTTGTCAAGCAAGCAAAAAGCATGTTAATTTCACGTTCCTCATCTTTTCTGTCTTATTCCTGTCCCTCTCTAGGAGATTGAAATCTTTTTATTAGCTCATATTCGTGTGCATTGCGTCCATCTCTGTTCTGGTTTTATTATTATTAATTTTTATTGGCGCGATTTCGGGGCTCTCCGTGCATGGTGCATTGATGGACTTAGGGGACTCACAAAACTGGGCAGATCATTATTTTCTTTTTTTATCTTCCATCATTCTATGAGGATTGTGTTGACTCTTCCCATCCCGCGTCTTCATTTGTCACAGTGTTTTTTTTTCTTCTTTTTTTTTTTTCATTTTCGGTTCTGACATTTTGTCCTTTCCTCCCGCCTTGTTTTCTTCCCATTTTTTTTTTTTTTTTTTTATTTTAGCTTTCAAGCTTATTATTGTTTGAACTGAGGTTTTTTTCCGCTTTTGATTCCCATAGATCTTTTCCCCTGTTCATTTCCAAGAATTTTTTTTTTTTCATTTGTGCTTGGTGACTCATCCGTCTGTCTATAAATATTTTGATTCGATTTTATTTTGATCTTCCCAAATGTGTGCTCAGATTCATCAGAGCCGATTATAGATTTGTTCTTCTACTAGAAAAAGTGTGACGTCACTGCTGGTTCTAAACAGACTGAGGGCAACAGCGCCCTAGTTTTTATCTCCCCTTGATCGACCGGAAGTGTTATACCAAGTAGTGATTTTTACTAGAAGCATATTATAAAGACTGTATACAGCAAGACCGATCTATGGGTTTAAATATTTTCAGCACTTGTGGGACAGTATACTGTTTACAATGAGTGACTAAGCCTGGTTAGATGACACAGTCAGCATTGTGTGATGACAATATCTATTTCATAAAAAAAATTCAACTGACTGTTGTCATAAAGACTTATCATATGTGGCACGAAAAAGAGATTTTATTACTCCTGTTGTTATCCAAGACGCCATCAGATAAAAAGTGTCGGTTCCTCGAATCTTTCTATGTTTAATGTCAACGGTTTATATACAGCGAGCTTCATCTCGAAACACATTGGAAGTGTATGACAAAAACAGTAGTAGTAGTAGTGGTTAACGAAAAAAAAAAAAACAAGAAGAAGGTGAGGAAAAAGAAGAGGAGGAGGAGGAGGAGAAGAAGAAGAAAATGACGATGAACAATAACAGATAAACAACATAAATGACAGCCAAAAAATTAACAACGATAAAACACAGAAGCAAAAAAAGAAACAAGAACTGTTAGCCACAACAAAACCAACCAGGAGAGACATAAATTAAACCAGTTTAGATTTATCCTTAGTGACGGCATTGACCCGCTGAAATCAATGTAGCAATGGTAAAAGTATAATAATATTAAAAATACAAACAATTACAACAAAATACTCACATCCCAGCATCATGGCGAATATCGAAAACAATTTCTCCATGTTGGTATTCGGCGCGACATTGCCGAACCCGATACTAGTAAGGCTGGTGAAGGTGAAATACAGCGCCGTGATGTACTTGGACTTGATAGTCGGACCCGAGGTGGAATCGTTCGCGTAGAAATGCATCTCTGTCTGGTTCGCCAGGCCGTCCAGCCAGCTGAGGGGAGGCAAAGAACGTATGTGATTTGTAAAGAGTTGTCTGTACCGGCATGCATCGCCGGAAGTGTTGAGCTGATTGATTGGCTGTAAAGACAAGCTGGGTGAGCGCATTCCACAACAGTGCAGAGGAATACAGGAATGAAGATTAACCCGCTTTCATTAAGTTTGCAAATAAACACGGTATCAAGATAAATATTTTTTGTTCAGGTCTTGATACATATATAAATCTAGGGACAACTTTGTTTTAAGAGATAAAAATAAAGTAAAGATCATCAGCCCTCAGGAGAGCTTGAGTGTGGTTTGAAGTTGATATTATTTTTTTTCTATGTTAGCATTATGGAAGAAATACTGAAGAATTAGAAGGGTAGATTCAAGAAGAATTTCAGACATCCACCGCTTTTGGATACCTACAGATTTAAATCAGAGATAAAGACCTGTGTTCAGGTAAATCAAAAACGGTTTTTGGAATTCAAATATCATTCAAGAGCAAGCTTAGATAAAATACAAAACACATCTCTCAGTAGCTATAATCTTTAAAAAATCTAGTCCTTCATTAAGCAACCATAGAAAGTAGTGACTTAAACTACATAATTATATATGGCCGCTGTTTGAGAATGCTTAAGTTCAAGGTGGCAAGGAAACGTATAAAATTGAAAGATAAAAACCTATTACCTCCATATATTTTACTGCAATTAAATCTTGTAAAATAAAAATTATAATAATAAATAGTTCATACTAAATGAACAGTAAAAAAAAAAACAAAACAAAAAAACCCCACAAAGTACAGTAATAGACATATCGCAATTTTTATTGTGATAAAAATGTCCAACATTTAGCAAGGACAGCTCCAATGTGTACCTGATTGGCGCGTGCAGCTGCGCATGCTCCATGGTCGCTATGGCGTAGAAGATGCAGGCGAGCCAGTGGCCAATGAGCGTGAAGGCGACCATCAGCAGGAGCAGCACCGCCGAGCCGTACTCCGCGAACGCTTCTATCCGGCGAATCACGCGGAGCAGGCGCAGTAGGCGCGCCGTTTTCAGGAAACCCGTGACTGTCATCGTCTGCAATACAGAGCCCGGGCGGTTACAGTATCGGAGAGTACATTTCACTGCTCTATCTCTATCTCTAACATGACCAGAGGATTGTATATGTTAACATGATCAGCCACAGAGGGTGATCACTTTGAGACGTTTTTTTTTTTTTTTTTTAAATTTTCGCGCCAAAATCTCTCTCGCGAGAATGCTTAATAAAAAGCAATAAGTAAGGTTTTCCGAAGAAAACCCCCCCAAAAATCTATGTGAATAGCGGTCAAAACTCGTATATTCCTACACAAGGAGTTGGTTTTCACCAAGAGCTGTGCTACCAGTTTTAGTTTTATATTTCTGCTCTGAAAACAGGAGCTGTTCAAAAGCACTGGCCCTAACATCAAGACTCAAAGGCGTGCAACGACAAGAGAGAAAAAAATAAAACGCTTACATTAAACGCGCTTCTAAACCAAGACTTTTTCCGATACAGACTTCGCTCAAATGGCTCTGATAGTCAGACAAAATTTAAAGTCTTATCTTGGTAGCAGACCTCGTTGATAAATCACATCCTTTAAATAAACATAAAATAATAGTGTTGCTTATAAAATTTTTGATTCCAAAGGAAAAACATAACAATGAAGGAAGAAAAAAAAAAGCGACCCCAGTAAGCGAAATGAGAATAATCCTCAATCTTAAAGTAAAGAAATCTAAGTAACAGATTAGATGGCTGCTTATTGTAAATTAATAAGATAAAAGCGTTATCAAATACCGAGAGACTCCGAAATGAAAATTACATATATGTATGCATAGTATAAAACCATCGTTTTATTTAGAGGGAGAGAAGAGTGAATATTCTCTTGCTGTCTCTATTTCTTTTAAATTAAAAAAATTAATAGTAATTCCATTGCTTCAATATGAAAAGATAAAATGGATTTATGATCATATGAAGAAAAATAATCGCGATCCATGATGTACAGTTTAACAAATAAATTAAAAAAAGCTTGATGCTAGATTAAACCATTTTTGTTTAGCTTAAGTTTAAAAAATGTAGCAAAATAAAAAGGGAAACAACACGTACATGCTACAATACTGGGTTCATGCTACATACTACTGAACAAGAACAACAGCAAAAAAACAATCGCAAAATAAGTCCAAGTAAGGGGACATTTAGCATTCTAGAAGCTGAGGATAAAAAGCATCTACGAAAGATCAACGCTGGTTCTGAAAACAAAGACATATGCGTGCTGTAGCTTTTTCTTGGCGCTGAGTAGCCCTAAACTGTATGTGTGTGTGTGTGTGTGTGTGTGTGTGCTATCGTAACCTGTCCAAAATTTTATTCAATCCCCTCTCCGATATAAAGATGTAACTTGAACAATTTAGAGCAACACTAATAATTAAAAAAAAAAAATCCGTCCAAATTAAAGATACGCTAACATAAAATAACATCTGATCGTTCTGTTTTTTTTTTTTTTTTGTTATTATTTTTCCTACTCATTTGATAAAAAAAAAAGTGAATGTAAACCAAGAAAATGCCCGCTACAGATCTTTGTTGGCACCCAAGGCAGCCAAACCTCGCATTTCTTCCGTGAAGTTTCTAACTCCACGTTACTAGTATGCAGTTGTATGTTTTTCCGGGTTGTAGCGAGATGAGCAAAAGATTTAACAGTCGTGTTGTATTGTAACCGCTACAACCTACAATTCTCATCGTTTCTATAACGACGGCTTTTGAACAACGTATCTAGAGAGGAGTCTATGTGCTACACTCCGAGAGAAGTCTATGTGCTACACTCCTTAATAATTGGGAAAATCCCATCAGGGATTCTCAACTTAGAGTCTGAACATTTGAGCATTTTCTTCAGTTCTCCTTGGAGACTTCAGAACGCAAAGCCCTATCTTGAGACAATATCAAGCAATCCGCCAATCTGGCAATATCAAAAGCTCACGAATGCAGCAGCAGACGTCTTGCTCTGTGGGAAACTAGTAAATCGTACAATACACACATTCATATCATGAGAGGATTCAATCTTAGGCTCGTCTATTTGTTTCCTTTTTGTCAAACTTTATGTTCTCTTTCGCAGACAAATAACACACTAAATGTAGTACTTCTCTTCTTGAAAACAGCCATAAAAACTTTTGAGACAAAATTCATGATCAATTTATGTGTGTGTATAATTATATATACACACACATATATATATATATATATATATATATATATATATATATAAAAGCTTCGTTATATATAAAACGAAATTTTCCCCATAAAAACTCCAAATATTTTACAAATGACTAATGAATTTCCATTGCTCGAAACAGGTTATGAATTTCAGAGAGAAATAAAAAAGGGGGCTGATCGGGGGGGGGGGGGGTGAAGTAGAGAGAAAAAAAAGATTTTTATTGACTTTTTAGAACTTTCGAGAACAGTGTGCTTTGGTGTCTTGGCTGATGTACATGTTCTGGAATGGTAATGTTCTATCTACTTTATTGTTCTATAGAACATTGCTGTAATACCACAACACTCACAAACACATTTCTCGAAAAAACAGAAAAAGTGGGAGAGCGTCTTGCGTCTTTCAGTGTTAAAAACTCTAATGATCCACACGTCAAAGGGTTATAAAGGCATACAACGACAATAACTCTAACATTTGCTACAAGTATGGTTTTTAGGATAAAAGCAAGCATGTGTAGAGCATTAGGCCGTCTGATTGATTGATTAATTAATAAATTAATTGTTGAAGTATTAAGATAAATTGTATTTAAATCGAATCTTAAGGCATAAAAGCTTTCGCTGCTTACTTTCGCAACAGAACAACAACAACAACAACAACAACAATAACAACAAAAATCATAATACTAAAGGTCTAAGAAATGAAACGTGGCTAAATAGCTTGTAGATGGATTTAAAAGGAATGACTGCAAAGAAAAAAAAATCTGTCTATTCTCAAATCAGGAACTTAGTTGTAAGTATAAAAAAGAATTTACGAACAAATTCAAGGCACATAAAAAAAGTTCATATTTTATAATTTTTGCTTTTAAAATAAGAGTGGCAAGTAAATGTTTAATAATCATATTGTTCAGGATTTTATTTTTTACATTTTTACAAGCTGCGAACATCAGTCTGGTATTAAAAAAAAAAAGAAAGAAGAAAGAAAAATCTAACTGTAAAATTGCCAAAAAACCTGAGTTACGCCATCATGTGGTAACATTGACTAAGCAAATGCTTTCCATTAAAAAAATCCAGCTGTTTTATAACAAACTGAGACTAAAGACAACAAATATAATATAGACCTAATCGCTATCGGCAAAAGCCAAACATCATCTTTCATTAAGAAAACCTGAATAATCAACGTCTTAAGAAAATAACAAATGACATTATTTCTTAGATGGACACATTTTATTCAGCACCTCTTGTGAAGCAGTCCTTTATATAGATTCTTCATATGGTAATAATATTATAGTCCATAATTATTCAGGTAATTTTTCTTTTTATCCGAATGGAATATTCATGAGCTTGTTTTGTCGAATACTGCCCTGAGGCTGAAAAGCTAAAGAAAATAATATTCAGAAAAAGAAAAACAAAGTGGATGATATGCACAAACAGGTTCAATATTTTCATTCACACACACACACACACACACACACAAATAATTTACAGAGCTACGCTTTCTCTACTGCACAAAGGTAAATGTGTTTGGCTGTATTTGGTAAAGGTTACGGTAACCCGAGTAGTTTACAAACATTTTTAGAAACACCAAGGTGTATAGAATGGAGGATCAAAGGAGTATGTTAGAACCAGGTACCGACTTATGAGACTTGCTACACGATTCCTGTTGGATCTGACGATGACGCAGTACTAGGGAAAGATGTATAGCAATCTAGACATAAAAAAACCCCTCTAAAAATGTATTCACATCGGTCAAAAAGTTATCTTTGTGGAACAAGTCCTTACTTCATTACTTAAAACAAAGTAACGACTTGAAATTAAATGATATTTGATAAATATTGATAGAGGGATAGAGGAAGAGAGAGAGAGAGAGAGAGAGAGAGAGAGAGAGAGAGAGAGAGAGAGAGAGAGAGAGAGAGAGAGAGAGAGACAGACAGACAGACAGACAGACAGACAGACAGATGCAGAGAGAGACAGAGAGAAAGAGAACAGTTATGTGCAGATTCTTGTGAACGGCAAAAGAAAAGCATAACAAAACATTAATTCCATAAAATATAATGAATACTGAAATGGTAATAATTATACAGAGTTAACACAAAAGGCCATAGTCAACGCATAATAAAGAAAACCACAGGTTTACAAAAGTTCTCCTTAACATTATCGTGTATGTCCTTAATGAACAATGAATTGTTTAAATAAGTACATATACTACTTTCTTTGTGCACACATCGACTAAGCCCCCGTCAGGCAGTTGGAGACATAAGATTGCTTCGGACCCCTCCTGAGTCATGGATTAAAGAGATTCTAGCGACTTTGGCACGACATCACACATTCTGTGTCATGCCTATCCAAAGAATCTTTGTAGAATCACCTAAAATAATTTGATTTTAAGACTCTCCAAGAATCTAGTTTAAACAATTTCGTACCACAAGAGTAACACCATTAAACAGAAGTTCTAGAGACTGGGATAATCTTTTTGGATTGAACATATTTCGATTTATGCGGGTAGGCGAATATGAGTCGTGTACTTTGATTTGATGATTCTAATTTAACAATATATGAATACACAACAGAAAAAAAACCCATGATGTCTTTTTCAAATGGAAAATGACCCTTTGAACACAACTGAAATGACTGAAACTTATAATGCATTTCCAAAAAACATGTAAAACTTCACATCTTCTGGTGGTTTCTCATTATATATCTTCAGAAGTCGTACTTAAATCTTACAAAATAAAAAAAAAAGTATGCGTATAAACATATTTTCGCCCTGATGTTAGCTAAACCTTTGGTTTGGCTGTTTTCTCCTTGTTGGTTTCTGAAAAATTATAATTATGTGCGCAACAAAACCCATGTTCTCATACTTATTTTGTTGACATTTTTTTGGCCTCGAGCGCACAAAACTTGGATCAATTTTCTAGTGATTTATAGCTCACAATATTCTCACGTTTTCTGTCGCATTATTCCTGCTTGCATCTTCTTCGTATTTTCTTATTTTCTTTTTGTAAATTATTCAAATCTTCCCTTAAGTTTCTATAAAAGTCTAATACTCTACGAGAATTTCACGTGTTAACATCGCGCTTCCCCCCCCCATACACACACATAAATCTTAATAATTGGCGATTTAACTTGCACTTTAAGGGCCCGTTTCGCAAGAATTTGGATGTAATCTTTTCACATTTCACAAGGATAATACCCAATCATAAAACATTTCGCCAAAAAGGATGATGGAGGAAGAGGGATGCATAGCTCTAAGCGTGGAAAAAATCCTTTGAAGAGGAAATTTTTCAAAAGGGCGGCTGTAGGTCTAAACATTTTGAACGAACCAAAGGGGAACAGTGAATTGGGGTTAGCTGAAAAACGAGATTTTCTGAACCACGGAGTGTCTTTATCTTCTGCCCGCTAGGCACTGCCGGGGAAACTTGTAGCTGGTATGGAAATAAGCAAGTCGCCGCAGGACAAAACAAGCGGTCCAGGGCGGCCATATTGGACGACAGTGATCTTCATTAAAACTAGTGTTGGGCGGACCGTGTGACTCGCAGACAGGTTTCAAGTTTGTTTCACTGCCTTCAGGATACTATCTTCCTCCTCTATTGCTACCAGTTACATATTCTCTCTCACTCTCTACTGCCTTCCTCCTCTATTGCTACCAGTTATATTCTCTCTCTCTCTCTCTCCGTTTCTCCTATATCCTATTTATGTCTGCGCTCGTCCCCCCCCCCCCCTCTCTCTCTCTCTCTCTCTTTTATTTTTCCTCTCTCTCGCCTTCTCTCTTCACTCGCGTATTTCCATCTATCTTTCTCTAGATGCCCTTTTTAATGCGTAAGACTCAAAGAATGGTTCTAAAGACATTAAAGTATTCTGAGTTGTTGCGAAACTGTCTCCCCCACCCCCCTCCCCCTGTCTCTCGGTCTCTCTCCCCCCATATACTTCCGACTTGCCTATTTCCAGATTTTTACCCTTTATGACTGCTTGACAGTCCACCGGAAGGGCGCAGTAATCCATACCAAGGGGCCGCTACTCTCGGCTCTCTCATCAGGCGCATCCTTCCTGTTCATGGCTGATTGCGCGCGAAGAGAGGCGCAAATTTCACGTCAAATTACGGCCGGTATCAAACAGCAGCTAAACCGAGCGGATGGGGAGCGGGCAGCACGAGCTTCTCACTGCTATACGCGAGAAGTCTCAGTAGGACAAGCAGCTCTCGATTCGTCTTCTATTGGTGTCTGGACTTACTTTACGTTTATCTTTCCTTTCCACTCTGTCTCTACAAAGCAATCTGTCTATTATTGCCTGCATGTACATATGAACTAGTGTCTTGATTTTTACTTTAAGTTTATTTTTACTTTCCACTCTCTCTCTACAAAGCCATCTGTCTATTATTGTCTCCATGTACATATGTACTAGTGTCTTGATTTTTACTTTAAGTTTATTTTTACTTTCCACTCTCTCTCTACAAAGCCATCTGTCTATTATTGTCTCCATGTACATATGTACTAGTGTCTTGATTTTTACTTTAAGTTTATTTTTACTTTCCACTCTCTCTCTACAAAGCAATACGTCTATAATTGTCTGCATGTACATACACACACACACACACACATATATATATATATATATATATCTCTTTTTGTCTGTTTATTTGATTTGAAGTCTATGACTAAGATTTTTACGCACACCTTTTATCTCAATAAGTATATATTCAAAAAAACAAATCACAACTATAAGTTTCAATTTTAAGTAGGAATATTCTCAGGTACTCTTTCCTATAGGGAAATAGCAATTTTTTAAATTTACTATTTTGGTCTTCTGATAAAAGAAAAGAAGAATCTCATTTATGTATATAATATAATTATATATATATATATATATATATATATATATGTGTGTGTATATATACACCCACACACATATACTACGAAACCATTTCTGTCGATAAAAAATTGTGTTCCCTAATATCCCCAAAAATTGCTTATGGCATACCTTGGCAACCTGTTGCGCCTTTACATTCAATTTAAGAGCAAATTTGTTTACACTCATTCAAGTCGTTTTCAGTTTTAAGGAAAGGATGCAAATGTTGTTCTGCTGGTCCTATCGTATAAGAGCTTTAGCAAAAACTTAGGGGGCGTTTAACAATTTTGAGCTACCGTTCACAATCATCTTTTTTGATCGGCGGATACAATAGGACTGATTTTGTCCTCTGGGTCTCCACCATGAACCTGATTTATTATTTACCTATAGGTGGATCTACTGGTTTGGTCAAGAACTGTGTCCCCCACGAAGACTTTGAACAATTCAAAAATATATTTATAAAAATGAAAAAGAAAAACATTCTCTCTTTGCAAACGTGTCCAGTGCAGCAAATATTTAGACAGTAAAATTAGTCTCAAATATAACGAGACAGCTAAAACGAACAGTTCTAAACGAATTTGTATTCAAATTGTAGAGAGACCCAAAAATTGGCATAGATATCAAAACTTGCACTCAAGTTTTGAATTATGTTCTGTGAAAAAAAATCAACAGTACACTTTCATTATTGTACTTAACATGATACTTTCAATTGTAAAGGAAATGGAGTAATACATTTTGGTTCAAACATCGCATACAAAAACAAGACATTTTCTTGCACACATAAAATCTCTATTGCCTAAGCCGGTAAACTGATAAGTAAGAGTTACTATCCTTGCCTCCCGTTCAAGTCTGGAAGATCGCAGTTACAGTCCCACTAGGTTTCATCTCGCCTATCGGCTTGATCTTGTAGCTAGTGCGCATGCGTGAACTCGCTGAATGTGGCCATCAGCTTTATCTAGTTTCACCCAGAATTCCAAGTAGATGGGGGAAGCTGGTCTTCATTTCCGGGCGGCACCGGGTAAAATCGAAGTCCGTCTTCTGGTTTCGTTTTCTCCCTGACCAGATCAAGAGCTCTTCTTTTTTTTTTTTCTCAGCGTTGCTTTTGAGAGATCTCAAAATAAAGCTTAGGATAAAAATTATTTAAAATTGGCAGTCTGGCATAAAAGATTTAGAAAAAAATTTTTTTCAACTTTAGTTATGGTTAAGAACTATCACTCGCTCTTTGGTTGGAACTACATGAGGTTCGAATGAGTTTATAACATCATTTTCTTCTGATGGTTGATGATTGTAACTGCCCAGTCGAGCATGGTATTGAATGTAAAACTTGGACCACGGAAATTTCATGACTCTGTATACAAGCATACCCGATCAAAATAAAGGTCGTGGAAAGTTAAAAATCATAGGTTATGAACAATCAGTCAACTACTAAGAAGTAAAATATCTAAATTGTTATTATTAAGCATGGCAGTTAATTTTAAACTGTGCATCATTACCTAGTCTCTCTCTCTCTAGTCGTGTAAGGAGAATTTTACCAGCGGGTCCCTTCGTCAACACCTTTCTCAGAATTTCCAAAATGCAACAAACACTAAGTATTAGTCGAAAACTAACTCGATAATAATATAAGTGATGAAAAATTATAGTTTCTCGTTTTCTACTTAATTTATCATGATACTACTGCAATTTAGAAAAAAAGTCTTATACTAATAATTATAAAGAATGTCTTTTCTAGTTTCATTTATGCAAGCAAAATATTTGCAAATAAATTGTGATTTTCTCAACTTACACAAGAGAGAAGAACTAACAGCTAATCATAGAAACTAATCATAGTCAGATAAAAGAAAAACCGTCCAGTATTTCTTTGGTCGCCCACACATTTTCGATATTTATTATTTAACGAATGATTGTTTCAGCTCTTTATAAGAACTCATCATCAAACTATTTTCGATATTTATTATTTAACTAATGATTGTTTCAACTCTTTATAAGAACTCATCATTAAACTATTTTCGATATTTATTATTTAACTAATGATTGTTTCAGCTCTTTATAAGAACTCATCATCAAACTATTTTCGATATTTATTATTTAACTAATGATTGTTTCAGCTCTTTATAAGAACTCATCATCAAACTATTTTCGATATTTATTATTTAACTAATGATTGTTTCAACTCTTTATAAGAACTCATCATTAAACTCATTTCGCACCATCTGAGGTGTAAATAAACCCAACCAAGTCTAACATCAAAACAGTATCAACCTTGACATCTAAGGCAGAGGGACACACACGGCGATGATTTTTAAATGATTTAAAACATTCCTTATGAACTTTCATTCCTAGGCGATGTATTTATGCTGAGCCTTTATCAAACCAAAAAGTGCCTAAGTTACCATTATAATTTGCGCTGAAAAGTTAACAAGATTTTTGGAAATCCACGACATCGATAAACATTAGTCTATAATATACTATAAAATACTGCAAGCATCAAAGTCTGAACAAAAAACGTTGGGCAATTTCATTTTAAAGATAACATAACAAAAAGATTAATTTAAAACATAATGGAACACGGAACAGTCTTGGTATAAAATGTTGTAAGCACACAAAAGAAAAAAAATTATCACGAATAAAATATCTAGTTATCCATTGAATAATAGTTCTCAATACGTCATTGTAAACACACACAGAAAAAAAAAAATGAAATAATACAATATTTTGATCCAAAGAGCAAATAAAAAAAGGCTATAAATCTTTCAAAAATTATCTTTGTCATGATTATCAATCAACCAGCAAAGTATTCGATCAGACATTATGATAAAAATTCTCATTACTGAAATGTTGTATGTCTGGTGTAGTAGATATCAAATCCAGAATAGTTTTTTTTTAATATCTGGAAAATACATGATACGATAAATCCAATTACCGTCTACAGCTGTGAAAAATATTCAATCTCAAAAGACGCATGATGAAAAATATTGATATAAAGTCTCATTAACAAATATTGAACGTCGGTGTTAATGCTTTTACATTCCATTGATATACATTTCGCTGAAATAATGTATTATAGCAATTCACAGGCGATGAATCCCTTAACCTCTGTTTACATAACACTGGGTCCATCAGGGTCTATGACAGCTACCTGAACTACGACAAACGCCGAGTAACATTGTCCATTACCAAGTAGTTCTTGCCAGTGTAAATCTGCCTAGCATTACTATAATATGATTCGATCCGGAAGGCTATAATATGACCCATCGCCATCAATAGGAAAACACATAATGAATAATATATCACCATATAAACTGCAATATCGAAAAAAAAAACGCAAGGTGAAAAGTGCCTTCACCTGGCATTTCATGACAGCTGCATAATTATGCAAGTTGTATTGATTTGCAGAAATGTTTATAAAAAGTCCAAAGCCATAAATCCCAAACCCATAGTCTTATGACAGGATGCTTAGTGCATCGCGATAAACTATAATGACGAAAAACACCAAGCGAAAAGTACGGTCACCAGACATTTCGTGTTGACAATAAAATATAAATTGCATTGGTATTCAAAATCAGGAATGGAAAACCAGAAAGCGATACTCATTTCGCCATTGTCTCTCTAGTACCATGGCACATAATACGTCATCAAGGACTGCAATCACGGAAAAAACACAAAGCGAAAAACAAACAAAAAAATACCATCACCAAACAGTTTATATAAAGGATGACAATTTTCATTGCATTTGTATAGATATATACATGTGTAGATATGGAATATCAGAAAGCGAAATTTCCCTCCACCGTCTAGCTGGTAACATAAATACTCAATGCATCACCATGAGCTGCTGTCACGAAAAACACCAAGCAGAATCCCGCGGCAGCACACACAGTTCGTGCTCGGTAGAGAGAAATATCCACTGGTTTTGGTATACACGGCTGGATTATACGGAGCGACACAGAAGCTTTGATAATAAGTTCCCGTCACCAGACATAAACAACAGGAAAAAAAATGTGGAACAGATTCTGCAAGCCAACAAGTAAGGGAGGTAGTGCACACATCATCAGGGCTGGTTCCTTTATTGGAATCTAAGCATTCTGTTCAGAATAGTTTGACTCAATCTCATAGAAGGTTGGGGGGAAAAAGGGGTGGGGGAATGACACGTACACTAAGATTTTGTTACGAATTATTTCCATTTTTGTTCGGATTTAAAGTTAATCTGTTTGGAAGGAATGGTTTTAAGAAATGGCTCAATGGGGGCACGGGCTGAGTGAGAGTCTGGTCTAGTCAGTAGTAAAGAGTTGTCGGAAACTGGAGAGGGAAAAGAGGAAATTAATCAAAGTAGTAAAGTGGAGAATGGAGTGAGGTAAGATTATGAGTCAAAAATATACAGGGAGAAAAGGCGAGAGAGGAAAAGGACAAACGCAAAAATGAAAGTAGGATAGATATAGAGATAGATAGATAGAGAGAGAGGGAGGGAGGGGAGGGAAGGAGAGAGAGAGAGAGAGAGAGAGAGAGAGAGAGAGAGAGAGAGAGAGGGAGGGAGGGAGGGAGGAAGGAGGAGGGAAGGAGAGAAAGTGACACAAGAAGAGAGAAGGTGGACGGAAAAGTTCCGATGTTTTCTGTAAAAAAAAAAAAAAAAAAATTAAGATGAAATAGTAAAATAATGAATAAAATAAATTTCCTCGCTCCATGCCCCCACTATGTCCGCATTTTTAAGATTTCCCGCCCAAACTGGATGTGTGCACTGACCTTGAGCTTTACATCATAGGAATACTGCTATGTTAACGCCGGGCAAACGTCTGCGAGTTGACCTACCTCGACAGGGAGCTACAATGAGTTTGTTTTCGAAATGGCGCGCGGAATGGGTGAAATGTGGATGAGAGAAAACCGTGAGGAGAGAAAATTAAGGAAAATTGGGTGAAAAAAGCATAGAAAATAAATCAAGAATGCGGAGAAAAGAAGAACTATTGGACATCAAGTCACTGCAGAAAGAGACATAAAAGTATACATTAAAAGAGAATAATTGTTCAAAAGTACACATAAAAAAAAGAGAGATAAAAACTCGTGAATCAAGTTAGAAGAATAAACATTCGAATTGCTTAAGAAAATAGTACACTGTTATACTTCAAGTGAAATAAAAAATGTCTAGAAGGTTTATTCATAAATGCAAATATCGAAAGCAGAAAAGATAAAATCTGTTTTTGTTTTTCTTCTTTTGATCTGAATAAAAAGCGAACATACAAAGCAGGTAAAAGAAAGAGCTACAACAACCCCTACGAATATCCCATCGCGAGTATTTAAAGAAATGAATAAAATTCCCACAAAAGAATCCTCAATGCTATTTCCACATTACTCGTTGAATCCGATTAATTCTTAAGGTATTCAGTATCGATTTTCTTTTAGCTATGTATAATCGGGCTTGGTTAAATATTGATTAGAAAATACTAACGTTAGACTCTGCAATTAAGCTGAAATTTTCTCAAATCTACAAAAAAAATTATAAATTATAATAATCGAAACCTATTATACTCCGACGCTACTCAAAGAGGGATGCGATGCAAAGTTCCTGGTTTTTTTTGTTTTTTTTCACACACACACAAAAAAAAGAATTGCTAATCTAGCGTCGTTCAACCGTTCACCTGAAGAATTCTAAGGCATCGTGAAATCAGTAATTCTGCCTCACTAGGTCTAAAACTAACAATCTACAGACGAGATTCAGAAAAAATTAAAGAATTATTTTTCTCCGCTACAAATAGTGCCTCGCATCGAAATGTATAATATAAAATTATACTCATGGCTATTCTATTTATAGAATAAAAAATGTCAAGGAAGATAACTCTATCATGCCGACTGTGCGCTAGGATCGCTACAGGAAGTGCAACATACACAGTAAAATATAAACACAAAAGAAAGAAACAAATAAAAACATATCCAATTAAAGGCTTGATTGGTAAAGCGATAAAAACATGATCATAATATCAACACTAGTCAATAATTTTCTCGGAGAGGAAAAAAAAAATAAATAAAAAATTGAACTAACCAAAATTGCGGGCTATCAAATATTGCGTGTATAGTATAATTCATCTAAAGGATGTTTATTGATAATACCATGTTATGTTTTCTCATGTGTCCTGTATTTCTCCATTTCGTTTTCATCACTACTGTTGTATTCATCCTCACCACCAACAATCTGATCATCGTCAGTCATCATCAACGATAGCGTTAGCGGCAGGCTAGACGTCACCATGGTATTTCCATTCATTATCTTTCTCTCTTCACATCACCATCATCATCTTTAACATTAATGTCATAACCCTCACTACTGATGTCATTACTATTTTTTTTCTACTGCTGTACAGTGAATGAAAACACTTCTTTGAAACAATGAACATATGAGAGTATAAACAAAAAAAAAAAAGAAAAAAAAACCACAATTAGAAAAAAGAAGAAAAAGCAGAGTTGGTTATTCAAAACACAAAACGAAATTGAAAAGACAATAATGATGATGATGATGATGATGATGATGATGATGATGATGATTATGTTGGTGATAATAGTGATGATGATAACAATGATGGAAATGATGATGGTGATAATGATAATGATAATAATGATGGTGATGATGGTGAAATTGATCATGATAATGATGGGGATGATTTTGTTCATGTGCATGATAAAAATGGTCTTGAAGATTTAAAACAAAACAAAACAAAACAACAAAAACAACAAGAAAAACCTCGATCCGAAGCGACCCTCAAAAAGCGGCTCAAAATTTGGGGATATTAAAGCTCGTGGGTACTAGAATCAAGAACAGGTAAATCCTGTCTTTAAACTGTCCTCATCAGTTGAAAATACTCTGAAACGCCTCTGAACAATTTAAAACTTTAAGAGCTTCTAAAATACCGAGACGGCTCGATGATAATAGATTTTTTTTCGCCCTAAAATTCCACGTCTCCTAAGCTTCTCTATCACCTCTAATCGGGGATCAGCGATTTCAACGCCTGGGCAAGCGTTACAATTAATAGGTTTATACCGACAACTCCGCGAAGCATATTAAAAAAAAAATATTGTGCTAAATTTTGTCTTCAGTGCAAAGAGGATGCCACATGCACTGACACTTTGTCGTTTGACGTCATGAATGAGGAAGTATAAAACGAATCCATTTTGCGATTAAGGGCCCAATGCATTTGCAGGCTTAATATCCGAGTAATCTTTTCCCGGTAAAAAAAAAATAAAAAAAATGAAAGCCTCTTTCGCGTCTGCTGCGGAAGAGATAAGCCTGGCTCTTTCTTCCCTTCACGTTTGCTTAACACTTTCTGTTCAACAGGTGTTTCTTTTTTAACATTTGCTTGAATTTGAGCAAACATTTGGGTAAAAAAACCAGCAAAATTATATATGTATGTATGTATGTATGTATGTGTATATATATATATATATATATGTATGTATGTATGTGTATATATATATATATATATATATATATATATATATATATATATATATATATATATATATATACACACAAATACATACATACACATACATACATACACATACATACATACATACATATAAAAAGGGGCCGATAAAAATATACCTCACGCGATTTTTCTTTTAGAATGAATACGACAATGGGTGCCGCGTTTACAGCGGATTATTTCCTCACAGGAAATGGCTAAATCAGACTGAACTTGGTTGAAAAATGCGTTATTAGCTTTGATGGAAAATACGTGTTACTTGATGTTGACTGAAAACCACCGCTTGGTTAGAAACAGACGTAACGTCACTATATTTCACCCTTGTTTATTTTTTTGGGAAATAATTTAGCCGCATTAAATAAGAATAAATCTGTATCTATAGAAACAGCTTTATGGAATAAAACACGGTCGCAAAGGATACACAAGACCGTCTCTTGGATTGACGAAATTATAACTTATAATTATATAAATTGTAATTTTGTAATGGATTCAACGTTTGAGTTAATGATGAACATATGTTTTTTTTTTCGCTATTATCAAACTTCTATTGCACACTATCCTGGTTATGACCAACCAATGCAAGCGTCAGTCCTGTCTCTCACAGTAAGACTGTTGTAAAACATGTCCCTTGCAGTTCTATGTCTGCTAACAATCTACTGTCACCCACAATCATAGTGCGTTATTCTAACCACAGGAGAGTCTAGCACCTCCGTGTCTTCCTCAACGGTTTCTCTCCTCCACCTATCCAGAATGTGTGGAGAAAGTAGTCAGGATGGTCTGGCACTTTCACACCGACTGCACCTTACATTTTACCCCGCTTCTCCTCCCCCCTTCTTCTTTACATACCTTTTTTCCTTTTTTTTTTTTTTGGGGGGGGGGGACAGGGTTGGAGATGACAGATAGTTTGGAAAATGAAGAAGATTCGCAAGCCATAACGAAGTAAATCTCTGCAAAGAACGAACCATCTCCACCACTAGGACCGAATCTCTAAGACTTCTAAGCTCAACTCTGAACTGATGGAACTGCAGCCCTTGTCATTTGAACCTCTAACAAACCATCCTCCATGGAATGGGTGTTATATGCGTGCTAGATCTAAGTGCTCAAGCAAAGCCTTGTGTCTGAAGACTCCACACAAAGACAGCGAGGAGAGAGACACAAGACAGGTGTGAGAGGCCACTATTGATTTTTATTCTCCTGGAGTCTCACACCCCGAACCTGACCTTGCCATTATGGCTGCAGATACATCCACACGGCATGTCATCGGGACATGGCATTTGTTTCTGACATCTTCGTGACATGTTGACACGCAGGAGTCTTCTATGATGTGAAATATTTGCGGTGATTGAGGAAGGAAACATTGGAAAGAGAAACGGGTATTTTGCTCTTTCTGCTCAACTAATTTCCTGGCAAGTTCTACATTGTTCAGCCGTCGTGGTGAAAATTTTTGAGTTAATTTTTTTTAATCAAGTATTTATTTAGACAATGATATTGTTTGCTCACAGCTGGATACAATCAAAGAGTTCAAAGGTAGAGAAAACGGAAAATGAGGACGGAATAATTTTCATGTCAGTTAGGTGAAATAAATTAATGAAAAAGGAAATGATACACACACACACCAAACGGTGATTTTAGATAATAATAATAATAATAATAATAATAATAATAATAATAATAATAATAATAATAATAATAATAATAATAATAAAAGTAAGAATGATGATGAGGATGATGATGATGATGATAATGATGACGATGATGATGATGATGATGATGATTATGATGAGGATGATGATGATGATGGTAATGATGATGATGATGACGATGATGACGATAATGATGATGATGATGATGATGATGATGATGATGATGATGATGATTATGATGAGGATGATGATAATGATGATAATGATGATGATGATGATGATAATGACGATAATGATGATGATGATGAAGATGATGATGATAATGATGCTAATGATGATGATGACGATGATGATGATTATGATGATGATGATAATAATGATGATAATGAGGATGATGATGATGATGATGATGATGATGATAATGATGATGATGATAATGACGATAATGATGATGATGATGATGAAGATTATGATGATAATGATGCTAATGATGATGATGACGATGATGATGATGATTATTATGATGATGATGATAATAATGATGATAATGAGGATGATGATGATGATGATGATGATGATGATGATAATGATAATGAGGATGATGATGATGATGATGATGATGATGATGATAATAATGTAAAAACAAAAACGGATACAGCTACATGACAATGACTCAGTGATCCTGCCCTCTACAATGATATTGTGTATTTTCGAAAGGTTTCCCTGCTGCCTCAGACTGAATCTCTCTAAAGGATTCACTACTTATTTCGCTTTCATTACCTTATACTTAGTTCTTCAGCCTCCTGATTGGGCTCCTTTGTTTCTTTCCTCGGTTTAGTTTTCTGAACTCCATCTTCTTCTTTCACCCTGCCCTCCTCCTCCTCTCAACCTTTTGTAATCCTCCAATTTACTTTGTCCTCCTCTCAACCTTTTGTAATCCTCCAATTTACTTTGTCCTCCTCTCAACCTTTTGTAATCCTCCAATTTACTTTGTCCTCCTCTCAACCTTTTGTAATCCTCCAATTTACTTTGTCCTCCTTTCAACCTTTTGTAATCCTCCAATTTACTTTGTCCTCCTTTCAACCTTTTGTAATCCTCCAATTTACTTTGTCCTCCTTTCAACCTTTTGTAATCCTCCAATTTACTTTGTCCTCCTTTCAACCTTTAGTAATCCTCCAATTTACTTTGTCCTCCTTTCAACCTTTTGTAATCCTCCAATTTACTTTGTCCTCCTCTCAACCTTTTGTAATCCTCCAATTTACTTTGTCCTCCTTTCAACCTTTTGTAATCCTCCAATTCACTTTGTCCTCCTCTCAACCTTTTGTAATCCTCCAATTTACTTTGTCCTTCCGACCATCTCCCTCTTTCCCAGCCTCCACCTATCTTTCCGCTGTTTCATACTTTTCCTTCACCCTCTCCTCTTCCTGCCACCACCGTCTTCCTCTCTTTCTCTCTCTCTCTCTCTCTCTCTCTCTCTCTCTCTCTCTCTCTCTCTCTCTCTCTCTCTCTCTCCATTTTCTTCTTCTCCATTTTGTCGTCCTCGTCAAACATCAATTCTTCGCCACTAATTGCTTACAATTCTTTTCGTCCCACCTCCCTCCTCTAGTCTCCTTCTGTATGTCTACTGGTATGTTTACCACTCCGACCTGTCCCTCCCCTCAGTTCAAAGCATTGAAAATAGCTCACGAGCCTTGTCGAGAATTGATAACTGCCTACAACATTCTCCCTAATCTTTGTCTTCAGATAAGATAAACTCTCGAGAATTATCATGAAGAAATCAATGGTAACCTTCTTCAGAAGGAAAACTCCAGTGCTCATATTGATTACAGGGCTGCATATAGTGTTTAACCATGTTCTCTACTGATCTACACAAGAATAGACCAGAGCTGCTCTATATATAAGACAAGTAAGAAGGAAGTTGGTTTTGGTGAATTATAATTTACTATTTCCAAAAACCAGTTATATTAAACAGTAACACAGAGAGAGAGAGAGAGAGAGAGAGAGAGAGAGAGAGAGAGAGAGAGAGAGAGAGAGAGAGAGAGAGAGAGACAGACAGACAGACAGACAGACAGACAGACAGACAGAGAGAGGGACAGAGAGAGACAGACAGACAGACAAACAGACAGACAGATAGACAGACACACACAGACAGACAGACAACGACAAAGAAAGTCAGAGAGAAGAAACCATCAATATTACAAATTTATCAACCCGTCAAAGACAAGCTAAAGACTTGTAGAAAAAAAAAACAAAAAAAAAAACGCTGTCTTATTAAAGTATTGACCCAATGAAAAAAAACAAAAACAGAAGCCTATTTCAACCTTGAAAACTGTCAGCCATGCCCTGAATTCAACCAAAACCCCAAAACCTAACTCCTAGCAAAGCAAAGCCAAGCGAGAGGGCGAGAGGGCGAGCGGGCGAGCGCTGACTTACGTCGCTGGTGCCGGATCCGAACAGGAGCAGGTCGAACGGGATGGCGGCGAACGCGTCGATGACGAACCAGCCCTTGATGTAGTTCACGGCGATCTTCTGCTGGTCGGAGATCACCTCCCCGTTCTCCACGTACGTGGTGCGGAAGTTGATCAGGATGTCGGCGATGAACATCAGGTCCACCATCAGGTCCACGATCACCAGCGGGTCGATGAAGATCGTGTCGGCGTTTGTGTTTCTGGGGCGGCGAGGGGCCAGGGCCAGGTTAGGGCGGTGGATGAATCATTTGTAGTTTGGTTCAAAGACTTAATTGTAAAGAGCTTTGGTCGTGCATTTCTTATATTTTATTCTTCCTTCTTCTTCTTAATTTTTTTAATTTTTATTTTTATTTATTTATTGATTTATTTATTTATTGTTGTTGTTGTTGCTGTTGTTATTGTTGTTGTTGTTCTTGTTATTATTATGTTAGTTGAATTATTGATTGGTTGTTTCCTCCATTTGTTGATTAATGGTTGATAATATGGGTTAGTAGTACGCAAACGATTAAGCGGTTTATAGACTCATTGTCCACTTGATTAACTGCTTCACCGATAGCTTCGCGAAGTATTTAGAATGAAAATTTTGAAAACTAATAAAATACCTATTTTATTTTTTATAAATAAATATTAAAAAAGTGGCTATCATAACACACCACGATCACTTTGTAATTGACAAATATTTGGCATTGCAAGGTATCTTAATAAAGATCTACAGAAAAAAAACAGTTTCTCAATAATTGAAGCAAGAGATATTTCAAGCCACGAAATATTGTACTAATAATTCTATACTGCGGAAAAAAAATAACCTCATTCCTGTTTATTCACTCTAAGTCCTTATGACGATATTTAGCCTCCTATGTGAGGCTTCTTAAAGTCGCTAAATCTGATATTTCTTGACAACAAGACCATAGATCGGGTCTTAATGTGATGGACTAAATATCTCACTAAAGTCGTGACTTGGAGCGTGGCCGTACCTGGAGCCCGGCGCCATGTTGAGCTTCATGCGGATCTCGTCCTCCTTGAGCAGGAAGGCTGCGGCGTAGGGCGTGAACACCGCGGTGTAGAGCACCATCAGCAGGATCACCCAGTCCCACACAGCCTGGGGCAGCGACACAGACAGTGTCAGGTGGATATTTGCATTGGACAACGGTAATTATTAAGAAAAAACTATATCAGTGTGTTATGTAACATCCGTAAGACCGTATTTCATGGATGATGAAAAGAGAACGGGAGATAGAACTATAACTCAAATAAATACAATACAACTCTGTACGATCCAGTCATATTTTCCACGAATACTGGCGAAAGGTATAATGTAACAATGAATGTCAATAGCATGAAGAGATTAATTTGCATACATGATATTAACAGTTTCTAGGCATAAAGGTAAAGAAAAGCCAGAAGAAATTGATTTCGCTTATGCAACATAAATGAACACTACAGTTAACCAGTTAAATCACAGATTTGACCGCAGACATCTTACCTTGAAGGGCGAGTAGTGCAGGATAATCCACTGAGACCGGTCCCGAGCCATCCTAGACGGTACCACGGCCATGGCATGGTCATCTGAGCGGTCACTCCCTCCAGCCTCTATAGTGGTCCGGCAGACGGTCTGTGGAGACACAAACCACGGAATCGTAGATCACGCACTACAGGTGCTTCATACTGGGTTACTCCGCTAGTTAAGAAGTCATCTAAGTCGTCAGTATAAAGCGAGCTCATTTTATATATTTTTGTGTGCCTTTTTTTATTATCTGTATTCCAGAAGCCTCGTTTAAAAACTCTAACTTTTGACCCTGAGGTCATTTGTCCACAGAAGATTCCGATGCTTATAGGTCACTTTCTGTCACGTTTTATGCTTTTGACTTGTATGATTCTTCCTGTAGATAGGCTGAGATTCTCCTTTAAAAAGATGATTTTTACTTCAGACAAACATAATTTTTTTGAAATTAGCAAATCCATAAATTGTTCTTATGGGTTTTTTTTTTCCTCCTAAATTTTGTAGCGGTAAGATTTTTAAAGAATTCAATTTAAATGATACCCAAGACAACTTGTTTTAGAAAAAATATATTTTAAGTTACTTGCATTTTCAGTATGTCTTTCTACTCCTTTTAATTTCTATAATTATAAAACTGTTTTATTGCACACTCTTTTTCGCTGTGTCAAGGGGACATAACTCTAAGGCAATAACGAGGTTGTCTTTTTTTTTTAAGGAAGTTATCACAACCTACGAGTTATCTTTAGAAAACATTTGCCTCTTAAATATCATGCTCCAGGAAAGCTTCAATCAGGTTATTTTTAGAATGGGGGTCAAACTTGTCTACACATAACACTGGGCTGATGGTTTTTCAAAAGTACGTCAAATACGTTTTTTTCTCACCACCTAACTAGATTCCTTAAAGAGACAGCAGCCTGCCCAACTCAGTAGCAGTAGATCTATTTTGTTCTAGTTTCGTTTCTCACCACCTAACTAGATTCCTTAAAGAGGCAGCAGCCTGCCCAACTCAGTAGCGGTAGATCTATTTTATTCTAGTTTCGTTTTTCACCGTGTCGACCACAAGGACCTGACAAAGTTCAACGACCACAGGGTCGGACTCAGTAACTGAACCAACCTCGTTACGATCGGGGTTTCTCCTTAATTAGTGACCGGCTAGTGCTTGTATCTAGTTTCACTTTCGGGTTATAACAAGAAGCCGGTTGTATAGTGAGGAGCGAGGAGCTAGCCCTAATTAGCTTATTCTTTCTCAACAATATTACTTAGTGAGTATTGCTTTTATACGGAGATGGAGTCCTATGCCTAAAAAGTCAAGGAACTTTTATTTCAAAAGATTCAAAGCCCATTTGACAATTGTGTTATTCTCCCGACCTTAGAAAATTGTCATTAACTGGTTAGATAGGATTCGATTCCCCAATCAAGGACCACGGTTCCAAGTCGAACCCCGTACCTGCTGTTTTAAAGTTTCGCGCTCTATCAACTGGACCACTGGGCACCCCATTTAGGGCTGATGATTTTCACGTCTCCTAAGTTATCCAGAGAATATCGCACGGAGGAATGGGACACAGTATAGGCCAGTATCCATAAAATCGTGGCCCAACCCAAAACCTTGAGCTTCTGGGTACCGGGTAAGGGGACAGCCATTTGTCGTTTATCAATTCGGCCTCTAATTAGCTCAGCCTTTTTAAATAACATGACGCAAAGTCTGTCTCAAGGGAGATAATTTGCCATGATAGCACCAGTGTCACACGAATGTTCGGTTCACAAACAACTCGACAGAATCCCACTTAGTGGCAGGATTTGTAGTTTATAATCCTAACCAAACCGGACTTCAGATATTACACAAACACAGGATTGGCATCAGGACGGGAATGATTCAGATTAGAGGAAAAATAATAAAAAATTATTTTTTTCGTTAAGCCTCGCGTCTCTCTTAAGTCTAGACCTTTTTGAACTGAATCTAGAGACACCAGTGCAGTTCTTTTCTTGGCTTACCTAAAGTCTTCGGGAAATTTCGGGGCTATAAAATCCAATATTCTACAGGTTAAGATAAGAAATGATGAACTTTATTACCGATTTAGGGAAACTCTGCTTGGGCATAGTTTTATACGACTGTCAACATATCTTCGTAAGAAGAAGAAGAAGAAGAAGAAGAAGAAGAAGAAGAAGAAGAAGAAGAAGAAGAAGAAGAAGAAGAAGAAGAAGAAGAAGAAGAAGAAGAAGAAGAAGAAGAAGAAGAAGAAGAAGGAGAAGAAGAAGAAGAAGAAGAAGAAGAAGAACAAGAAGAACAAGAAGAAGAAGAAGAAGAAGAAGAAGAAGAAGAAGAAGAAGAAGAAGAAGAAGAAGAAGAAGAACAACAACAACAACAACAACAACAACAACAACAACAAGAACAACAATAACAGCAGCAAGAAAAGCACCTATTCGATAAAGCAGTACAAAAAAGCGGTTTACAGTAAAACATATAAAACCTCAGGCCAAGCTCTAGAAGGCTCTCTGAAGCAGTAGCGCTCAAAGCTTAGTGACCAGGTATAAACCTGTACATCACTCTACAGACGTTACCAGGCGATGCAGGGAAATTGGGCCCAGCAACACTGCGGAAGTTGGAATTGAACCCTGGCCCTACATAAATACCTTTAAGTGTACGCAAAAAAAAAAAAGCATGAAAGACAAGAAATCTTTTAAACCGATCAAAAGCGCCTTTCCCTCCCAGCGTTTTATGACATTGATTGAGAAAATCAGGGGACTTAACCCTACGATTATGTCCGGATAACCAGCGGACGGCAATGAAACGGGAACAACCTGAACGCACCGCTCGTCCGGATTTTCCCGCTTATATCCTCATAGGCGTCAAATTTGCGGCCGCTGGGACATGTTAAGCCAATCAGAGCTGTCATTAGACAGGATAAGCCAATCACGGCAGCTGTAATACAGCGCTAAGACAATCAGGTCGCGTGTAACATTATCGACAGGTCAATAGGCGACTCGGCTTTTATTAATAAAGGTAGTTGCGGTCAGAAATCTTTGAGCCATTTTTTTCTTCAAAATTTCGTTTTGCTTTAAAAGATACTTTCACTCACAAAGGAATATTGTTTTTTTTTTGTGTATTAAATACATCTTGCGCGAAATTTACAGACTAAGTTAAATATTATAACAATTTAAGGCAACTGTTTATTACAAGAAATCCAAGATTAGAAGACAGAAAAACAAAACAGATTATATGATCTACAATCATGTAAAAATGTCGATCATTATTTCTCAACCCCACAGACCTGAAGGCAGCGAGAGTATAAGTTGAGTAGAAGCGGTTTGGGAGGGAGAGAGGAAGAGTTGGGATTTCAACTTGAGGAATCGTTAGGTCGATTTACTGAGAACTTTTTTTGTTTGTTTTGTTTTGTTTTGTTTTACAGCGCACTTTGCTCACAAGAGACTTCTGTTTATGATCCATGACGTCTGGTCCAAGTTTCAAGTGTATGTTCGAGAAGAAATAAACTTCCGGTATATTATCACCACAGAAAGGATACGCTTAAGTCTCTCCGAGTCAAACAAAAGTTTCACTTTGACTCAACTCAGAGAAAAAGATAGACGCATAATCTGGACCGTAATTTTTTTTTTCTTTGCCAGTAGAGAGTGGAGCCTTATTTTGATCCATTGAAGAAACTCTTTAAAGTAGAGCTGCTGTGCTGGGGAAATGAGACCCCTACCTTATCCGTTACAGCTGGCGTGACTCGAGCTGTGCCATCTAGTACTAGCTGAGGCTCGACTATCTCCTACACAGCCCCGGGGATTTTCTCCTGATATCCTTGATGCTTTGAGAATGTTTTTCTGACGTCTTGTTTTAACATGGTTGAAAGTTAATCAATTTTTCCCCCATGTCAAAAAAAAAAAGGTGCTTCAAGTATTCCTTGTCGACATTCAGAGTGTTGCAAGACCTTAAAATGATAGCACCACTCACGGAATAACTGTATGCAATATAGTGATATCCTTTGTGTCCCATTTGAACGTGGATTCAATAACAAATCAATCAAACCTGGGTGTTCAGACTAGTCGATTGGAGCAGAAAAATGACTGATATCACATTGAGTATTCCAGTGAAATTATACGTTTTGCACAACATAACGTCTCTGTAATAAGTTTCTTCTAAAATAGCTTAAGTCGAACGATTTTTTGTTGCAACAAAATTTCGCCTATTTTTATTATTTTAAAACAGCACCGAAATTAATACCAGCAGTTTCAAGCAGGGGTTACAGTTTAGGGTGTGGGCTCCCAAAGTAAACAGTGAAGAGTTCCTCAGCTCTAGATTCTAGATCTATCACGTAGTTTGTCCCACCTTACACCGAGAGAGAGAGAGAGAGAGAGAGAGAGAGAGAGAGAGAGAGAGAGAGAGAGAGAGAGAGAGAGAGAGAGAGAGAGAGAGAGAGAGAGAGAGAGAGAGAGAGAGAGAGAGAGAGAGAGAGAGAGAGAGAGAGAGAGAGAGAGAGAGAGAGAGAGAGAGAGAGAGAGAGAGAGAGCACTTTTGAGCGCCCCGGGATGGTGCGGCAGTGTTTCTCTACAGTAACTGGCACTGGCCTCTGCTCCTCCGTTTCGCTTCATTTCTTGATGTAATTTCAGAACTTTGCAGGTTGCCCATCGATCTCTCTGGTGTTCTTCCCATTTAAAAAAAAAAACAAAACAAAATTGTTTGGCATTCTTTTTTCTTTATTTTGCTTTTCAGGTGTTTGTTTTTATGCCCTCTGCTGCATTTCCGTTTTCGACTTCTTAAATTTTGATTTCTCGGCTCAATCGGCGTTCAGATTTTATTGTTTTGTTTCGGTAAATACGTTTCTAAATATCAGTCCACGCTTCTGTCTGATTGATTTTTAATCTTTTCATATCTCATTGTTTCTAACCGCTTGTTCATAGTCCGTGAAACTGTCTCCCTCCACCCCCATCCCCCCCTTTTCTCTCTCTCCCTCTTCCTTTGAGCATGCAAGTCTATTACTCTAACATCGTCCCATCCAAATTTTAGATCGAAGCTCCATTATTTTTTTAAACATATTCCTGCATACACGACGAAAGTCTGAGGCGAGTAACTTGACTACGAGCTCCGCGACCGTTTCTCTTCTCTTCTCCTGAAAAAGTTGGAATTATACCCGCTGCATTCGAGACAACTAAGCTCGAATTCTATTGATTTAGTTTTGGATATATCCCAGTTACTACACTCTTATCCGAGGAAAGTTTTGTAGTATCAAGAAAGACAACTTTATGATACTGTCTTTAATTGACAAGGCCAGGATAATAATGTGCAAAGAACTGAGTGTATCGGTAACGGGTTTTGAAAGGCCTACGTAACATATTTAAATACGATAGCCTCGCTACAAGAACAACAGGTTTTTAATATCCGCTTTTTCCCCGGGTTTAAAAAGAACATTCTGCTGAATTTTAGCGCTTTGTGCAATATTTCACAAATAGCAATAGTTGGCGAGGATCGCATGTCTTTAAATGATGGTTTTAAAACATCTTAAAATAAATTTGGAAATTAGAGAACTAGTGGATTTTCCCGATTGAATTTTCGCAATTCGGAGAACTTTCGGTGCGACCGCATTGAGGTAAGTCCCTCCTAGAGCTGGCTATTGCTTTACATTATCTGTTGGTATTTTCAATAGATCCTCATCACGGTTACTTCCTCTTGCAATATGCTAATCGGCCTCTAAATTCAGCCTGGTTTCTCTCCATTTAAATTAAATCTGATGGTAGCATTTTGAGACATTTGTTTACTGGATAAAGCCCATCTTTATCAGGGATTGATGAAAATTAAATGCAAGCTAAATGAACCAAATCTGACCAGACTGACCTAGCTGATGATTATGCATCTTTCTTTTTCTTATTTATTCTTACCTCTTTCGGCTTTGGGTCCGTCTGTCTGTCCGCCTCCCCCTCTTCATCATTCATCCTCTTGGCCTCATCCGCCAAGGGTCTGGTGGAGTTGCGTCCCCTGAACTCTCTCAACACCCGCAGCATGATGATCTTGTTCTTGGCCTGTGGAAAACATGGATTGATAGACAGATTGAATGATTGATAGATAGATTGAATGATTGATAGATAGATTGAATGATTGATAGACAGATTGAATGATTGATAGATTGAATGATTGATAGATAGATTGAATGATTGATTGGATGATTGATAGATAGATTGAATGATTGATAGATTGATAGATTGGATGATTGATAAACAGATTGAATGATTGATAGATAGACTGAATGATTGATAGATTGATTGGATGGTTGATAGATAGATTGAATGATTGATAGATTGATTGGATGATTGATAGACAGATTGAATGATTGATAGATAGATTGAATGATTGATAGATTGATTGATAAAATTATATGTCAACAGTGATCGTCTACTCTATTATTCATAGATTTGTGGACAGATTGACAATTCTTGTAAGCCAAAGATTCAGCATAATTTATATGAGTTAACAATTTAATAGCAGTATGGAAGTTTCGTTGCTGTGGTTTCTAGATAACGGGGCGATTAATTCCTTGATATGTTCTATTTATGTCAATTGTCACAGCATACAGCAAGGCTTCGTCATGGGAACGTCAGCATTAGATACCTGTAGTTTTCCTTTTCTGTAACTCATCATCTTTCAAACACAGCTACACTATAGAAAATAACCTAGCCAGGCTTACTTTACTCGATTAAAAAAGAGAAAAAAAAACAATTGCCGCCCATCGCCCTTCCCTACCTCCTTTATTCTCCTCAAACATACATACAGATATTGAACTCAGTGCCCTAGTTACCTAAGAACCTCAACCAACAGCTATAGAAATAAACAACCAAATGATATTTTGATTATAAAAAACCGCGGCCAATGAACCAATCAATCAAAAAATTTAATACCGGTCTCATTGGTGAAATATATATAAAATAACTATGATTTGTCTATAATTTGTGGGCCTTTCGAAATTGTTTATATTTCATCACCCACCAGAACATTTCAGGTCAGCAAAACTTTTCCTGTACTACAATGTGAGGATGAGAGAAGGAGAGAGAGAGAGAGAGAGAGAGAGAGAGAGAGAGAGAGAGAGAGAGAGAGAGAGAGAGAGAGAGAGAGAGAGAGAGAGAGAGAGAGAGAAAGAGACAGAGAAAAGAATCGAAAGAGAGGAAAAAAAATACTCTGGCTATAATATATTTGTTTAATGATCTGTATAAGCCCCACCCAGCTCCTTTAACCGCCGTGTTCTCAACCTTCTGACAATGTCACCGACCTGGGAGGTCAAAATGCATGTGATGATTGGAGGATTGACAGGAACCTGGACGCAGTGAACAGTAATAATTGGGTTTCCCCGCAAACCGAATGAAAACAATCAGGGAGAAACCAAGTTTGAGTCCTGAAACAGGCTGTCAAGGTCAGGAAATGACGAACTTTGCGCATGCGTTGTACATGTACTTTTTTGACTCTAGTGGTTTGGAGATTTGATGACAGAAAATTTTTATAGTGCTCTGGAGAGAGAGACATACAAAGATAAATAGATAGATAGATAGATAGATAGATAGATAGATAGACTGATAGATAGATAGTTAGATAGATAGATAGACAGACAGAGAGAGAGATACAGAGTTTGATAGATAGAGAAAGAGTTAGACAAAGAGTGAGAGAGACATAAAAGTGAGAGATGGATAGAGATAGACAGAGAGAGAGAGAGAGAAAGAGATAGAGATAGAGATATATAGATAAATAGATAGATAGATAAATAGATAGATAGATAGATAGATAGATAGATAAATAGATAGATAGATAGATAGAGAGAGAGAGAGAGAGAGAGAGAGAGAGAGAGAGAGAGAGATGAGAGACAGAGAGAGAGTTAGACAAAGACTGGGAGAGATAAAAGAGAAAGATGGATAGAGATAGACAGAGAGAGAAAAAGACAGAGAGAGATAGATAGATAGATAGATAGATAGATAGAGAGAGAGAGAGAGAGAGAGAGAGAGAGAGAGAGAGAGAGAGAGAGAGAGAGAGAGAGAGAGAGAGAGAGAGAGAGAGAGAGAGAGGTGGGAAAAAATGACAATTAATTTTATACTTTAGCACTGTGAAGATATACTTATTGACGGGACATTTTTTTTTATTTTTTTTTTGTGTGTAAATATTCCTTTATTAAAAACAAAACAAAAACAACAACAAAGTCTAGTAAGAGAAAACTAAAATTACTTTAATTGGCAGATTCAAATTCAGCTTTCATAAATCTTTTAAATTATTTTTCTGCCATAATAAGTTATCAGCGTTTTGATTTTTTTACCTTTATCTTATTCTTTTTTTTTTTTTTTAATGTTATTCCTTTTAACCCCAAAATCTCTCTCTCTCTCTCTCTCTCTCTCTCTCTCTCTCTCTCTCTCTCTCTCTCTCTCATTATCTTAATTTTATTTTCTTTTATTTTTTCCCTTACCACTATTTTTCATCTTTGTGTTACATCCCTCCTACCCACGCCCTCTTGGTAAAACCTAGAATCCAACCTGTCATGCCCCCCCCCCCCCCTCCCCCCCTTTTCGCCTGTCAATGATTCACAAGACACCCACGCTAGTCTCAGCCACTCCTGCTGACTGCCAGATCTGGACACCAGACTCATCCATGTCAACAACCATTCCCAGTTTCGGGGCTGTACAAAAATCTGGGATGCGAGTAGAGCAGACAGGCTCCACTAAATAATTGTCTTAAGCTCTACGAGTCCCACCCTCAGTCCTGTACGTGGAAAGGCAAGTCCTATAGCTCGACTGTGTCCTAGGGCTGATACCTATTGCGAAACTCACTGCTCTCCCTGAGTTATTCCTGCTCAGAGTTTCCTAATTAAATGCACATGACGAGAGTATGGGAAATGGTGGACGTAAGTTTTCCTTCCCTTAAGTTTCCCGAGTCATCTTATTCGAAGTGGGATACTTTCCTTCATGCGAAGGATAGGGCTAGTTCGGTGAGATCTGACCCTAACACTATGGTTGATCCATCAATCATGGAAATCACCATTCTCTTCATTGTCTCAAAAAAAAAAAAAAAAAAAATCAAAGTACGACATAACCGATTCTGAGAAAAAAACGTTCTAGACTTCTGTTAAATACAAATCGTGTTCAAAAGGAATATATTCACAGTTAACTTTTATTCCGTTAAAACTCAAATGCTCAATGCATCCATTTTTATCTCCCTTCTGGTGTTGATCATAAGAATAAAGAATTTGGTCCCCATATGCAGTGCAGCATTCAGTATAAGGACTGTTTTTCTCCTTTAAGTTTTCATAAGTATGTTGTTGAAATTTAAACGGGATAGAGAAATAGGATAGAGGAAGGGGAGAAAGGTATAATGTGTAAGGGAATATTTGGCGTTTAATTTTCATATTGGATGAAAGGTAACTCAACTCTTCGGGTCTTAATTCAACATTTCTAAAAAGAAAAAAAGACGAAAAAGTTTGAGGCAAACATTTAACTCCGATTTACACTTGAAGCAACAGGTAAAACATCACGACAACCACCACCAACAACAATAATTACAGCCCCCACCACATCCATCTCGAACAAAAACAAGAACAGTTACAAAAACATAACAGCCATCGCCAACAACAACAATTACGCCACCACAGTCACCCCTTACAACTCCACCACCACCATGAAGGACAAGACACAGATATCAAGTAAAATTCGTAAACTTTCAGTTGTGTAACAAAGATCCACTGTTGTGTTGTTTATTCCTCTGGGTATTAAAGTAAAGACTATTATTTCACCACAGGTCTCCCATGATTGTAAACCCCCATCTGAGTTCACTGCTTTGATACTGTCTGTAGCAGGGATTTGAACCAGCCCTGCAGTTTACTGGGTCCGCGTTCTGCCACGTGATCATCGCGCTACCAGTCCAGCCCAAGTTCTACCTTGCGCTATAGGTAAAAAGGTTCTAACAGTGAATACATCATCGCGAGCTGCACACCCAAGGGTAGGTGCTCTACTGCATGGCCACTCAGGCGTCTTTACCAGTTCTACCTGGCTTTCCTGCTGAATGGCTAACAGTTTCTGGGGTTCTCTTAGCGGTTTTGGCATCAGGCATGTGATTTACCTTGACGCCATCATTCAAAAGATTGTCTGGATCCTCTAGATGTAGGTTCAAACCCAATATATATATATATATATATATATATATATATATATATATATATATATATATATATATATAAACCTACGAAAAAATAAAAACAGGTTAAATTCTGTATTACCAAACCACTTAGCCTCCAGATCAAACTCTTCTCCTGAGTCTAAGAGGACTTGCAGTATCAGGGATTTACACAGAAGTTTTGGTATCAGGCATATGTGCATTACCTTAAGACCACCACTCAATATCCTATCCCGACCTGCCCTGAACAGGTTCAAAACAGCCGTTTACAAAACCCAAGGGCGAGAAGATAAGCTGTGTACCCATGAACCAGTGGTGTCCCCCTCACCGCTGAAAGTGTAGCAGAGCTGCCCAGCCTGGCCATCAGGAGACCCTCAGAGCCATCAAGCCCAGACACTCCAGACAGCCAGTGGTCCACTGGAACCAGTTTGGTCTGGTCACGGTGAGGCCTGCCAGTACTTCACGTGTCAGTCAGGAGCGGCCCGAGATATCGCTGCTCTACACTTAGGATCTTCTTGAGTTCTGTACTGGAGTTTACTCCCATCTCTTTTATCCGTTTTGGTTCAATTTCATGTTGTGAAGGGTGTGGGTTGGTGACATAAAGAGGTTTGGTAGACGCTTAAAGCGATAATGTTGGGAGAAAAGTTTAGCGCAAGATATGGAGCCCGAAAAGAAATTGCGAAATTCTCGGTAGAAAAGTTTGGAGAAAAAAAAAGGGCAAAACAGAATGAAGATTACAAAGCAGAGGACAGGCGTTTCGATGGAGAGAACGTTTAAGGTACAGGAAGAGCATTTGTAGAGAAATATCTAGTGAACAAACAGAAAGATTGAAATAAAGTCTATCTGAAACCTCTCGGTTACAAAGTTTCTTCTTTCACATGTCCAAAACTCAACTATGGGCAAAGTTAAAAGAATCTCATTCAACCATTAATCGTATAGACTGCGGGATTCGACCGCGGGACTAGAACGTACAGGGCGTTAGAGTTACCCGAGTAGCTGACACATTCTGAGCTCTCCAGACAGCCATGGATAATAGAGAATTATCGAGCTTCGTAGGTTCTAACACAACCTCCTTAAACTAGAACCAGCGTTTGGCCGGTTAAGGAAAAACTTTACAAAGATTTTTTTTCTCTATTTCCAGTGACAAATAAGGCCAGTGGAGCTCTATTGTGATTTTCCATCAGTCTCTCCTTGTTTAAAAGGATCCTAGCTCAAGCTGGGGGCCAAAACTTTGTGCTATACAGTTCCTCTTTCTACAACAGTATGAGCACATTGTACATGATTGTGCTTGTTCAACGTTTCTTGCGATTGGGGTAAACACTGCTTGCTAATGTGCCTTCGAAGTTTGAAAAAAAAAAAATATAAATATAAAAAGGGCGATGAAAGTAATATTTTTGCCGTATGAAAAAAGCTAAAATGGTTCCTGCGGGAATTTTTTCATGGGAAATCTTTTCTTTGCGCTAAAATTTAATAAAAATTGAAAAAAATAATGTCCCATCTTGAGTCTAAATGGTTCTTGGCGTGTTTAGAGCTACACACACAAGGTCATGTATGCCAAAACCTTTTGGAGCATGTTGTCTGAATTTGTAAATAAATTTCTTTCATAATGATCATATTCTGCCAATTTTTCCTCCCCAAAAATGGTTAAATTTACATTATCGACGTGCTCTATTGTGATTATATTGCTCTTCAAGGGTTCTGATCATTATTTTATTATTTCTTCTTGCTTTTCTTTTTTACTTTTGTTGATGGCGTTATTAGCAACCTGTCTTGTATCTATATTGGTACGTCACCCCCCCCCCCCCCCCCATTTTTCCCCCTTTCTCTAGCCATCTCTGCCATTGAATGCTTAGCTCGAACTGACTGCCTTATCTCCATAATGAAGCCCTAAAATAGTTTTGACATAAAAACACAGTGAGAGTAAAGACAGATGCCAATGCTCCAAATTTCAAAGCACAAGACCGATTTTTTGTGGTTCATGTGACAGCCTTCCCAAGGACACAGCGACCCCAAGGCTCTTGGATTAGAATTAACGATCGCTTTTAGAACTCTCGTATTTTCAACAAAAGAGAAACAACTAAAAATTTGAGTTCGCTTTCTAAAAGGAAGCGAAATCTACGGGAAACCACTTCGACCCTTTTGGATAATGCGTTGAAAGTTCCCAATCCAAAAAAAAAAAAAAAAAAAAAAATTTGTTTAACCAATATATGGGTTAGATGTAACTACAGGGCATACAACATACACACAAAACTGAATAATGAGAGTTTTGAACATATAGATTTTTTTGTCCGGATTCTATGAAAGAATGGCCTAATATATCCGTACAAACTAGTTGTAAGTCGTATTACAACTCCTCCAAAACCTTGTTTTTCTCTGACATAATGAACTTTCTGATTAGTTCTTTATAATATTCGGGATAGAAGAATGGTTTCAAATGGTTTTGTGTAAGTGAAGCGCTAGACACATAACAAAGAGATTACGTGTTCGATCTCTAGCTAGGACATCTGATGCTGGGTTTAGATTCCAACAACTACTTAAAGCCTGCAGGCTTGACAGAAAGGGAATGTCTCCCTTTTTAAATGGTTCGGGATCTCTCTCTCTCTCTCTCTCTCTCTCTCTCTCTCTCTCTCTCTCTCTCTCTCTCTCTCTCTCTCTCTCTCTCTCTCTCTCTCTCTCTTTTCTATTTGAGCTAAACCGCTTGATTTTTGGCCGATCGTGAAGAAATATCTACCACAAAAAAAAAAGAATGTCCTAATCTCACTCTTAACTTAGACGTAATTTAACGAATCTCATGATAAAGCGCTTCTCTAATAATCTCCTACAGAATGATGTGTGCGTATCACAAATCAATAGTCTGAACTCTGAAAGCGATGTAAATAAAAAGCGTAACAAACTAAAAATTTTCAGTTATATAGTCTCTCATAGATATTTCAAAGAATCTCTAGATCCAGGCAGAATGTTGAGATATGTGTATCTTTTCCAAGGCTGTGGCTTGAAGGCGAACCCCCACAATAATACTTAACGCATCATAAAATTTGAAGCCAAGCAACGCATGATCTTATATTTCCTGCCGCTGCTCTTCGCTCTTGAAATTTAATATATAAATCTTGTATTTTCCAATCAAATCATTAATGTAGACTATCCTAAATAATTGGTGACAAATTCTGTTAATGAATGTGCATTTCTTCCCAAGCATCTATCCTTTTTACTTCCTTCTAAGTATTCTTTCGAATTCAAGTTTATATGCAACAATGATATAATTGAAAATGAATAAAAAAAATACTTCAAGCAGAAGAATATGTGTATAGAGAGAGAAGAGAAAGAGGATGATGATGATGATGATCATGAAGTAGAAGAAGAAGAAGAAGAAGAAGAAGAAGAAGAAGAAGAAGAAGAAGAAGAAGAAGAAGAAGAAGAAGAAGAAGAAGAAGAAGAAGAAGAAGAAGAAGAAGAAGAAGAAGAAGAAGAAGAAGAAGAAGAAGAAGAAGAAGAAGAAGAAGAGGTAACTAGACACATGAAACAGTTCGAACAAGGCTAGATGTATTAATCAACTGACAGAACAAGAATAACCCTGACTAACAGATGGATCGCAGATTTAAATAATAGGTCTATAACAGTAATTTTTTAAACAAAATTATTGTCATCCTCCGCAGACTACAGACTTAACAATTAACATGTTTCTCTCGTGCGGCCTTGACAAATCACAACAAAATTCAACTCATTATTTCAGAAAATTACATTCGCCGCAGGAATTATTATATGCCAAGTATGGTACCGTATATTTGTGTGTGTTTGTGTGTGTATGTGTGTAGGTATTCCGCACATTTATTTGAAATGTCTGTTATTCGTTATGCCTCTGAAATTCACTATTTAAATTATTAATGAGCAGTTTAAATTTTTAACGCCTTAAGAGATGAAAAAAACCTGTTTTTAAGCATATTCTATCCATGACTGAAAACTTGGATAACTAGGTAAAAATATCTGTTGAAATGTTCTAATCCTTTTATCGCAAGTCATTAAAGACTAAAGTAAACTAGCAAAACGGGAAGACCAGCCGATTGCGCTCATTAAAATTAATGGGCCGTACATATCGCAGGACAGGGAATTTTGCAAAAGGAAATAAAAAACAAAAGTCGCAGTTGGTATAGAAGATTAGTTGTAGTTCATAGCAAGAATTTCCACATTCTCGACGCCAACTATTACACACCTAGCGATGATCATAATTCTGAGAGAGAGAGAGAGAGAGAGAGAGAGAGAGAGAGAGAGAGAGAGAGAGAGAGAGAGAGAGAGAGAGAGTGTAAGAGTGAAATAGAGAGAGATCAAGAAAGACAGACATAGAGGGAGATAGAGCGAGTGGGTATGAGAGAGATAGAGCGAGCGAGCGAAGATCTGTGGAGGAGCAAAGAAGAAATATGAAGAACCACGGATATCCACTGGTGTCCATTAATTCCGCTCCATCACAGAATGCGATGGCGACACAATCAAGGTAATTGTCCGAGTAAATGAGGGATAATCTTCCAACAGTCCGCCATTTTTCCACCAAATTCCTCAATATTTCAGTGCGCTAACTTTGTCGTATGAAAATTCTTCATCCTAAATTTCTTGTTAGGTTTTTACGTCTGTCTGTCTGTTTTTACGTCTGTGTGTCTGTTTTTACGTCTGTCTGTCTGTTTTTACGTCTGTGTGTCTGTTTTTACGTCTGTCTGTCTGTTTTTACGTCTGTGTGTCTGTTTTTACGTCTGTCTGTCTGTTTTTACGTCTGTCTGTCTGTTTTTACGTCTGTCTGTCTGTTTTTACGTCTGTGTGTCTGTTTTTACGTCTGTCTGTCTGTTTGCTTGCGCTGGGACGAGAGAATAAAGGAACTATGTTCCCAAGTCTGATATCAAATCCACTTGTTTACTTACACCCTTTAATATATTACTTCACTTCGTTTTTCAAATTTTGCCCATTTTAAATTATTATTCTCACGCGAGGATGAGTTTCTAATGTTGATGTACATTTTCTTGTTGGTTTTTTTTCCCGGCGACAACAACCAACCAACCAACCAAAAAAACAAAACAATAATCAAAAAACGTGTTAAAAATGTAGGGTAGGGATCTAGCACCAACACCCAGTATTTTCTAGCGATTCCAGCCGGTAAATGAGCAATTAGTGAATCAAACAAGAACTTTTAACTACCTGATATCTGTTTCTCCTGTGTCTCTCTCCGGGCTGAAGAGCTCCATTGAGCTGTAAAGATTTTATCTGCGTCATACCGCGGCTGATCCAACAGAGCGCCCGTGTAATGCTTCACTCTTTGTGTGGCGGTTGTGTGGTGAGCTCTTCAACATGCTGTGTATGTGGAGTAAAAGTTTCTTTGTGCCACAGTTCGACGGTCTTTGTGACCAGAGCGCGGGAAGGAGGTATTCTGGTCACCAGCTTTATTCAATCCTTGATTATTGGGGTCGGGCTGGATCTTCTATTTTTTCCCCCCCGTCTATTCGATAGTCTCACTTAATGAGCTTTTAGTAATGCCTGAACATCGCATAGCATATCGATCTACAATGATAGCAGATATTATATCCAACTATCGATATAACTTAGTCTTTCTATCTTTATTTCTCTGTTGGATACAGCAGCTGCCGTATATCGATGTTTTGATAATTAGTGGATTCTGTGAGGGAGTCGGGGCTGTCTTTAGGAAGCTTAGGTGTGTCTAGATAGTACGATATGCGATGAATGTCAAAGGGCAACAAACTGCCATGACAGAGGACTAGGCATGGCATGTCATGGCGACCTCTGCAGGGAAGACATTTGCCGTTTAAAAAAAAAAAAAGAAAAAAGAAGAAACTTATTATGATTTTATGAGAGAAGAAAATAGAGAGAGAGGACATTTTTCGTGACATGAACAAAAATAGGGATTGTAATTAAGCAAAAGAGATAGATTGATATATATATATATATATATATATATATATATATATAGAGAGAGAGAGAGAGAGAGAGAGAGAGAGAGAGAGAGAGAGAGAGAGAGAGAGAGAGAGAGAGAGAGAGAGAGATACAAATTGCCCTATTGAGTGTTATCTAAGATCTCCATACTCCAGGCCACCCCCTGTCCTGATCATACTGCAGACGTTTCCAAACCACAGACCAGCCAACCAGTGACGCAGTAAGCAATTCTCGGTCTCCATTTGAAATCTCAGCAGAAACTGCACTGATCATCAGTTCCGACAACGATCCGTAAGTCGAATCAGTTTTGTTCTACATTCATCGATTCCACTTTTGGTTCGAGACATCTCTCTGACCTTTGTGGGGGGGAAAAGATTTAGCGGCGCTCCAAGCGAATTTTGACTCAAACTAGATCTGCATCATGCCGAACCAATAGGGTAAGCTCTGATAATTTTGGCAGTGCAAAAATTGACGTCGACCTTACAGGTCACCTCGCACTGACGTTATAATAGCTTTGGCATATGGTGCGCGCAGTATTTATGTCATTATGAGCCATCATGTCTTCCGTCTTATTATAGCTAATTGCAGAGGCCGAAACGTCCATGTTTAGGACAATAATTTCGTGCAGTATTTAATATTGAGAGCTTTCAGTCGAAATCAAGGTTTTTGTTCCTTTTTATGTTTCTTAAAAGTATCAACTTTTTGATTGTGTCGGTTGGTTCCTCGCCCCATCACAGCCCGGCTCCTGTCCCATGATCCCTGTCGTCCGTTTACAAGAGAAAATCACACAGAGGTGTAACTGTTATTATGTGTATAATGATGTAACCTAGTGCTATGACTATCAGCCCTGTCGTCGGTTTACAAGAGAAAATCACACAGAGGTGTAACTGTTATTATGTGTATAATGATGTAACCTAGTGCTATGACTATCAGCCTTCAATCGTAATTGGTGGATGGATTAGTTATTTGATTATTTCTTTACCTGACAAGATTCACGGAATGATAGATTAATGTTGGCCGCTGCTTCCATCTTGCCGGCTTACTTCCGCCGTTTTCCCCATAAGATTCTTTGGAAATCAGAGGGCCGTGGAGCTAATCCAACATTAACTTCTCCTCTCCAGCTGCAGTATGGTTACTCAGCTAAGTCAGTGCTGTCCATGTCTAGTTTTAGAACCGTGGAGCTAATCCAACATTAACTTCTCCTCTCCAGCTGCAGTATGGTTACTCAGCTAAGTCAGTGCTGTCCATGTCTAGTTTTAGAACCGTGGAGCTAATCCAACATTAACTTCTCCTCTCCAGCTGCAGTATGGTCACTCAGCTAAGTCAGTGCTGTCCATGTCTAGTTTTAGAACCGTGGAGCTAATCCAACATTAACTTCTCCTCTCCAGCTGCAGTATGGTCACTCAGCTAAGTCAGTGCTGTCCATGTCTAGTTTTAGAACCGTAGAGCTAATCCAACATTAACTTCTCCTCTCCAGCTGCAGTATGGTTACTCAGCTAAGTCAGTGCTGTCCATGTCTAGTTTTAGAACCGTGGAGCTAATCCAACATTAACTTCTCCTCTCCAGCTGCAGTATCGTTACTCAGCTAAGTCAGTGCTGTCCATGTCTAGTTTTAGAATCGTGGAGTTAATCCAACATTAACTTCTCCTCTCCAGCTGCAGTATGGTCACTCAGCTAAGTCAGTGCTGTCCATGTCTAGTTTTAGAACCGTGGAGCTAATCCAACATTAACTTCTCCTCTCCAGCTGCAGTATGGTCACTCAGCTAAGTCAGTGCTGTCCATGTCTAGTTTTAGAACCGTGGAGCTAATCCAACATTAACTTCTCCTCTCCTCAGCTAAGTCAGTGCTGTCCATGTCTAGTTTTAGAACCGTGGAGCTAATCCAACATTAACTTCTCCTCTCCAGCTGCAGTATGGTCACTCAGCTAAGTCAGTGCTGTCCATGTCTATATTTAGAACCGTAGAGCTAATCCAACATTAACTTCTCCTCTCCAGCTGCAGTATGGTCACTCAGCTAAGTCAGTGCTGTCCATGTCTATATTTAGAACCGTAGAGCTAATCCAACATTAACTTCTCCTCTCCTCAGCTAAGTCAGTGCTGTCCATGTCTAGTTTTAGAACCGTGGAGCTAATCCAACATTAACTTCTCCTCTCCAGCTGCAGTATGGTCACTCAGCTAAGTCAGTGCTGTCCATGTCTAGTTTTAGAACCGTGGAGCTAATCCAACATTAACTTCTCCTCTCCAGCTGCAGTATGGTCACTCAGCTAAGTCAGTGCTGTCCATGTCTAGTTTTAGAACCGTAGAGCTAATCCAACATTAACTTCTCCTCTCCAGCTGCAGTATGGTCACTCAGCTAAGTCAGTGCTGTCCATGTCTAGTTTTAGAACCGTGGAGCTAATCCAACATTAACTTCTCCTCTCCTCAGCTAAGTCAGTGCTGTCCATGTCTAGTTTTAGAACCGTGGAGCTAATCCAACATTAACTTCTCCTCTCCAGCTGCAGTATGGTTACTCAGCTAAGTCAGTGCTGTCCATGTCTAGTTTTAGAACCGTAGAGCTAATCCAACATTAACTTCTCCTCTCCAGCTGCAGTATGGTCACTCAGCTAAGTCAGTGCTGTCCATGTCTAGTTTTAGAACCGTAGAGCTAATCCAACATTAACTTCTCCTCTCCAGCTGCAGTATGGTCACTCAGCTAAGTCAGTGCTGTCCATGTCTAGTTTTAGAACCGTAGAGCTAATCCAACATTAACTTCTCCTCTCCAGCTGCAGTATCGTTACTCAGCTAAGTCAGTGCTGTCCATGTCTAGTTTTAGAACCGTGGAGCTAATCCAACATTAACTTCTCCTCTCCAGCTGCAGTATGGTCACTCAGCTAAGTCAGTGCTGTCCATGTCTAGTTTTAGAACCGTAGAGCTAATCCAACATTAACTTCTCCTCTCCAGCTGCAGTATGGTTACTCAGCTAAGTCAGTGCTGTCCATGTCTAGTTTTAGAACCGTGGAGCTAATCCAACATTAACTTCTCCTCTCCTCAGCTAAGTCAGTGCTGTCCATGTCTAGTTTTAGAACCGTGGAGCTAATCCAACATTAACTTCTCCTCTCCTCAGCTAAGTCAGTGCTGTCCATGTCTAGTTTTAGAACCGTGGAGCTAATCCAACATTAACTTCTCCTCTCCAGCTGCAGTATGGTCACTCAGCTAAGTCAGTGCTGTCCATGTCTAGTTTTAGAACCGTAGAGCTAATCCAACATTAACTTCTCCTCTCCAGCTGCAGTATGGTCACTCAGCTAAGTCAGTGCTGTCCATGTCTAGTTTTAGAATCGTGGAGTTAATCCAACATTAACTTCTCCTCTCCAGCTGCAGTATGGTTACTCAGCTAAGTCAGTGCTGTCCATGTCTAGTTTTAGAACCGTGGAGCTAATCCAACATTAACTTCTCCTCTCCTCAGCTAAGTCAGTGCTGTCCATGTCTAGTTTTAGAACCGTGGAGCTAATCCAACATTAACTTCTCCTCTCCAGCTGCAGTATGGTCACTCAGCTAAGTCAGTGCTGTCCATGTCTATATTTAGAACCGTAGAGCTAATCCAACATTAACTTCTCCTCTCCAGCTGCAGTATGGTCACTCAGCTAAGTCAGTGCTGTCCATGTCTATATTTAGAACCGTAGAGCTAATCCAACATTAACTTCTCCTCTCCAGCTGCAGTATGGTCACTCAGCTAAGTCAGTGCTGTCCATGTCTATATTTAGAACCGTAGAGCTAATCCAACATTAACTTCTCCTCTCCTCAGCTAAGTCAGTGCTGTCCATGTCTAGTTTTAGAACCGTGGAGCTAATCCAACATTAACTTCTCCTCTCCAGCTGCAGTATGGTTACTCAGCTAAGTCAGTGCTGTCCATGTCTAGTTTTAGAACCGTAGAGCTAATCCAACATTAACTTCTCCTCTCCAGCTGCAGTATGGTCACTCAGCTAAGTCAGTGCTGTCCATGTCTAGTTTTAGAACCGTAGAGCTAATCCAACATTAACTTCTCCTCTCCAGCTGCAGTATCGTTACTCAGCTAAGTCAGTGCTGTCCATGTCTAGTTTTAGAACCGTGGAGCTAATCCAACATTAACTTCTCCTCTCCAGCTGCAGTATGGTCACTCAGCTAAGTCAGTGCTGTCCATGTCTAGTTTTAGAACCGTAGAGCTAATCCAACATTAACTTCTCCTCTCCAGCTGCAATATGGTTACTCAGCTAAGTCAGTGCTTTCCATGTCTAGTTTTAGAACCGTGGAGCTAATCCAACATTAACTTCTCCTCTCCTCAGCTAAGTCAGTGCTGTCCATGTCTAGTTTTAGAACCGTGGAGCTAATCCAACATTAACTTCTCCTCTGGTCACTCAGCTAAGTCAGTGCTGTCCATGTCTAGTGTTAGAACCGTGGAGCTAATCCAACATTAACTTCTCCTCTCCTCAGCTAAGTCAGTGCTGTCCATGTCTAGTTTTAGAACCGTGGAGCTAATCCAACATTAACTTCTCCTCTCCTCAGCTAAGTCAGTGCTGTCCATGTCTAGTTTTAGAACCGTGGAGCTAATCCAACATTAACTTCTCCTCTCCTCAGCTAAGTCAGTGTTGTCCATGTCTAGTTTTAGAACCGTGGAGCTAATCCAACATTAACTTCTCCTCTCCTCAGCTAAGTCAGTGCTGTCCATGTCTAGTTTTAGAACCGTAGAGCTAATCCAACATTAACTTCTCCTCTCCTCAGCTAAGTCAGTGCTGTCCATGTCTAGTTTTAAAACCGTAGAGCTAATCCAACATTAACTTCTCCTCTCCTCAGCTAAGTCAGTGCTGTCCATGTCTAGTTTTAGAACCGTGGAGCTAATCCAACATTAACTTCTCCTCTCCTCAGCTAAGTCAGTGCTGTCCATGTCTAGTTTTAGAACCGTGGAGCTAATCCAACATTAACTTCTCCTCTCCTCAGCTAAGTCAGTGTTGTCCATGTCTAGTTTTAGAACCGTGGAGCTAATCCAACATTAACTTCTCCTCTCCAGCTGCAATATGGTTACTCAGCTAAGTCAGTGCTGTCCATGTCTAGTTTTAGAACCGTGGAGCTAATCCAACATTAACTTCTCCTCTCCTCAGCTAAGTCAGTGCTGTCCATGTCTATATTTAGAACCGTGGAGCTAATCCAACATTAACTTCTCCTCTCCAGCTGCAATATCGTTACTCAGCTAAGTCAGTGCTGTCCATGTCTAGTTTTAGAACCGTGGAGCTAATCCAACATTAACTTCTCCTCTCCAGCTGCAATATGGTTACTCAGCTAAGTCAGTGCTGTCCATGTCTATATTTAGAACCGTGGAGCTAATCCAACATTAACTTCTCCTCTCCAGCTGCAGTATGGTCACTCAGCTAAGTGAGTGCTGTCCATGTCTAGTTTTAGAACCGTGGAGCTAATCCAACATTAACTTCTCCTTTCCTCAGCTAAGTCAGTGTTGTCCATGTCGAGTTTTAAAACCCTTTCAAACACTTATTACAAGGTTATGACACCCGCAAAAAACGCTTAAAGATTGTCTGCCTTGCGGGAATCCTGGGCCTGTAAAACTCTGTGCTTGAATGTTTCGAAGAATCCATACACAGGTTTCCCCAAACCAGCTAATCTCGGTGAGCAGATGATGACTTCTAGGCATGCCTTATCATCAGAGCTAAGGAGACAGGCGGCGGTGAGACATGACAAATGACGAAGCTGAAACAAAATAACATACTCATCGCGCTTAAAATGGATGGAAATTTTATTCTATTACCCGCAGCTTCCTCCACAGCTTGTCACACACGTCATCTTTAGTGGTATCGATTTTCTGTTAAAGATTTTCTTTTATTGCTTTTTAACTTTTTTCTTTTTTAAATACAAGTCATACTTTTCCTGCATCATATTTAAGTACCATGTATAGCTTTTCTTCCTCATGAAGATTGAATAATTGAGAAGATTATTTTGTTTAGTTATGTAACTTGTTTTCTTTCTTTTTTTTTTTTTTTAATTGATAAAGCTCAGTGGTTCCTACCTCCCCCCCTCCTTTCTCTCTCTCTCTCTCTCTCTCTCTCTCTCTCTCTCTCTCTCTCTCTCTCTCTCTCTCTTCCATGGTCACTTTCTGTCTCTCTATCGCTTTCAGAACTCAGGTAGGAGGACTAGACGCAATGTAAAGAAAAGAAAAACAAAATTGAATTATTGAGTTACGTCACAGCGAATAATGAATTATAAAAACGTTAAAAAGCAAAATTAAAAAAAAAATTGTTTACGGTTTAAATCTGCAAATAAAATTGTATTTACTGATTAAGATTTAATATAATTTAAAATTTCCCCATCGTTTTGAATGTTTTGTCAAATTGTTGTTTTTTTTTCCCCCTTCTTTTATTCATCCTGCGGTTTTTTTGTTCCATCAGAAGTTTTTGATTATTCCCTGTTTGATGACATCACAATCCACACAATTTCTCTTGAGCATAGGGACTTATGGGAACTGAGTAAAATAACCTCTCTGTATTCGTTCCTCGAGAGCTTATTAATCGAGGAAGCGAATGTATGAGAATGAGAAAACACCACATAACGTAGAACAACATTCTTTGTTATCTTCTTTTAAAGGTGGAGAGAACGTTACGAAAAGAGGCACAAACAAACTTAGCAAATCAGAGGGAAAGGAAGAAAATGGGTATGAAAATGATTCCCTGGTTTCTAAAGTTGGTCGGATTCAGGGAATCGACCCATTCTGAACTCATCCAGTCTGTTTTCAAATGCTTTAAGCGCTTATTGGAAAGCTGCGAATTTTTAAAAGTGCACAGGTTTACGGTAAATCCTAGCCGCGCAGTTATTTAAACATACATGACAAAGCATGTTTAGAAAAATCTATAAAGAGCTGTGGATTATTACAAAGTTAGTTAACTTTTCTTAAAAGTGTTCCAAAAGTCTATTTAAAAGGACTTACACACACACACACACTCTTCCCAGTCCAACGGTTGTTAATGGGGCGGAAGTAAACCTATTTAGGATACAGATGATTCTCGCTGGCGGAAGATACCAGGATCAGGAGATTGGTTTATCTTAGAAAACTCTGCCTATCTGGTGTTCGACTTGCGTTAATTTTGGAGTGACTTTTTTTTTCTGACGGTATGTTTATTGTTTACACAATTTTCTCTCTCTCTCTCTCTCTCTCTCTCTCTCTCTCTCTCTCTCTCTCTCTCTCTTTCTCTCTTTCTTTCTCTCTATATCTCTCTGTGTCTTTGCTTTATATCTCTTTGTCTTGCTCTCTCTATATTTGTCACTGTCTCTCTCTCTGTCTTTATCTGTCTGTGTCTGTGTGAGCATGTGTGTGTATCAGCTACGGCAATACATCAGTCGCTACTCATAGCTTATAGCTTATACTATATGGACAAAACGAATCTGAAAATTTGAGCATAGCTCTACCACGGGCGAGTAAGTGATTCCTTCTCTCACTGTATTACTATATTCACAGTAACAACCCCTAGCGCTGCTTATTTGCACGTACCGGCGTGTAAAGACATAGGTCATTAACTTAGCATATATTTGCCCGAATTAATGTAGATCTCGCAACATTGCCCGTATTTTCTAATTACTGCCATGTATAAATATACTCAACAGATAAGCATTATTTGCTATAGATTAATAGTTCTTCGACAGTAAGTGGGAAGACTCCATGTGGTGAAGCTGGATTAGATCAATTTGTTCGATTGCCCGATACAGCTCGTCCACTTCAAGCAATATAGTTATGGTTTTTCCTCAGTTTCTCCAGTGAAGTTCTTGCGCAGGAAAGTCAGAAGATAGCGCCGCTACCCATCTCCTGACTGTCCAGGGTTCGAGCCGTTGATGGGATGTTTTTACAGATTTAAGCTTACCCACACGCAGCCTTCTATTAACTACCATAACGACCTTCTTTACCTGATCTCTAGAAAGTCAAGTTTCCCTGACAGACCGGTCTGAACATATCAGATTTATGCACATATCTCGCGCTTAGTTCACAGACTCGGGTATTTTTTTTTTTTTTTTTTAATTTCAAGAGATAGAAAAAAAAATCATGTTAAGGTACGTTACCCTTCGAAATCCAGTCCTTTCTTTTGTTTAATTTATGTGAACTATTCACTGGCAAAATCTAACTGACAAGAGAGGAAACTAGGCACACAATATTAATGGTATGATGATTATGTACAGTTTCGCATCAGATAAAATGGTTGAAATGTTAATCATTACATTGGTAAAACAATGTGTCATGTTAACTATAGAATATAAACTAATTAAAAAATACTTTCAAAATCTATTTTCAAGTTCCTTTTTAGAATCGCAAGAGTTCCCACAAAGAGCCTAAAGGAGCGCTACCTAGCGAAAATCCATAGTTACGCATTTATTTAAACCTGCTTGATAATAGTTGTTTGATAGGCTCTAGAAATACATTTAAATTCGATGGAAAAAATAGCCCATTGTGTAAAAACAAATGTTTCACTACTATTATACAATGCATTTATAAAAGAAACAGACAGAAAAGATCAAAAGAAATCTAGAACATTACATTTACGACGCATCCTATGCTGAAACGAAACTTTTTGACTGGTAAAACAGTTCAAGAAACTTCCAATCAAGAAAAGTATTTACCCAAGAAATTGAAAAAGAAAAAAAAAACCAAAAAAATCAATTTAAAAACATGATTCGAAATTCCGACAAATTACAGTATCAAATTCATTTCTATACAAGCCTAAACATGAATGAAGGAAAAATATATAAGACTGAAAAAGAATGAAAAGAAAGTGGTTTCGTTAGCCGCAAATAGATTCAAACAAATAAAATCAAGAAATGAACGGGAAAACTTGGCGACGTTCTATTTTAGTTATAACAGGATAACTTCCGAGAGCCTCGTTCTAGAGATAATGAAGGAGAATAAACAAATGTTTAGATAGTAAAAACATCGCTGGAAATTCAAAAACAGAATCAAAGATAGAGAGAAAGAAACAGAGTCAGAAAGATAGACGGAGAAGGAGATAGATACCTTTATTTAGGCAAAGAAATAGAAATAGGAAAAGAAATGTGGATGAAGGTCTACAGAAAAAGAGGAAAATAAATTATTATTATTATAAGGAAAAAAAATACACTGAAATAGACAGAAAGATATTAAAGGAAAGTATGAATGGAAAAGATATTAAGAGGAGCAGGAAGAGGAGAGAGAGAGAGAGAGAGAGAGAGAGAGAGAGAGAGAGAGAGAGAGAGAGAGAGAGAGAGAGAGAGAGAGAGAGAGAGAGAGAGAGAGAGAGAGAGAGAATGAATGAATTTGAAATAGACAAAAGAAAAGGATGGCAGAGAAAGACAGAAGCAAGAGGAAGTGTGGCGTTTGAGAAAGACCTCTGAATTCTGTTCCGAGCTTGCTCTGTTTACCCACTCTAGCCGACGTGCTAAAGGAGTTATTTCCCCTTGGCCTGGCGCTAGTATTTGTCTCCCCTCGAGAGAGAAGAGCGTCTGTGACGTCACAGGTTTACTCTAACAGTGAAACTCTTCAAGCCGGGAGGGAAAAAAAACTCCAATCCTGTCTTTGATTTACCAGGGTTAAAACTAGGAACTCGAAAAAATTTCTTTTCACATTCGTCTATTTATTGACACGGTTTGGCAAAACAGGAAGAAAAGGAGAGGAAAAAAAATTGAAATCTAAATTAAATTTTCTCGTGTGGGGTTTCTCGAAGTTTTGGAAAACACATGTTTTCCAGCGCTGTTTTTTTTTTTTTTTTTTTTTTTAATTTCATTTTGGAATCCGTTTTGAGAAATAAAAACAAAAAAGACGCGTTTTGTGAGGCCGGTAAAATGTGAAGGAGGGCGCTGGAGGCAACGAAATGGAAGAGTAAATCCCCGTGAAAACTATTTCAATTTTGCTAGGATCATCATTTTATCGTCGAGGAGAAATGATGTGAATAACTAAAGAATGTGTAACAATTCTTTCGCAATTTCAAGAAGAAACCCTTGTAAATCAAACGTCAGGGCGCATGACAAACATCGCTACATCATCAATGTATTTAATTTCCCTTTGTCGCTTATAGGGTCTCGATTTCTCTAAGCATCTGAACCTATGTGGTGGACGTTTCAGATCTACATTGTTTAGCGGCACCTTAGATCTCCACATTCTAAGACTGGAAGCAAATCTTTATAAAAACCATTGATTTTTCTCGACATTTCCTTAGTGGAGTGTATATAGTCCAGACCGGCCATTGTCCTGCCTCCCATATTAAAAACTGAAGGATGCGACGTGATCCGCCGCGTCTCTAGCTCTCCACATCCGGGGTTCCCCGCGCAGCGCTTCAGCTGTAAGGAGCCACAGAGTATTGTTCAGGAACACCTCTAAGAGAGACCGTGGCATGTCGGACAAAACAATGCCGCCCAACAAAACGCTATTTCGTGCGGAGCCTTTCAAAGTTTGCCAGGATTGAACAAAACGGCCGAAGCCGTAAATAATAAAAGATTCGATTTTCTTTTTGTACAGCGTGTTTGAAAGTGAGGCCAGTTTATTGGGGAAAAGCTTTCAAATCAATTCTCGGCAAAATGGATGTATACTCTTGAAACCCCGACGGAAATGCAAGTTTGAATGCTAACTTCAGTCACTTCACTACTGGTGATAGTAAGATAGATAGCACAGCGACGGAGAGAGATTATCAAGCACGTCAAGGCTGAGAAGGCAAGAAACCATACTTATTCCTTGATGATATGAAAGTTCCATCGTTTTATATTTATCTATATAATTTATCTATATAGATTGCGGTTGTTTTTTTTCTTTCATACAGCATCCATCAAAGGGTTGATCTCAAAATGTTCTAGCACATCCCAACAAAACATGCCCAGCAGGCGTCAGCAGACGATCATTATGTGGGACCCAATCTAATCCACCGACAGCACGATCATTATGTGGGACCCAATCTAATCCACCGACAGCACGATCATTATGTGGGACCCAATCTAATCCACCGACAGCACGATCATTATGTGGGACCCAATCTAATCCACCGACAGCACGATCATTATGTGGGACCCAATCTAATCCACCGACAGCACGATCATTATGTGGGACCCAATCTAATCCACCGACAGCAAACGATCATTATGTGGGACCCAATCTAATCCACCGTCAGCAGACGATCATTATGTGGGACCCAATCTAATCCACCGACAGCAGACTATCATTATGTGGGACCCAATCTAATCCACCGACAGCACGATCATTATGTGGGACCCAATCTTATCCAGCGACAGCACGACCATTATGTGGGACCCAATCTAATCCACCGACAGTACGATCATTATGTGGGACCCAATCTAATCCACCGACAGCAGACGATCATTATGTGGGACCCAATCTAATCCACCGACAGCACGACCATTATGTGGGACCCAATCTAATCCACCGACAGTACGATCATTATGTGGGACCCAATCTAATCCACCGACAGCACGATCATTATGTGGGACCCAATCTAATCCACCGACAGCACGATCGTTATGTGGGACCCAATCTAATCCACCGACAGCAATAAGGAGATTCGAACCCGTGCCACACACGCAAGATGACTGCCAAGCATTCGTACCGCAGTCCCTAACGCGCCCTAATCTAGACCCCATTTACGTTGCTTTCAACACTGTTTTCGAGATGTAGGATTCTGATTGTGCAATCACAGCTTTAAAAAAGTGAAACGACTTAAATCAATGTTATTCGTGATTCGAAAACAAATTTAGAGGTAAGAAAGTAGATACTTCGATCAGAGAAGATTTCTTTTTCTCTTTTTGCATTTCAAGATCTAATATGACTATAAGAGTTTCGTCAGAATAGGAAAAAGCAGCTGTCGTTCTATTTTCTTTCGCAGCGCCACACATACATTTAATAACGCTCATGCTCCAAGTTGAAAGTTTCTGACAGACTTTTCTGAAGTCTCTTTGATCTGCCATGTGGTGCTTGGTATGGGAGACCTTAGACAAGAGATTGAAATCCACACCAAAACAGCATTGAAAACCGTAAAGAAAACTTTTGAGAAAAACAAGGCCAAAGTGCCGTTCGGAAAAAGCTCCCTTACTTCTTGCCTGTAGATTTATCAGTAGACACGTACATAAACAATTCAGAACTTTCAAATCTTGACTAACTTGGTGGAATTGCTACATGCAGGAATTATTATTAGAGTTTTAGTTACACTATTTTTTCAAAGGTTTAATGGATAAAACAATTAAAATCCTACACCAAATAACTAAACCCTTTAGCGATAGTTTTCGTTATGCACAAAGGTCAACATGTAACAACAAAGGGTAACAATATTGATCAAGCTGATTTTCTCACGATTTTTTCTTTCTGTGACGCTGTCTTAAGTCTTGACGAACTTACAACATTTGAAAACAGAAAAATATAAAAATGTTTTGAGACTTCTTGAATTACAACCTCCTCCTTTTTTTTTAATTGAATAAGAATAGTAAGTGTAATATTGAAAAAGCGCAGGAAAGGTTATGTTTGTTCATAGGTGCCGAGTAATTGCCTCAAAATACGTTTCCTAGATTTCCAAAATATTTTTGGAAAGTAATTTCTATTGTAATTAATCACTGGAAAAAACTGCTTGTTATTAATACTTTAACAACTTGTTTTCATACTAATTTGATTGAAGTAAGAGATTATTTAAAGCAAAAAAAAACTGACGTAAAAATATTTGTTTCCCTTTTCTGGAAAGTCAGAAACCCTCCCCCACTCCCCCCCCAAAAAAAAAAAAAAAAAAAAAACAACAACAACAACAACATATACAGCGTTTTGTTATAAAGCGCGTGATATAAATTTAATATCATATGATTATAATCTTGATCGTCACTTGTATTTCATGACAATTAATCAATGCGTTAGGCAGCCATGAGAGCGAGTTAGCGAAGACCAAGATCTCGTCACAACTCCTTTTGTACTCAGCAGTGGACTCTTCCTGTCCCTTGCGCATGCGTTATAAACTCAAACCTAATACACGCGATAACGTAGTGTTTTAACATTGACCGAAACCAACCCTCAAGGAACCGTCAAAACCATTTAAGTGGTTTATTAAAAAAATATTGTTTTCTAATTAACCGAAAAATGTTGCGTTTGTGCAACAAAGAAATTGTAAGATATAATCGGTACTTCTACCGAGTTTAGAGATGTAAAGGAAAATCGATGCTAAACTTGTGAGAGGAATTACTCACCAATGAGTTTGGTCGATATCTATGCTATCGAATCCACAAGCAACTGAAAGAAGATAGGGACAATTTTTAAGTAAAATGAGGAAAAGAGGGGGGAGGTGGGGGAGAGAGAGAGAGAGAGAGAGAGAGAGAGAGAGAGAGAGAGAGAGAGAGAGAGAGAGAGAGAGAGAGAGAGAGAGAGAGAGAGAGAGAGAGAGAGAAACACGTTTTAAAAAAAGCAAAGAAAAACAAAACAAAACCCAGCGTTTCTTTTGGGTCCTAAACACCCCAAGAGAATGTGCACGCATTTCCGCGGGGGGAAAAAAGACAAAAAAACGCGCTGTGATTCAAAGTTTGCGGTGCGTCGTTGAAAATTCGTCTGTTCAAACTGTACTTGTGGAAAACAGCCTTAAGGTTCCTCGTGGGTTGCCTATTGTTTACACCAGTGAGAACCAAACTTCACACACGGGTAGGTACACTAGTACTGGGAGAGAGAGAGAGAGAGAGAGAGAGAGAGAGAGAGAGAGAGAGAGAGAGAGAGAGAGAGAGAGAGAGAGAGAGACAGACAGAGAGAGAGAAGGGACAGAGAGAGAGAGAAGGGACAGAGAGAGAGAGAGAAGGGACAGAGAGAGAGAGAGAGAGAGAGAGAGAGAGAGAGAGAGAGAGAGAGAGAGAGAGAGAGAGAGAGAGAGAGAGAGAGAGAGAGAGACAGACAGACAGACAGACAGAGAGACAGACAGACAGAGAGAACAAACGATTGGGACAGATTGGAGGAAGATATCCCTCGGTGTCCATTGATCTCCAGGCTCCCTCTCTAGCACTGGGGCGGATCTGGTCTGGAGATAAACCGTCCATCCAGAAACTAGAGGCAGCTTCAAGTGGTTCGGATCTACTTTTCCTAATGATTTTCTAGTATTAGAGCCTGAATTTGTCTAACAGGGATCAGCTGAATGCATCTGGTCTGGAGATAAACCGTCCATCCAGAAACTAGAGGCAGCTTCAAGTGGTTCGGATCTACTTTTCCTAATGATTTTCTAGTATTAGAGCCTGAATTTGTCTAACAGGGATCAGCTGAATGCATCTGGTCTGGAGATAAACCGTCCATCCAGAAACTAGAGGCAGCTTCAAGTGGTTCGGATCTACTTTTTATAATGATTTTCTAGTATTAGAGCCTGAATTTGTCTAACAGGGATCAGCTGAATGCATCTGGTCTGGAGATAAACCGTCCATCCAGAAACTAGAGGCAGCTTCAAGTGGTTCGGATCTACTTTTTATAATGATTTTCTAGTATTAGAGCCTGAATTTGTCTAACAGGGATCAGCTGAATGCATCTGGTCTGGAGATAAACCGTCCATCCAGAAACTAGAGGCAGCTTCAAGTGGTTCGGATCTACTTTTCCTAATGATTTTCTAGTATTAGAGCCTGAATTTGTCTAACAGGGATCAGCTGAATGCGTCACTTATTTGTCGATCGAACCAAACAATCGTTCAATTCTTGATCGATAATTGAATTAATCAATTGAATTAATTAATTGTTCAATGAAGCTTTAAAATCAATAAATCGTTCAGCTGGTTGATGAAATCAATCAAGAATTCAATTAATCTGTAAAAATAATCAATCGTGCTTTGTTATTTTGTTTACAGGATACAAAACTGGTGATTTTTATTTCCATCTGGCCTTGAATGAGGAAATAAACTAAAGAAGCAAATTCAGCATTGCATAACCTGAGTGAAGAAGTCAAGCTGACTCCGCTAAAACCTCGCGCCTCTGTCAGTCAATGCCATGTCGATTATACCAAACAGGGTGTTTGTACTGGAGTTGACGTGACGAAAACAGTAATGTTGCTCTTTGTTTTCATTTCTTCTGGTTACTTACGAAATTTCAAAACGATAGACAAACCCCCCCCCCCCCCCAAAAAAAAAAAAAAAAAATAATAATAATAAATAAATAAAAAAAAAATAAAGAGAAAAAAAGGAAATGTTCTGAATAATATTTCCTGCAAACAATTTTTTTTTAACTGCAACTCTTTCTAAACTACGCGGTGTGGGTCCTCTAGCCAGAATCATCGAGTGTTTCTCCAGTCACGCCCTCGTAGGTTGTAACAGTTGAAATGAACAAACACAATGTATCTGCACTTGGCTCAGCATTGTGGCTCTTTGTAAAATATCAAACAAACAGGGTTTTTAAGTTATCGCTATCATTTGAAATTGTTCTTAAAACAAAGGACCCGGGGGTGGCGGGAGGGGTTGTTAAAAGATGAATATTGACTGGTATTTTTTTTTCTTTTGTTTCAAAAACTGATAAGGTGCTTCTTTCAAGTTCACTGCCCAGTAATTGTTTTCCAAATGCAACTCTTTATGAAACCTGAGGCCTGAGTTCCCTAGCCCTGTCCAGGCACGCCCTCACAGTCTCTAACAGTTGAACTGAACAAACACAATTTATCTGCACTTGGGTTAGCATATGGCGCCTTCAAAGATATCAAGCAAATAACGTTTTAATTATGGTTTTCATTTGAAATAGTTACTAAATAAAATTTAATAGGGGTGATGTGTGTGTGAGAAAGAGAGAGAGAGAGAGAGAGAGAGAGAGAGAGAGAGAGAGAGAGAGAGAGAGAGAGAGAGAGAGAAAGAGAGAGAGATTTGGCACAACAGATGAATACTAACAGCTGTAAATAATTTTTTTTGGACGTGTTTTTAAACTGATAAGGTCTTTTTATCAAGTTCACTCCCCAAAGCAAGCTGTTACCCAATTAATAAAATTTCTTTTATGAAATAAACCAAGCAATCCATGACTATAAAATTAAGCCTCCTTCGAATGATTGGTGAAAACTGGGCTTGAAAATAAATTGCCCTCAGCGCTGAGCTGAGAGCGGACGCTGTAGCAACCAATCTACACATTCTGAGCCAGGATGCCTGACATTTCCAGGTCGACTCCTGTCATGGAAGTGGCATGGCAAACGAGAACGCACGGTTTTTAATAGGTTCCTGTTTAATGTAATTTCCCGACAATTTCTGCCTGTAGTCTTGGTTTTTTGATGTTCTCATTTTAAGATGAGCCGGAACAATTTCCTCTGAGCAAATAATGCGGCGCGCAGCAGAGGATTTGCTGCAGCTCATCTCGTCTCAAAACTCTTGTAGACGAGCTGGTACACATGAGTTAACAGTTTGCTGTCAGTGTTTAATGGGCTTCGCTTGTTATCGACTCCCTGTGTTCTGGTTAGAGATACCACCCCTGTCTGAGACACTGACACGGACTAACGGGGCTATCAAACAGGTTACAGGTACTGATCTCAGATCTTCAGGCCCATCCCTGTCTGAGACACTGACACGGACTAACGGGGCTATCAAACAGGTTACAGGTACTGATCTCAGATCTTCAGGCCCACCCCTGTCTGAGACACTGACACGGACTAACGGGGCTATCAAACAGGTTACAGGTACTGATCTCAGATCTAGGATAATGAGGGAAAATGGAACTCCGGCCCACCCCTGTCTGAGACACTGACACGTACTAACGGGGCTATCAAACAGGTTACAGGTACTGATCTCAGATCTAGGATAATGAGGAAAAATGGAATTCAGGCCCATCCCAGTCTGAACTTGTCATAATGTAATGTTTGAATAATGGCGATGATAATGGAATAAGACATATCGATAATTATCTATGGAGATTGTCGCTAAGGCTACAGAACAAACTGGAGTAAATCAATCAAACAAGAGGATTTTACACCTTGGTTTTCAACCACCACGCAGTACAAAAGGCAAACCACAACTTGGTGGGACAATTGATCTAAAACCAGATCAAACGAGTTTTATGTCGCTAACATCACACTTAAAGTGAAAAGTGTTGATAATTGAAGCAAGAAATTTTTTCTTAGCTTAGTAGTTCATGAAAATTGCATGAAATTACTAGAAAGATCGAAGGAAGTAAGGAATTTTAGCTGCTTTTATAAAAAAGAAAGAAGTAAAAGAATTAATCTTCATGCAAATGATCGTTTCTCCAATTCAACGTCCTGCTATCTGATTCCTGAGGACTGGTTCAAACGCTGATTTGATTGAAGGCTCAAGATAGAGACACACAGCTCTACAAAAAAAATAATAATTTGGCCCCACAACAATAAATAACGAAATATTGCTTAGTTGTTACATTAAGTGTCTTATATTATTCATAATTTTTCAAAGAGGGAGAAAAACTGGATGGGGAAGCTTGTGGTAGAAAAATATTGGAGAATGAGGTGGAATTATTGGAGTGTGTATGTGTGTGTAGTAAATGCTGAGCGAGAGTGTGTGTTTGGGGGGTGAGGGGGGAGTGAGGAGCGGGTGGTTGAGGGGAAGGGTGGAGAGTAACAAATGCTGAGAGAGAGAGAGAGAGAGAGAGAGAGAGAGAGAGAGAGAGAGAGAGACAGAGAGACAGAGAGAGAGACAGAGACAGAGATAGAGAGAGACAGAGACAGAGAGAGAGAGAGAGAGAGAGACAGAAAGAGAGAAAGAGAGAGAAAGAGAGAGAGAGAGAGACAGAGACAGAGACAGAGAGAGACAGAGATAGAGACAGAGAGAGAGACAGAGAGAGAGAGAGAGACAGAGACAGAGACAGAGAGAGAGAGAAAGAGAGAGAGAGTCAGAGAGAGAGAGACAGAGAGAGAGAGAGAGAGAGAGAGAGAGAGAGAGAGAGAGAGAGAGAGAGAGAGAGAGAGAGAGAGAGAGAGAGAGAGAGAGAGAGAGAGAGAGAGAGAGAGAGAGAGAGAGAGAGAGAAACAAGCAAAGAGCATTGTATGAGCCGATAAGTCAGCCTGTTCTTACCGGTTTTCAGAGTGGGACCAGCCGAATTAAAGCTTCATAATATCAAGATTGTTGTCTACCCTGGAGCAGTAAACAGCATCTTAAATATGTTCTCTTTTTATAAACAAACCTCTCTATGACCTTTGTTGTTACTGGATTAATTTTTTTTAATGCAAGAGAGTGAGATTCTAATCAGACTCGATCTATTATTATTATTATTAGGTTGAAAATTAATACATTTGATTACCAATAATAATAGTTAGCTAGTTGAGTAAAACCTTAAGATTTCATTATTATCCTTTTAAACTCTCACTATGAGAATAGAAAGTAAGAAGAATTCCCGCAAGCCAGTGCATCTCTTGGCTCTTATTAAGAGAAATGAACAGCACTTTGATGTGTGTTTAGAACGATCTGGTGATAGATGTTCGAGAAGCCAAGTGTACACTTTACAAATCTATTTGAAGATACTATAAAATGCAAATAAGACGGCTATGATTTCCTGTAAAAAGTGCCTTCCTTGGTACACTGTCATGCGGGAATTTGTAAGTGCACAATTATTAAACGCTACATATTGGCAAATTGTAAAAAAAAATCTATTAATAGATTTGATTTTTATGAAATTACCCACCTGCATGAAATTATTCTAAACTGATTTTCTATCCTTGGACAGAGTACTGAATTCAGAACCTTGTGCTCTAAATTAGGTTTTCAGATCAAAACCTCAGCCAATAATTTCCTCTAAAATCCTCAGCCGGCAGTAAGAATGTGATTTTATTCCGGACTTTGAATTCTTTACGCTTCCAATGCCAGGCGCTTTTGTTTAGGGCAAAGACTTTACAGGCGGCAGTCCTCTCGAAGCGCAACCTTATCACTGACAAAAGA
>JAWDGP010001084.1:200000-215000 GCA_033675545.1 Elysia crispata | reverse complement strand
CATAACACAATAATCAAAAAGCAGACTGGCGAACCGTCGCCGGGGAATCAGCTGTAGGCTAAGATTATTAGCGGCTAAAGGAGCAAGCAACAGCCAGCGGAGAGAGAGAGAGAGAGAGAGAGAGAGAGAGAGAGAGAGAGAGAGAGAGAGAGAGAGAGAGAGAGAGAGAGAGAGAGAGAGCAACTTCCAGCTGCCCTTGCATAACACAATAATAAAAAAGCAGACTGGCGAACCGTCGCCGGGGAATCAGCTGTAGGCTAAGATTATTAGCGGCTAAAGGAGCAAGCAACAGCCAGCGGAGAGAGAGAGAGAGAGAGAGAGAGAGAGAGAGAGAGAGAGAGAGAGAGAGAGAGAGAGAGAGAGAGCAACTTCCAGCTGCCCTTGCATAACACAATAATAAAAAAGCAGACTGGCGAACCGTCGCCGGGGAATCAGCTGTAGGCTAAGATTATTAGCGGCTAAAGGAGCAAGCAACAGCCAGCGGAGAGAGAGAGAGAGAGAGAGAGAGAGAGAGAGAGAGAGAGAGAGAGAGAGAGAGAGAGAGAGAGAGAGAGAGAGAGAGAGAGAGAGAGAGAGAGAGAGCAACTTCCAGCTGCCCTTGCATAACACAATAATAAAAAAGCAGACTGGCGAACCGTCGCCGGGGAATCAGCTGTAGGCTAAGATTATTAGCGGCTAAAGGAGCAAGCAACAGCCAGAGAGAGAGGAGAGAGAGAGAGAGAGAGAGAGAGAGAGAGAGAGAGAGAGAGAGAGAGAGAGAGAGAGAGAGAGAGAGAGAGAGCAACTTCCAGCTGCCCTTGCATAACACAATAATAAAAAAGCAGACTGGCGAACCGTCGCCGGGGAATCAGCTGTAGGCTAAGATTATTAGCGGCTAAAGGAGCAAGCAACAGCCAGCGGAGAGAGAGAGAGAGAGAGAGAGAGAGAGAGAGAGAGAGAGAGAGAGAGAGAGAGAGAGAGAGAGAGAGACTGGCGAACCGTCGCCGGGGAATCAGCTGTAGGCTAAGATTATTAGCGGCTAAAGGAGACTGGCGAACCGTCGCCGGGGAATCAGCTGTAGGCTAAGATTATTAGCGGCTAAAGGAGCAAGCAACAGCCAGCGGAGAGAGAGAGAGAGAGAGAGAGAGAGAGAGAGAGAGAGAGAGAGAGAGAGAGAGAGAGAGAGAGAGAGAGAGCAACTTCCAGCTGCCCTTGCATAACACAATAATAAAAAAGCAGACTGGCGAACGGTCGCCGGGGAATCAGCTGTAGGCTAAGATTATTAGCGGCTAAAGGAGCAAGCAACAGCCAGCGGAGCCCGACGGAAGTTTGCAAGGGGCCACAGGGGCAGTAACTGTTGTTTGCCCAGCCCTCATTAAAGGGATTGTACCATCGATTACAGAGTTGCGGCCCTTCTCCGCCGCGAGCAGAGACTAGAGCCCGGAAAGGAGTCTCTTGTGGTGCGACCGACACAATACAAGGAAGCTTTAGCCCTGGGTGCTGCTTCCAAAGCTCAAACAATCTAAACCCAGTTTGTTATGTGAATGGTTCGTAAAACCTACGGGCTTTTTGCACTCGATATCTTTACTTTTATATCTCTGCTTGTCTTTAGGTGTGTCTGCTTGTTGGTCTGTGACTTTCTCTAAATTTGCGTGCCTGTCTATCTTTCAAAAGCTTTGTTGAATTGTCATTTTTTTTTTTTTTTTTTTTTTTTATTCTCTCCGACTTATTTTCTCTGTCTGTTTGCCTTTCTTGTCTCTGGATTGATTAAAACCAACTTTAATTTTTTTTTCTATTGTTTCAATCCAGAAAAATTCGAACGGATTCGTGTATAGTTCCTAATCAATGAAAGGTTATTGGCAAAGTTTCACCACTCTAGATAAACTCGTTTCTCACGGCAGTTGAAAGTTTCGAAACTTCTCAAAATGTTGGCTGTTACATGTACAGTGTTAGCAGAAACAGTTGTACAGAGAACTACTTCTCACAAAAGATATCTATGGGTGTTCGAGGCTTGTCTCTGTAGTGTTAGCAGAAACAGTTGTACAGAGAACTATTTCTCACAAAAGATATCTATGGGTGTTCGAGGCTTGTCTCTGTAGTGTTAGCAGAAACAGTTGTACAGAGAACTACTTCTCACAAAAGATATCTATGGGTGTTCGAGGCTTGTCTCTGTAGTGTTAGCAGAAACAGTTGTACAGAGAACTACTTCTCACAAAAGATATCTATGGGTGTTCGAGGCTTGTCTCTGTAGTGTTAGCAGAAACAGTTGTACAGAGAACTATTTCTCACAAAAGATATCTATGGGTGTTCGAGGCTTGTCTCTGTAGTGTTAGCAGAAACAGTTGTACAGAGAACTACTTCTCACAAAAGATATCTATGGGTGTTCGAGGCTTGTCTCTGTAGTGTTAGCAGAAACAGTTGTACAGAGAACTATTTCTCACAAAAGATATCTATGGGTGTTCGAGGCTTGTCTCTGTAGTGTTAGCAGAAACAGTTGTACAGAGAACTACTTCTCACAAAAGATATCTATGGGTGTTCGAGGCTTGTCTCTGTAGAGGAAGATCCTTTCAATTGTCGGTTTCAACACAAGTTATAGAGAACGATCAATCAATTCAGGAGCCACGCGAAATACAAAGATTTCTGTGGGGATGAATTCATTCATAATCTTCAATCGCTCTCAAATAAAATCTCCCTACACAATTCAATATGGTCTGATATTAAATACATAAATACACACACACACACACATATATATATATATATATATACACACATAGCCACACACACATAAACACTACATTAAATACAGACGACAAAAACAACAACAACAATATTGTAACAGATTTGGGCGATCTGTTTTAAGCTCTGTTTGTCTACGGGTATGAAAAAATACACAACCAGTCATTCGACTCGTCCGTAGTAAATAAGTCTGCAGTCAGCTAGGAAAAATTCCAACCTGTTTAATCCAACACAACGCTGTCAGACGGCTAACTGCCCAGAGGTCGACTCAATAATCACCATACATTGACTCACTGCTAACAAAAAGTTGACTGACTTGACCCAATTGCGACTCTTATCTATACTAAATCTTATCGAATTAACTAGAATCTAGAAAAGGAATAACGTAGTTCATAAGAAAAAGTTCTTGGCACACGTGATGATAAATGCGCTATAAAATAGCAACCAATCAGAACAAAGGTAAACAAAGAGTGAAGTAATCATCATTTTGGTAGGACTAAGATTCGAGGAAGATTCCAAAAGAATTTAAACCACAAACGGTCAAGGATACTTTTTTTACAGTGCGAACTATGTCCAACAAACAAAACTAAGCTCTTAGGCTTAAAATAAAAATATTATAAAACTAAAAAACAACAACATACATCTAGTCTATCCGCTACCCAAAAAGTACGCACCTGCACAGGGTGAGGAAGTCTACAGATCAAACTACAGCATAATGCATTGCAAATATAAAAACAAAACAATCACTTGTAAAAAAATTTTCGCTGCATCCTCATCTATTCACATTTAATGAAATTTCATTCCAAGTAATCCTCATCTGTTCATATTGTGATAGGATTTTATGTATTTTTCTCTCTGAGTAGTGCATAAATCGATCGATTTGAAAGTTTTGTATTATTATGTAACAATTCAATGTGTGTGAGCATAATGTATTTCCTGTCTACATCTTACATCTAATCTAAAAAATTGTGACGTTTTCCTCTCTCTCTCTCTCTCTCTCTCTCTCTCTCTCTCTCTCTCTCTCTCTAACTTTCTTATATCTCTGTTTGTTTCCCTCTCTCAATGCCTCTTTGATGCCCCCCTCTCTATCACTATAAAGCCTCTCTCTTTCTCTTTCTCCCCCTCTTTCTTTATCTGCTTCGCTTCCATCTCTGTCTAACTTTACTTCCCTAACCTTTTATATGATCTCCTCTTCCATCACCCCCTCCCTCCCTCTCTCTCTCTCTCTCTCTCTCTCTCTCTCTCTCTCTCTCTCTCTCTCTCTCTCTCTCTCTGCCCCTCCCTCCCGCCGTCTCTCTGCCTGCAGCTCCCCCCTTGTCCCTATGTCACTTCTCGCCCCAGTCTAATCCCCCCGTCAGGGAATCCACGAACGACCCGCCAATCATACAGACTTTCTGGATGTAAACAGCCGTCATCTGGCATAATCACGAACTTCAGGTCGGTCCATCAGCTCCTCTTGGGTCTTTTCCTCCTCCTTCTTCTTCTTCTTCTTCTTCTTCTTCTTCTTCTTCTTCTCTCTCTCTCTCTCTCTCTCTCTCTCTCTCTCTCTCTCTCTCTCTCTCTCTCTCTCTCTCTCTCTCCCTTCTATATTATTCATCTATCTATTGTCTATCTATCTATCAGTCTTATCTATTAAATTTAGTTATCTCTCTTTCTGTTTCATTTACCACTGCTTTTCTTTCCTGTCATTTTTCTTCCTTTGTGTCTCATTCTTAATTACTCTGAAACTGTTATTATTATTATTATTATTATTATTATTATTATTATTATTATTATTATTATTATTATTATTATTATTGTTGTTACTGCCTAGCTATCTTCAGTATTTTTTTAAATTAAAGTATCGGTCCTCAGTTTTTAAGTTTAGCCCCTCTCTCTTGTTGTATGCTCATGTCTATTCTTCTAATAGAGATTCTCTTCCACCCCTCCCCTCACTCTTTTTTTTTTATCATTATTATTCAATAATTCTTATTCTGGCTCCTGTTTTTTTTTTTATATATGTTTCAGCCTTTTCCTTTATTCGTCTTTGGTTCGCTTTTCTTCTCTACCCTTCCCGCTCTTATTCCTCCCTATTTCTATATCAAAATTTAAAGAAGTTCAATACGCCCCACTTTTCACTCTCTCCGACCTCCTGAAGTCTCACTGGTGGATCTCACCACCTTTTTTTAACCACTAACAAAGTTCGCCCAATGTTTCACAGCATTCCTCAGTTTCATTGTACAAGTAATATTTATCTGAGCTGAAGATGACTTATTTTCTTCCTAAGGTAAATTCTCTTAATGTCATGTTTGACATTCAGACAGACATACACACATGCACGCCAGATCAATAAATCCCAGATTTAGTCTCTAAACGTATTTTTATATAAAAAAATCGATTTGAGTAGAGTGACAGAAACGAAAGAAAATCCTGAGGGGATGCGTCTCTCCCTTCCCCCTCCAAAAAAGAGAAACCAGCCAGGCCTCCACCGTGTTAAGGTCACATCATTGCGTGAGGTAAGACTATCATCTTTAGTTCAACTCGTTGTTTTGTCTCACCCATGCCTGCAATCCTTCCGATCCTTGGTTTTGTTTTGTTTTTTTGTCTTTAATTTAGATTTTTATAGTTGTTCGTCAGTTGTCTATCTTTCTGTCACTCTCTGTCACTCACTCTTATCTGTATTTTACCTTAGTCTATGTTTTTGAGCCTATTAATTGCGACTGTATGTAATTTTCAAAAAAAAAAAAAAAAAAAAAAAAAAAATCGCAAATTCGCCGATTTTCAATTTTGATCACTTCCAGCGTGCCACTTATATTCCACAGTTTCAACCAGCGGTGAGTCAAACATTGAGAGTGGGTTGGCACATTTGATGATCTAAACCTGCCATTTGTGTTCCACAGTTTCAACCAGCGGTGAGTCAAACATTGAGAGTGGGTTGGCACATTTGATGATCTAAACCTGCCATTTGTGTTCCACAGTTTCAACCAGCGGTGAGTCAAACATTGAGAGTGGGTTGGCACATTTGATGATCTAAACCTGCCATTTGTGTTCCACAGTTTCAACCAGCGGTGAGTCAGTCATTGAGAGTGTGTTGGCACATTTGATGATCTAAATCTGCAATATGTGTTCCACAGTTTCAACCAGGGGTGAGCCAAACATTGAGAGTGGGTTGCTACATTGGATGATCTAAACCTGCCATTTGTGTTCCACAGTTTCAACCAGCGGTGAGTCAAACATTGAGAGTGGGTTGACACATTGGATGATCTAACGCTTCCACTTGTGGTCCAAAGTTTCAACCAGCGGTGAGTCAATGAGTCAAACATTGAGAGTGGACATTGGATGGTCTAACCCTTCCACTTGTGTTCCACAATTTCAACCAGCGGTGAGTCAAACATTGAGAGTGGGTTGGCACATTGGATGATCTAACCCTTCCACTTGTGTTCCACAATTTCAACCAGCGGTGAGTCAAACATTGAGAGTGGGTTGCCACATTTGATGATTGAACTCTTCCACTGCACTCTGAAGTAATGTCTTTGATGTGAGACCAGTTAATCACTGTACTTTAAGAAGGCAGGGGAGACCCTAAATCGCTTCATGATCAAACCACCCCTTTCAAAATTTGTCATCGTTATTCCAATCTAGGCGTGCCTCAACTGAGCCGTTTAAAATATGCAGACGAAATTTTGGCCATAAACCTTGAGAGAGAGAGAGAGAGAGAGAGAGAGAGAGAGAGAGAGAGAGAGAGAGAGAAGAGTGAGTGAGAGAGAGAGAGAGAGAGAGAGAGAGAGAGAGAGAGAGAGAGAGAGAGAGAGAGAGAGAGAGAGAGATTCATTCCTCGACCAAGAAATTCCTCATGCCCAATGTGGATTTTATATATATATATATATATATATATATAAATATATAAATAACTACATATAAAATGAACCCATCTTAGTATTTGAAGGAGTACGGAAAAATACACCCTGTTCTCACAACGAAATTACGACGGTGAAAAGAGAAAAGAAAAGAAGGAAAAAAAAAACCAAACTACTCGGTATTTCGAAACTTCGCAGTCTCAACATTGCGACCTATATGATCTAACCTGTAACTTAAAAACAATAACTTTCACGCTTCACACTTAATTAACTTTCGAGTTGTCTCTTTTTACAAATATTTTTTTTGGCCTATTTTTTTTGTCATTTTGGTTCGCGATTTTAGCCATTTATTTGTGTTTAACCTTTTTTGGGGCCTTACAATTTTTCCTCATTTAGTCTTTAAGTTATATTTTTTAAAACTTTTATTATTCGTGTATCTATTTATTTAATCATGCATATATCTATATTTTTTTTTATTACTAATTTATTTATTTATTTCTTATCCTCTCCTAATTTTTTTCAACCTTGTAAGAAGTAAAAGTAAAATTGCTAAAAAAAAAAAAAGTATTGCAGCTTTGTTGATGTGTCTCGGCGTTAGAGATCGATAGAGAGAACGCTGCACAAGGCGGAAGAAACTGTGTCGAAGAGATGCACAGCAATAATAGCATTGCAACATTTCAAAGTCCGTAACTGGAGCTATTATTCTGTATTCTACATCGCGTTCGATTTTAGAGGGGAGCCGACCCCTTTCTCTCGATTGCTCCATCCATGTCGGCTGCCTCTATTCCTCATTCTACAACTTTGGCTCGCTCTCTCTATCCCTCTTTCTTTCTCTCTCCATTGCTCCTTCGTTGCTGGCTTCATCTGTCCCTTCTCTCCATGCATCTCTATCTCGGTCTTTCGTCGTTGCCCGCTTAGAATGTCATTTTCTCTCTCTAATTATATTTCTCTTTCTCTCTGCTCTTCTGTCTCTCTTAATGTTTTTCCCTATCTTCTTTTTTGGTATCTCATTCTCTCTATGTATCTTGTTCTTTGTTTGAGTTTGTCAATCCCTCTCTAACGTCTTTCTATCTCCCTATTCTCATCCTAGAATCCATTCTTTCGTATCTCCACTGTCCGCTCTCTCTCTGATATTTTCCTATATGTTAATATATTATACTCTTTGTCCGCCACTCATGTCTTTTTTTTAACTCTGTCCTCAAACTTGCCTCTTTATTTTTGTGTTAGTTTCACTCGCTTCATTTCTCTCTGTCTCTGTCTGTCTGTCTGTCTCTCTCTCTCTCTCTCTCTCTCTCTCTCTCTCTCTCTCTCTCTCTCTCTCTCTCTCTCTCTCTCCCCCCCCTCCTTTTCCCACACGCCAATCTATCAGTCATCCTTTTTCTACTTATATCCCCTCTTTCCTTTTATCTCTCCCAGCCTGTCTAACTTTATACATCTATTCTTTTTGTTAGTCAGACGAAGTGTATGTCCATCTGTGATATCTATGTCTCTATGTTTCTTTGCTTGACTCTCAAGTAGACCAAGAGATTAATGTGAAGCTAATGTCCACCATTTCGCCACTACATGCAGACCTACTAGTTAAGGATAATTTCCCAGAACTCCAGAACATACCAGGACTATAATATCTCGCTCAACCCCTCAACTTCTATAAATGCCACTTTATTCCCTTATAACACTGAGCAACTTAACAGCATTTTCTATATCAATAATTCTTGTTTCATTTAACATGTTCTTTCCCATAGACCTAACTACCTACCACCCTATCAAACTACTTATCTACACGACTCCAATTTTGTTTCAGCAATAATTTTCCTTCCACATTTATTTTACCTTCCAAACTTTTGAAAATCTAAAAATTGTTTAAAAAAATTACAGAGAAAAACAAACCTTCGGCAACTATCTTTTTTACCCCCTCCCTTTTATTTCCCTTTTTTCCCTCCCTGTTCCAAATGCTCTTGGACCACAGTCTAAAAACCACAAATTGGGGATTATAGGCATAAAAATGGGGATAAATTACTCCACCAACGTTTGATCAACCTTTTGCATATTGCATGTTATGTAAGCCTCAAGCCTTCGACTTGTAGCACAAAAAATGTAGGTATAATTTTCTTATTTGCGCGTTGTTATTTAAGCATATGAAAATATTTTTCTCACATTAAGCAGGTTTCAACATAAATCGACCCTAAGCCTAAAAAATTTGCTTGCAATCCTCCTCGAACGTCAGAGAAATTTTCTCCGCTTCCTGAAGATCAAAGACGGCTGGCCGAGAGCAGAATATCAATTTGAACGTGACGGAGTTTTGTTTCGGAATCTCTCAGCACGTAACCAAACCCAAGTTTCGTTCTTATTTAATCTCTAAGTTTATTTTGTAGACGAGACACATTTCACATATATTTTGGGACGTGGATAAAGTAATAATATGTCTTATATAGCGCACATTATTGAATTTCAGACAAAGCCACCTATACGACAAGATGAAAGGAAGTTTGGGTCAATCTTTAGTGGTTAGAGTAAAGATTTGAGATAGTAACCTTCCCGTGACATGTTTGTATTTTTTGCTGCTTCCTCGACAGTAGTTTTGTGGCACAGTATAACTATTCTTTACTTACAACACAGATTTCATGTGTAGCCAAAATCCGGGCGCCTTTTACATAAAGAGACAACACACTTACTTTTGTCTATGACCATAGCATGTAGGGTAAGACACAAATATGTTTCTTGATCCTTCTAAACATTGGATATCATTAAGGTTAAAACCAATGCCTTTATTTGATTGATTGTTCGATCGCCATAATAATAGACTTTGTGACTCCCCGCGCTGGACAAGGTGGGGATGTTAAGGTGAGAGTGATCCTTGACTGAGAGTCTCAAACAACGGATTGTGACTCCCCGCGCTGGACAAGGTGGGGATGTTAAGGTGAGAGTGATCCTTGACTGAGAGTCTCAAACAACGGATTGTGACTCCCCGCGCTGGACAAGGTGGGGATGTTAAGGTGAGAGTGATCCTTGACTGAGAGTCTCAAACAACGGATTGTGACTCCCCGCGCTGGACAAGGTGGGGATGTTAAGGTGAGAGTGATCCTTGACTGAGAGTCTCAAACAACGGATTGACTCCCCGCGCTGGACAAGGTGGGGATGTTAAGGTGAGAGTCTCAAACAACGGATTGTACTTTCACACACGACATCTTGTGTGTCTGTGTGTATGTATGTGTGAGGGAGAGAAGTGCTGCGTTCTCCAAATATCTTTATAATTGAAAAAAAAATTAAGGAAAGAAATCAGAATATTAAATAAATGCTCATTGGCGAAAGTGTAGAATCAGACGATCTGTTGAGCCTTTCATCCCTCCGCTCTTCTATTATCGAACAGGCCATGGGAGACAATTTATTAATATTAGACCATAAAGCCCGACATTCCATCTGGCGCGGGCAGGGCGATTCCATTCGTTCTATCGAGACAGTATGGCGTATGACAGAGCCAGCTGACAGTAATTGGACGTGATTTGTTGATAGTATCGATGCCGACCACGGCTGAGGAAGATTGATGAACTCCGGTCTCGGGTTCTCCCGCGCCCGTCTATCTGTTGAGCTTTCAACATCAGAGAGAGGGAGAGAGAGGGAGAGGGAGAGACAGAGAAAGAGAGAGAGGGAGGGGGAGAGAGAGAGGGAGAGAGAGAGCGGGAGAGAAAGAGAGAGGGGGGGAGAGAGAGAGAGAGGGAGGGAGAGACAGAGAGAGATACAGAGAGAGGCAGAGAGACAGAGAGAGAGATGAAGAGAGAGAGATGAAGAGAGAGAGAGAGAGAGAGAGAGAGAGAGAGAGAGAGAGAGAGAGAGAGAGAGAGAGAGAGAGAGAGAGAGAGAGATGTCTGGTCGGATTTTGACAAATCGAGATAATTTATCATGATCTGTGGAGCCAATGCCTTTTTTTAACTTGTAGCTTGTATCTTTACACATATTAGATACCACGATCGTTTGAATTGTTCTTTAGTTTATATCATCATCATAATTATTTTACTTTTTATTAATATTGTCGTTGTTATTATACATTTCACCTCACAGAAGTATGCGCCCTACGAGTGACACGACTGCAGAATACACATGTATCACTATGTGTTTTAACGCTTGTGCTTGGGCGGGGAAGAGTTGAATTTATCAGCGATGAAATTGAGCAGGGTATCTCTTTTGCCACTCAGGTCTGAAGTTGAGAAAAAATTGTATTTTGTTTGTGCGTTAGTTGCATCTTTGAAATGAAATAATAAAAAAAAAAAGAAAATAGAGCACACGCATGACAAAATGAGACAGGGCTACAAGTGAAAGAGATGACATGATCAACATTATTATAATTTACTATAGAGGCAACAACAATACTATAGAAGCAACAACAACAACAACAACAAAAACTGCGAGAGTAATTGTAAAAACGATGAGAATAAAAACTATTCCACTCATTCATTGAATGGAATTACTTTCTTTCTGTGAGATCAAGGGAAGCAATCTTACTCGGTGACAGAATCGAAAGTAAAAGAAAACAATTTTCCGGGAATTCCCAATCTCTGCACACCGTTTCGAATTACTAAGAACTTGATTGGCCCCTACTCGCCAGAGACTAAAGCGACCAGAGACAGAATAGAAGCACTAGAAACTGGTGGGCATCAAAACAGTTCCTACATCAGAAGGATCGAACAAGATCAAAAGCTGAGGAGAGCGTAGTAGTTGTGAAGGAAACACCTCGAGCCGTTTTGAACTGCTTTGTGTAAGAGTGGTTGGAGCGAGTCAGTGGTTCTCATCTTGTTCAAATCTTTGGCTCAGATGAAAAGATAAAATTAGCGTTTGAAGTTAATCTGTCATATTTATAGTTAAGACTAGGATAGGGCACAGTTTCCTTGACTCCGCTGAGATATTTATTCACTGTACAGTGATTCAGCTGTAGTTGTTGACCTCTTCAGCAGTTACAGTTGTAAACTGGAGAAATCGGGTATTTCTGTTTGACTATGGCCTAAAATTTTCTGTGTGGAAAGGACCTAGAACTGTCCATGTGGCTAGGACCTAGAACTTTCTGTGTGGCTAGGACCTAGAACTCTCTATGTCGCAAATATATAAAACTTTCTTAGTGAATAGCTTTAAAGTTGCTCAAATAGCTTGTCCTATTTTGACGTTACTGCATATTTTTATTTTGATCTAAAGATACTTGCCTCCTTTTGCTTTATTTTTGTTTGCTTTCTTTGAACAATAATTCAGATTCCTAATAAAGTTATAATTTTTAAACAGATTTTGTCCAAGTTAGATATTAATGAAAACCTAGTTAAAGCTATGGAGATTACAACAATATTACGGTGTATTGGACATCGGTTCTGCACGAGTACAGCTATATTCCAACTTGAACTGCACTGAACATCACAAAGGCGTTCCGGACTAACAAATTACCAACAAACCCTAAAGGGTGCAGCCACTGTTGAAAAGGAGCATTACTCTAGTATTACCAAAATATATTCCAATGCGGAAACTCATCTCAATATTTAGCTAAAGCTTGGCCTATGATAACATAAGAAGCAAACCCCGCGCCATGTAAGAGGAAGCACACCGTGCTATCGGGTGGGTAGAATCCCCTACAATCTTACAGGAGACCGTTCGTTCTCACACCTATGTAGAGAGCCTTTCTCCTAGCGTTGTGTTAGAGGACACAAAACCTGCTATAGGGTGGGTAGAATCCCCTACATCCTTGCAGGAGGCCGTTCGTTCTCACACCTATGTAGAGAGCCTTTCTCCTAGCGTTGTGTTAGAGGACACAAAACCTGCTATCGGGTGGGTAGAATCCCCTACAGCCTTACAGGGGGCCGTTCGTTCTCACACCTATGTAGAGAGCCTTTCTCCTAGCGTTGTGTTAGAGGACACAAAACCTGCTATCGGGTGGGTAGAATCCCCTACATCCTTGCAGGAGGCCGTTCGTTCTCACACCTATGTAGAGAGCCTTTCTCCTAGCGTTGTGTTAGAGGACACAAAACCTGCTATCGGGTGGGTAGAATCCCCTACAGGCCGCTCGTTCTCACACCTATGTAAAGAGCCTTTCTCCTAGCTTTGTGTTAGAGGACACAAAACCTGCCATAGGGTGGGTAGAATCCCCTACAGCCTTACAGGAGGCCGTTCGTTCTCACACCTATGTAGAGAGCCTTTCTCCTAACGTTGTGTTAGAGGACACAAAACCTGCTATCGGGTGGGTAGAATCCCCTACATCCTTGCAGGAGGCCGTTCGTTCTCACACCTATGTAGAGAGCCTTTCTCCTAGCGTTGTGTTAGAGGACACAAAACCTGCTATCGGGTGGGTAGAATCCCCTACAGCCTTACAGGAGGCCGTTCGTTCTCACACCTATGTAGAGAGCCTTTCTCCTAGCGTTGTGTTAGAGGACACAAAACCTGCTATCGGGTGGGTAGAATCCCCTACAGCCTTACAGGAGGCCGTTCGTTCTCACACCTATGTAGAGAGCCTTTCTCCTAGCGTTGTGTTAGAGGACACAAAACCTGCTATCGGGTGGGTAGAATCCCCTACAGCCTTACAGGAGGCCGCTCGTTCTCACACCTATGTAGAGAGCCTTTCTCCTAGCGTTGAGTTAGAGGACACAAAACCTGCTATCGGGTGGGTAGAATCCCCTACAGGCCGCTCGTTCTCACACCTATGTAAAGAGCCTTTCTCCTAGCGTTGTGTTAGAGGACACAAAACCTGCTATCGGGTGGGTAGAATCCCCTACAGCCTTACAGGAGGCCGTTCGTTCTAACACCTATGTAGAGAGCCTTTCTCCTAGCGTTGTGTTAGAGGACACAAAACCTGCTATCGGGTGGGTAGAATCCCCTACAGCCTTACAGGAGGCCGCTCGTTCTCACACCTATGTAGAGAGCCTTTCTCCTAGCGTTGTGTTAGAGGACACAAAACCTGCTATCGGGTGGGTAGAATCCCCTACAGCCTTACAGGAGGCCGTTCGTTCTCACACCTATGTAGAGAGCCTTTCTCCTAGCGTTGTGTTAGAGGACACAAAACCTGCTATCGGGTGGGTAGAATCCCCTACATCCTTGCAGGAGGCCGTTCGTTCTCACACCTATGTAGAGAGCCTTTCTCCTAGCGTTGAGTTAGAGGACACAAAACCTGCTATCGGGTGGGTAGAATCCCCTACAGCCTTACAGGAGGCCGTTCGTTCTCACACCTATGTAGAGAGCCTTTCTCCTAGCGTTGTGTTAGAGGACACAAAACCTGCTATCGGGTGGGTAGAATCCCCTACAGCCTTACAGGAGGCCGTTCGTTCTCACACCTATGTAGAGAGCCTTTCTCCTAGCGTTGTGTTAGAGGACACAAAACCTGCTATCGGGTGGGTAGAATCCCCTACATCCTTGCAGGAGGCCGCTCGTTCTCACACCTATGTAGAGAGCCTTTCTCCTAGCGTTGAGTTAGAGGACACAAAACCTGCTATCGGGTGGGTAGAATCCCCTACAGGCCGCTCGTTCTCACACCTATGTAAAGAGCCTTTCTCCTAGCGTTGTGTTAGAGGACACAAAACCTGCTATCGGGTGGGTAGAATCCCCTACAGCCTTACAGGAGGCCGTTCGTTCTAACACCTATGTAAAGAGCCTTTCTCCTAGCGTTGTGTTAGAGGACACAAAACCTGCTATCGGGTGGGTAGAATCCCCTACAGCCTTACAGGAGGCCGTTCGTTCTCACACCTATGTAGAGAGCCTTTCTCCTAGCGTTGTGTTAGAGGACACAAAACCTGCTATCGGGTGGGTAGAATCCCCTACAGCCTTACAGGAGGCCGCTCGTTCTCACACCTATGTAGAGAGACTTTCTCCTAGTGTTGTGTAGGAGGACACAAAACCTGCTATCGAGTGGGTAGAATCCCCTACAATCTTACAGGAGGCCGTTCGTTAACACACCTATGTAGAGAGACTTTCTCCTAGTGTTGTGTTAGAGGACACAAAACCTGCTATCGGGTGGGTAGAATCCCCTACAGCCTTACAGGAGGCCGTTCGTTCTCACACCTATGTAGAGAGACTTTCTCCTAGTGTTGTGTAGGAGGACAAAACCTGCGATCGAGTGGGTACATTCCCCTATATCCTTACAGGAGGCCGCTCGTTCTAACATCCATATAGAGAGCCTTTCTTCCAGCATTTTGTAAGGACACAAACGAGTGGGCACATTCACAGCCTTCTGGGATACAGAGGGCTGTAGATACATTCCCCTACATCCTTACAGGAGGCCGCTCATTCTAACATCCATGATTATAGAGAGCCTTTCTTCCAGCATTTTGTAAGGACACAAACGAGTGGGCACATTCACAGCCTTCTGGGATACAGAGGGCTGTAGATACATTCCCCTACATCCTTACAGGAGGCCGCTCATTCTAACATCCATGATTATAGAGAGCCTTTCTTCCAGCATTTTGTAAGGACACAAACGAGTGGGTAC
>JAWDGP010001084.1:160000-195000 GCA_033675545.1 Elysia crispata | reverse complement strand
AAACATCATTGAGGTAAATCTACATCACTGAGTCTGGTAACTTAATAGTTTGTCAAGCTAAGTTCAAAACTGTTCTGGTTCTTAATTAATCGGAGTTAAAAAATATTAATGTTAGTATCGAATACGTAAAATGATACAGACGTATGGGGTTGTTTACAGATGAATACGGTTATTTATTTATTTTTTAATTAAAAGAGTTTTATAAAAATCGGTCATAAAACGCTTCTTACAGGCTATAATAGTGAACTTCGATTACAAGGAGTAATGGATTACTTTATTTTATCGACTAAAACAGACAATACCAATGAGCTGAAGAATAAAAGCGACTCTTGGAGTTTTAAAATAAGATAATTGGATCATTAAAAGTCTTTTCTATAAATGGCGAACTTTGTCAGCTCTTTGCAAGTTTCCCACCAGACGAGCAGTTTTTTAAATCTTAAAATAAAATAAATTTATGTCGCCTAGAATTTCATATCAAGGATTTTCTATAATAAAGTAGTACAGTTTTTTTTTTTAAATCCAACAAATGTTCCTTGGCTTATCAGCACATGAAGAGTAGTGTTTAATATGTATGTAATATTTTATTCAAACTAAAAAAAAACAAAACAAAACACAAAACAAAACTAAAAAAAAAAAATCAATTCAAACAAAATTAGCCGCCATTCAACGGTATTGAAATGAAAGCCATTAGTTGCATTTTGTAAGATAAGATGGATTGCGAGGTTGAAAAAAGCAAAAGCCTTTCAGTCGATTTCGTTGTTTTGTGAAGCTCAACAAAGGTTCATACAATATCTCTCAGCCTGAGAAGATATCTAATGATTTATTAAAATCATCAATAAATAAATAAATAATAAATAAGAAAAAAAAAACACGGCTATTAATTCAACAATGTTAAAAGTACATCAAATTAACAGGAAAGCAAAGAGACCAAATATATATATATATATATATATATATATATATATATATATATATATATATATATATATATATATATATATATATATATATATATATAGAAAAAATGGAAAAAAAAAATAAACAACAAAAACCAAAAGAAAACAAAATAAAATATTGATCGAAATTAAAATACTTCTGTTTCGGAATTGCGGAAATAGTTTGGGATCAAAAAAAGCTTTTAACTCGAAATTTAGATTTCAAAATATGCGAAGTGAAAATTTACTTTCCATATAATCTTATAAGCTAAAATTTAATTAATTCGCTTCATCGGCAAAAACTTAACGTACTTTCATGAAGGCAAAGGCAATCTGCCCCTCAATATTTTTACAACAGATCTGGAAAGACTGTACTTTGATCTTGACAAGCCAAATAACTGTTGTACAGTTTAAAAAAAAAAAAGAAGTTTTAATCTCACGAGTTTTAGTCTAAGTTAGAGTGACATTCGTCGTAAAACTTGCTACTCACGTTAAATATTGAGAGAAAATCATGATGTAGGCGTTTTACAAGATTAGATAGATGTTAGAAGAAATAATTACACCGACTTTCATAAAAACGTGTCCGCGCTACACGTTAATGTTTCTAGCATCCAGTCTGTGATAATCGGGAGAAAATAGAACTTCTGGATGGAACTTCCTTCTAAAAAAAGCCTTACTACTAGTCTACATCTTTATACAATGCAAACAGTTTTAAAGATGAGGAAAACATTTTGGTTGATACACTTTATTTTTAAGTTAGATATAGAAATGAATTTTGTTTTTAAAGTAAACCAAATCTTCGTACACTTTATATATTTCTGGAACTTACGTGATTTATAATGCCTCGCTCTGCCCTAGCAAAATGTTTCTAATTCATCTTAATAATTCGGGGCACCGATGGTCTGGGGGTTAAAGCAGCCGCCTTGATGTCCACAGGTTTCGAACCCTACACGGTCATTAGTTGAGCTTAGAGCCCCGGCTTCTCAGCTCCGCTCTGCCTGCTGGAGGCTGTAACTGGTCCAAGTTTGACTGAGATGCACGTTTTATGGACGAGTTCTATCAAACAACAGTTCAAATTGTATCAGTCAAACGGAAGAAATTACGAAATTCTATTATCAAATACCATTTCTCGATATATAACTTAATCCCAGTTCACATCAGACACACACACGAAAAGCTGTTGTTTCCTTCTAAAGGAAGATGAAAGCGATGTGGAGTGAAATCGAATTCATTTCACCTTTCCCAAAGCACGTCGCAATTTATCTATAAATCATAGAAATCCTTAATAACACTTCTCCACACAATAATTGTTATGCCGGTTAAACAGAGTTTCAACCTGAATTCACTGTGAAACCAAGTGATCTATTTGTACCAGTGATTTGATGATTCTTCAAGTTTTATTAACCTTTTTTAGGGGCTGGTCATTCAGAATATCTCTCTTGGATAGAACTGCTAACTATTTATCACCAATATCGTGTAGAAAGATATTTTTAAAAAATCTTTTCGAATTAAGAAAAAAAAACTTATCGATGTTTAAATCCAATCCGTGATCAACACCTCCCACCATTCCCTCGCCAGCTAATATCTATCACTAGATGTAGAGAATTGTTCTGATTAGTTTAAGAGAAGAAAACAAACCGTGAAATCCATAGCTTGAAGCTATCTCTTAATAAACAGGGACAAACTATCTCTTAATAAACAGGGACAAACTATCTTTTAATAAACAGGGACAAACTATCTCTTAATAAACAGGAACAAACTATCTCTTACTAAACAGGAACAAACTATCTCTTAATAAACAGGAACAAACTATCTTTTAATAAACAGGGACAAACTATCTCTTAATAAACAGGAACAAACCAAAACCAAAACAAAAAAAAATGAAAATTTCAAAAGGAAAAGATCACAGAGGTATTCTAGACGCGGTTTAGTGCAAATTTCAACTCTTTCATGAGTGTAATGGATTTTCTCAGGAATTAATGTACAACACATTCATATGACGGGCTCACTTAGTGACCTCCTTTATGTATTTTAAAGCCGTCCTTTCGAGAGATTTTTGTTGCTTGTTGTTTTGTTTTTTTTCCCCCTCACACTGAAAGGAATATTTTTTATTCCAGAATCCATTAGATGTTACCCGCTCTTATATTATGTTTTTCATTTCGATAATTTTAAAAATTCATGTCAAAATGATTCTCTTGCCTTATTACATTGGAAGGTTAATCAATAGCAGCTGTCTAGAAATTCTTTTTTATATAAAAGGTTTAAGCATCAGTCTAATGTGTATTCACATGAGGATAATAAACGACGTAGTATGTAACATTTAACCAGTATTTATTTAGTTATCTTAATAAACTTTGACATAATCACTCGTCTATTTATAGATTCTTTACATGAGGTTTGAATTAAATGTATTCTCACAAGGCGGTGCACCTTCAGGCGGTTAATGCGGGAATTCTAATAAACGTTTTAGAATTTTTTTAAATATATTCACAAAGTACAGATTTCCCATAATACATCAAGAATGTTATTTCTTTGTCTCACCTTCAAATTGATAAATATGTAATAATCGCATTAGAGATTTTTAGACTTACATGTAAGAGCTAGCATTTAATTAAGTATTTCGATGTACCTTGATAGAGCACCTAATGATGAATAAGCAAAACAAAGTAATAAGAGAATGCTTTGAGAAACTCTGCCCTGATATAAGTGACAACTGTAAATAGCAAAGCCACATAGAAAATGGTTTGTGTGGCAAATATTAATAATAGTACTGTTGTTATTTCATATGGACCAATATTTAGATGTAAAATAAAAAAAAAAAAGAAAGTAAAAACTGCGAACATTTTTCTATCTTAAAAATTCAAAGGCAGAATAGTTAAAAACCATACCACTATTTTTTTTTTTTTAAACAAAAAGTAAAGTTTCTGATAGAGTTTATCAGAGTGAGAAAAGTGTGGATATTTCTTTTTCCATCTTTAAGAAAACAAAAATTAAACATGAGCTTGTGTATTTCTCTGTTCCACGTCTGAATTTTTTTTCTTGACAGGTCTTTGTTTCATACTCTATAATTATTGCAAAAAAAAAAAAAAAAAAAGTTCTAAAAATCTTCAAAAATATTAGAAAAAAAAAGACTCGTAAGTCTTTTTTTTTTTACGATCCGAAAAAACAAACCGTAATGTTGTCATTACTCCTTGAAATCACAAAACAACCGGTTCTAAACCATGTATAAATTTATGTTTTTGCGACTTCGGACAATCACAAAACTACCGGTTCTAAACCATGTATAAATTTATGTTTTTGCGACTTCGGAAATCACAAAACTACCGGTTCTAAACCATGTATAAATTAATGTTTTTGCGACTTCGGAAATCACAAAACTACCGGTTCTAAACCATGTATAAATTAATGTTTTTGCGACTTCGGAAATCACAAAACTACCGGTTCTAAACCATGTATAAATTAATGTTTTACGACTTCGGAAATAACAAAACTACCGGTTCTAAACCATGTATAAATTTATGTTTTTGCGACTTCGTACAATCCAGATTCGAAAAGGGCGTTTTGTACACTGAATTATACTTCTAGCTCAACATGAGTTGAGAAATTCTAACCCATAATTTTCCCTCAGATTATTTAGAATCACCAATGACGTCACATATCTCTTCCATATTTACAGAGCAGTTATTCATATTATGGGAAAAAGAAAATAAGTACAACAAATTGAAATACCCTTTCTAATTGCATTATTGTTTGCGTTAATTTTTTTCCCACACTGATTCCTAATACATCAACTTTGACAATCATTGTTGTGAACGAAAATAAAATTTGACAGAGAAGTTTTCACTATTCAGGCCGTAAATTTGTATTATTATATACTAATGCGATTTGCAATAGAATTCACCAAAGGAAAAGAAAGATAAATACAAGATAAAACTTAAAATAATAAACTTTCTTTAAACCCTGCATCTTGTTTCGTTTTTCTTAATACTTAAACAGTCTTTATTGCTTTTTTTTATTGATGAATTTTCGTTTTTTGTGATTTTTTTTTCTTTTTTTTTTCGCAATGAATCTTTTTGGGTTTTTGTTTAAACAAGAAAATTATTTAGGTTATAATAAAAAATTATTGTTTTCTAGCAATCCGGTTTGAGCAAAAATGTGTATATAATGATAACAAGATACCAATTTAAATATATATTTAACACACAAAAAAACAAAAAAAAACCCGAAAACTGAAAAATAGAGGAAGGAAGCATAATGAACTTTCCGAATTTTTAAACATTAATTTTAACCTCTCCTAAATCTTTCCAGGGTATATAATGGAAGAAAAAAACTGCACGAAAAGCGCCGAGTGAAAACGAATGTAAAAAAAAAAATATATAGACTGTCACAAAATAGAAGTCGCACAAACAAAACAAATCTAGTAAATAAGAATGTAAAAAGAAGGGGGGAAAAAACCAGCTATGCTTTAAGAAAATTCCCAAACTAATAATCATAGAATGAAAAAAGTGACTCTTCGGCGGTAAAGTTTGGTCACAGAACTCACGGAGATAAGATTTCGCTGAAAACAGTTGCTCAATTACACAGAACAAAAGACGCGAAAACTGCGGATATAGATCAGGCGGAATCACGGGCAGTGAGCCTCGGGTAAACCACGACCACTTGGAGATAGAGCGTGAGCCTCGGGTAAACCACAACCACTTGGAGTCCTATAGAGCGCCGAGCGGTGCAGCTCTCCCCCGGCCAGAGATCACTGAAGCTGGGCGGGTGGACGCCATGTGTCCCGTCATGCCCTGCGCGCTGCTCCGGCTGGCGTCTGCTGAGAGAACTCATCTGGCGCGCGCGAGGCGTACACTGAGCAGACGTGAGAGAGAGAGAGAGAGAGAGAGAGAGAGAGAGAGAGAGAGAGAGAGAGAGAGAGAGAGAGAGAGAGAGAGAGGGAGAGAGAGAGGGAGAGAGAGAGAGAGAGAGAGAGAGAGAGAGAGAGAGAGAGAGAGAGAGAGAGAGAGAGAGAGAGAGAGAGAGAGAGAGAGAGAGATATGGAGAGAAGTGCGCCTTGCGTGGGGGAGACGACCTCTAGCAAACACGGGTTACGTGGCATTCTTAAAAAAAAAAAAAAGAAGAAGAAAAAACAAGAATTACATTAGTTTGGAAGTTTGCAAACCCCTTCTTTTGTCACACGATTTAACTGTACTCGATGTAAAATCACTTTTGTGTTTAGCAATTTTCATCTTTATTGTTTGTCTGTTTGTTTCCTTGATCGATTTTCCTTCTTTTTTTTTTTTTCTGTATTTTTCAAAATAATCTTATTATATTCTTTCTCTCTCTTTTTTTTTTTACAAATGTACGATGTTCACTTGAAATCTGATAATCTCGCCGTGGTTCTTGGGTCAGTTAAACATTCTGTGAAATTCCTGAAGATTCTCATTATGGAGACGGCGGCTGTCAGTCATAAGACAAAGATCCCGCCCTTTCAGCAGATGGCCAAGCCGTGAATTGAACATAGGATCACTTATTTGTCACCATTGCATAAACAACTGACCTACATCTGAAGAAAAAGAAGACGACGAAGAAGAAGGAGAAGGAGAGAGAGAGAGAGAGAGAGAGAGAGAGAGAGAGAGAGAGAGAGAGAGAGAGAGAGAGAGAGAGAGAGAGAGAGAGAGAGAGAGAGAGAGAGAGAGAGAGAGAGAGAGAGAGAGAGAGAGAGAGAGAGAGGGAGAAAGTTCTTTAATTAGCTTCGAAAAAGCAATCTTGTTTTTTTGTTATTATTATTATTTATTTATTTCATTTCACATGGACTCGGCAAGCAGGGCAGGGCAAAAAAGATGAGACTCCTAAATTATACGTAACTTAGGGTTTGAACACGTGAGGAATAATTTTTGACTGGGTGCAAAAACTCTTTATCATTTCTCTCTCTCTCTCTCTCTCTCTCTCTCTCTCTCTCTCTCTCTCTCTCTCTCTCTCTCTCTCTCTCTCTCCTCTCCTCTCCTCTCTTTTTCTTCTTTTCCCTCCTGACTACTGGCTTCTTCAGGTAAGAAAATGTTAATGAGTAATCTTTTAGAAAAATCGAATATGAAAAAAGCTATGTTTGGACTTAAGTAAATATCTAAATAGCGCGTCGTCCTAATTTTTTTTTAAATATACGGAAATAAAATACGAGAAGAGTTACGTCACATTTAATTCGGTGCGAAGAAATTCGTTCGGTAACCACAAACATTAGGAAGAATTGGACAAGTGTCAAGTTGTTGAATTAAAAAAAAAACAAAAACAAAACAAAAAAAAAAAACAAGAAAACGCGTCTTTACATGTAATCATTTCCAAATTTAAGATCTGTACAAATCTGAGGGTTAGTTAAGAAAATGTAACATCATTATATATAAAGGTACTGTGGACAGATTTAAGCTCTTCGAAGCTGTCTGTGTGCGTGTGAGCGCTGAAAAGATGGGAGGTGATTCCTATATATAGGAGCTTGTTTCGGACATGATTTTCACTGTGCAAAGAAGCAACACTACCATTGTAGTTCTGTCAATCGCGTTGCCTATACGAGATTTATGACTATTTCACAGACAGGATGACGGAATTTGGAGCAGATGATCAGTCACAAGCCTGGAGGCCCCGTGTTGAGGACAGGCTATATCAAGTGAGATAGAACTAACCCCCCCCCCCCCCATTCTGTGTGTGTGAGCGCAGCTTTATGACTATTTCACAGACAGGATGATGGAAATTGGAGCAGATTATCAGTCACAAGCCTGGAGGCCCCGTGTTGAGGACAGGCTATATCAAGTGAGATAGACCTAACCCCCCATTCTGTGTGTGTGAGCGCAGCTTTATTACCATTTCACAGACAGGATGATGGAAATTGGAGCAGATTATCAGTCACAAGCCTGGAGGCCCCGTGTTGAGGTCAGGCTATATCAAGTGAGATAGAACTAACCCCCCATTCTGTGTGTGTGAGCGCAGCTTTATTACCATTTCACAGACAGGATGACGGAAATTGGAGCAGATTATCAGTCACAAGCCTGGAGGCCCCGTGTTGAGGTCAGGCTATATCAAGTGAGATAGAACTAACCCCCCATTCTGTGTGTGTGAGCGCAGCTTTATTACCATTTCACAGACAGGATGACGGAAATTGGAGCAGATTATCAGTCGCAAGCCTGGAGGCCCCGTGTTGAGGTCAGGTTATATCAAGTGAGATAGAACTAACCCCCCATTCTGTGTGTGTGAGCGCAGCTTTATTACCATTTCACAGACAGGATGACGGAAATTGGAGCAGATTATAAGTCACAAGCCTGGAGGCCCCGTGTTGAGGTCAGGCTATATCAAGTGAGATAGAACTAACCCCCCGTGTTGAGGTCAAGCTATATCAAGTGAGACAGAACTAACCCACCGTGTTGAGGTCAGGCTCTATCAAGTGAGATAGAACTAACCCCCCGTGTTGAGGTCAGGCTATATCAAGTGAGATAGAACTAACCCACCGTGTTGAGGTCAGGCTATATCAAGTGAGATAGAACTAACCCCCCGTGCTGAGGTCAGGCTATATCAAGTGAGACAGAACTAACCCACCGTATTGAGGTCAGGCTATATCAAGTGAGATAGAACTAACCCCCCGTGTTGAGGTCAGGCTATATCAAGTGAGATAGAACTAACCCACCGTGTTGAGGTCAGGCTATATCAAGTGAGAAAGAACTAACCCCCCGTGTTGAGGTCAGGCTATATCAAGTGAGATAGAACTAACCCCCCGCGTTGAGGTCAGGCTATATCAAGTGAGATAGAACTAACTCGATTTTTTCTATCTCAAAGGCAACAAACGTGGAGACCAGCTTGATACTATAGGCATGTTAATTGATACTTTTTTTTAAACCTCGTATTTTGATTTTTTTTCACTCTATGTCACAAAATATAGAGAAAAAGAGTGATGTCACTGCTAGCTGGTTCGAAACACTGTGGGAACAAGAAAGAACGAGTATTGATCACGTTTGATCGGCTAGAAATATTATTACACCAAGCGGTGTGTCTTATTCATGCAAAAATCATGACTTCCATCCAGAGTAACATTGTCCTAAGTCGATTACAATCTTCAATAAACTTGGATCACTTTTTCTCATGATTTTCCCCCCATAGTACTAAAACCCAATAGGAAAAAGTAACAAGTGTCTGGTACAATACACGTAACAAGAGACCGCCGTTTTGTCTAAACATTTCATCTCGAGATTTCGTGAGATCTCGTGCAAATCACGTCTCCCGCGAGATCCAGGGGCGGTAACTGGACGGTCACCCGGAACACAGGCTGGCAGACGCGACAAATCTCCGCCAGTCACGGAAAGGTTGGGTCCCCGTGATTAAAGGGTTTCATTTCACAGCACGCTCCGGGGCGACCCAGGCTGGAGGATCGAGCAGAGGAAGGACAACATCTGAACCGGCGTCCCTGGGTATAGTATTGTTTGTTATACTGTTCTCAGCTAGATAAAGGGTAATATTAGTTATATTTATAAGTGATCGGTGATAACTTTTGTTGCCTTGCCAACAACAACTTCAACGGCAAATTAATACACCCAAACTAGCACTGCTATCTGTCAAAGACAGGTTTGCAGCTCTGAGAACGAGTGTGGTGTATCACATCTTGAGCCCTGCCGTGTCTCGATATACACGGAGATGGCGAGGGTTGATATTGTTTCGGTCGCGGCCCAGCAGATTTACAAACTGGCAAAGCCTGAAACTAATCACAATTGGTACAGATGTGTGCCTCTGTAGAGTCAATGATTCGTCTCCAAACTCGTCACTCTAGGTAGGTTTTAATCTCAAGGCTTTCAATTTTTAAGCAATCAAGAAATAAACGTTTCGATTAATTTATGAATTTTTTCATTGTGTTTTTTCCCCTTCTCTCCAGTAATACTGACAGCTCTCACCCAGTCCACCGTTATCTGAGACAAGTTTGTGCCGAGGCAAACCACCTGCAACCATGGCAGCGCCTAAACATAAAACCCTCAGGATAGAGAGAGAGAGAGAAAAAAGAAAAGCCTATAATTGTTATAGCGAGGACTTCACCACAGATTCACCTAGTTCCAGAATTAGTAAAGCAACCAAAACCTTGCCCATTGAACATTACGCTTCACACATAGACTCTAATACAGAATACACACACACACACACAAAGTGCTACAATATGCACTAAAACATACCAGGTGACCAACTGAACCAATCAGAAGCTGCCCATCGTCCCATACCCAGGGCAGAGTTTCCCTGCCATATTAAGATGAAAGGAATCCCATAAGAGGAGAGTTATCGCCTTTAATCTCGGGGTTATGTCCCTTGGATCTCACGCCTGAAGGAGTCATTTCCCTTGCCCCTCAAGTGGCTCTGTTCCACACGGGTGAGAATTGGACGGGGTTCCATCGTTTTTTTTTTTTCCCCGTTTTATTTATTGATTTTTTTTTAAATCAAGACATAAAACAGTTTTGTGAAAGCACCGTTAAATTTCTTCATATCAAAACTTTAAAACTCTACTCAAAAACATAAAAATTCTGGCAATGGAAGGTGAGTTCACATGGAAGAGAAACATTGCAGTAAGACGACTTCTGAAAACAACACCCTATCACCCCCCCCCCACGCACACACACACACAAAAAAAAAACAAACCAAACCCCCCCCCCCCCACCCACCCCACCCCTTTTCTGCCCCAGAAAACCCTGAGGTTATGGTGCTACAAGAGGCTCCTTGGATCAAAGAGGCCGCACAAACAAACTGTCTGTTACATTCGATGGAGTTATTATTGCCACCCAATATGTCTATAATGTACCATACAATAGACAGAACATTGATTTTATTGCCATAAAAGTGTTCACTATTTTTTTTTTTTTTCCTGACATTTCACGGTTGTTCCATTATGCCGATTTGAGTATCTACATGCATATCGTGTTTCGCCATATTATTTTTGCGGCACTGGAAAGGTCAAACTATAGAACATAGTTTTAGATTTTTACTTCAGTCCAAACATAGCTTTTTTCATATTCGATTTCTCTAAAAGATTACTCATTAACATTTTCTTACCTTAAGAAAATAATTTACTTTAGTTTGTTCATTATTTTGTAGACTCCTCTATAAAGCGACCATATGTTGTTCAAGGTGAGCTTTCAGCAGCATCATCCCCCAAACAATCTCTTGCATCATCCCAAGGTGCAGTCGGGCTAAAGCAGCCACAAACATTAAAGAGCTGCTGCCTGCTAAAACCTTCCAAGCTGTGGGACAAACTGCACCAGGTAATTATTTCTTTTAACCTATCTGCTATGTTTGTAAATATCTCTTCTTTTTTTCTCCACCCCTGAAAACCCGCATCGTTTCTTTGTATAGTTTTTTTTTTCCTTCTTTCAAATTTTTGCTTCTCTCTCCTCGCATTTTAGATATCTCCTCCCTCCCTTCCCACACTCCCTCCCTGTCCCTTTTTCTTTCTTCTCTTTTTGTATCTATCTCTCTGCTTATCTGGCCTCCTTTATCTTTCAGTTCCTACCTCACTTCTTTTTTTCCCTCTCCATCCCATCCTCTCTCTCTCATTCTCTCTCCCTGTCTCTCCCCCTCTCTTTCTCTCTCTGTCTCTCCTTTTCTCTCTCCCTCTCTGTCTCTCCCCCTCTTTGTCCCTCTCTCTCTCCCTTTCTCTCCCCCGGACTCCAATCCAATCGGATTGATCTAAGCCGGCTGCTCGGCCATTGACAAGATGGCCGCTGGGAGATCCGAATCACGTGACTAAGAGGTCTGCTGGGAAATCAAACATCTTAATGGCGACCAAACAGATTGTATCTGGATGATGAGAATACCTACAGTGATGGAAGCCGTGAACGCAATAAACAAATAAACAAATAATAATACCAATAATAATAACAGCAACAACAACAACAGCAACAATAACAATAATAATAATAATAATAATAATAATAATAATTAATAATAATAATAATAATAATAATAATAATAATAATAATAATAATAATAATTAATAATAATAATAATAATAATAATAATAATAATAATAATAATAATAATAATAATAATAATAATAATAATAATAATAATAATAATAATAATAATAATAATAATAATAATAATAATAATAATAATAATAATAATAATAATAATACAAAAACTAACAGTGATAATCTAGGTCTTGCAAAACTACAGTTGCTAAAGACGAAAATAAAAACTACGTATAGCAGCAATATGTAACAGACTAGCCAAACTTTGTTTCCATGTAATGAAGATTTGGATGAAACCAATCTCGTGTTTCAGTGAATAACTTACTCCTGCCTAGCTGTGCAATAGAATAACTTGATGGTAATCTATAGTGTAATAAAATAACTTGATGGTAATCTATAGTGTAATAAAATAACTTGATGGTAATCTATAGTTTAATCAAGCCGACGTCATTTTAGAGCCACTACTGTCAGAACAAGTCGGGAGTAAATTTTTCCCGGAATAAAACAATAAATTAATGTCAAACATTTACTCCTAAATCGATAATTATAGATTTCTTTTCTTTCTTTAAGCTACGGGCTAAAAACAAAGTTTAAAACAAGCACAGTTTTAAAATGTAACATGCAAGAGTCATTCGTGTAAATGATTATTACCGTCGAATTTAAATCCTCTAAATAATAAAAAAAAAAATAGTTCAGTAATAGACTAGAGTTTGTTTGAAATGCATTGATTTTCCAAACAATCCCACAAGTCTTTCTTTCCTTTTCTTTTATTATTAAAACTTTAACCTCTGGTGTTTTACCCCTGCTCAGAAACGGATTCCAAACTGTGGCTGGAATGGGACTGTGAAACGCTTAAAATTCTAGTCACCCTACATCATAATAATTGTATCATAATGTGAAACTATTCAGACATCAAGTCGTAGTTTTTAACTCGCTGTACATGCTCTAACCATTTCAAATAACCATAATCGCGAAATTACAGACTTTCGTTTTTACAACTAGTTTTAACACATATTTATTTTTATCGGCCTGGGCCAAACATTGATTTTCTTTTTTATTTGTCAATGAATTTAATTTTGCTCCTACGACGTCTATCGTCTTTATCCATTAACCTAGAACAAGATAGAAGCGAATAAGTCTGACAGATAACCCTGAACGCAAAATTACACTTTTATTTGTGAAACTATTTTAACACATTTTTACTATCGGACAATATCTAAACATTGAATATTTTTCGCTGGCTATGATTTTCTGGACATGCGGCCTCCATCGTGTTTATCTGTTATCCTAGAACAAGATAGAACAACAAGCCTGACAGATAACCATAAACGTGAAAGTACAAACTTTTATTTGAGTAACTATTTTTAACACATTTTTCTTATGGATCAAGATAAAACATTGAATATTTTTTTGTTGGCTATGATTTTCTTTCCTGCGGCCTCCACTATCTTAAACAAGAAGAAAACCCTTGACATATCGGCCCAGACCTGAAGCGACGGAGAGTGTCTCCCAACCTCCTCACGAAGCATAATTCTTTGAGTCAACAGAAGGCGGGAGGTGTGTTTTCACAGCATTTCTTGGGTCTTGCGCAGACTAAGAAACATTTTAATCTAGTTAGTCGGTGAGTTCCAGGTTTGACTAAAACAACATAGCGTCTTTTCTTGGCGCGGACAATGTTTAGGTTTCATTAAGGCCAGATCGAAGTGGCAGCGGCGCGCCAGATTCTACTGTTAGAAGCGGCAGGAGTGGTGTAGTTCCTGGTCCGGCGGCAGGCCAGATTCTACTGTTAGAAGCGGCACGCCAGATTCTACTGTTAGAAGCGGGAGGCCAGATTCTACTATTAGAAGCGGCAGAGTGGTGTAGTTCCTGGTCCGGCGGCAGGCCAGATTCTACTGTTAGAAGCGGCACGCCAGATTCTACTGTTAGAAGCGGGAGGCCAGATTCTACTATTAGAAGCGGCAGAGTGGTGTAGTTCCTGGTCCGGCGGCAGGCCAGATTCTACTGTTAGAAGCGGCAGGCCAGATTCTACTGTTAGAAGCGGCAGGCCAGATTCTACTGTTAGAAGCAGCAGGAGTGGTGTAGTTCCTGGCCCGGCGGCAGGCCAGATTCTACTGTTAGAAGCGGCACGCCAGATTCTACTGTTAGAAGCGGCACGCCAGATTCTACTGTTAGAAGCGGCAGAGTGGTGTAGTTCCTGGCCCGGCGGCAGGCCAGATTCTACTGTTAGAAGCGGCAGAGTGGTGTAGTTCCTGGCCCGGCGGCAGGCCAGATTCTACTGTTAGAAGCGGCACGCCAGATTCTACTGTTAGAAGCGGCAGAGTGGTGTAGTTCCTGGCCCGGCGGCAGGCCAGATTCTACTGTTAGAAGCGGCAGGAGTGGTGTAGTTCCTGGCCCGGCGGCAGGCCAGATTCTAATGTTAGAAGCGGCACGCCAGATTCTACTGTTAGAAGCGGCACGTCAGATTCTACTGTTAGAAGCGGCACGCCAGATTCTACTGTTAGAAGCGGCACGCCAGATTCTACTGTTAGAAGCGGCACGCCAGATTCTACTGTTAGAAGCGGCACGTCAGATTCTACTGTTAGAAGCGGCACGTCAGATTCTAATGTTAGAAGCGGCACGCCAGATTCTACTGTTAGAAGCGGCACGCCAGATTCTACTGTTAGAAGCGGCACGTCAGATTCTACTGTTAGAAGCGGCAGGAGTGGTGTAGTTCCTGGCCCGGCGGCAGGCCAGATTCTAATGTTAGAAGCGGCAGGCCAGATTCTACTGTTAGAAGCGGCACGCCAGATTCTACTGTTAGAAGCGGCACGTCAGATTCTACTGTTAGAAGCGGCACGTCAGATTCTAATGTTAGAAGCGGCACGCCAGATTCTACTGTTAGAAGCGGCAGGCCAGATTCTACTGTTAGAAGCGGCACGTCAGATTCTACTGTTAGAAGCGGCAGGAGTGGTGTAGTCCCTGGCCCGGCGGCAGGCCAGATTCTACTGTTAGAAGCGGCAGGCCAGATTCTACTGTTAGAAGCGGCAGGCCAGATTCTACTGTTAGAAGCGGCAGGCCAGATTCTACTGTTAGAAGCGGCAGGCCAGATTCTACTGTTAGAAGCGGCACGCCAGATTCTACTGTTAGAAGCGGCACGCCAGATTCTACTGTTAGAAGCGGCAGGCCAGATTCTACTGTTAGAAGCGGCACGCCAGATTCTACTGTTAGAAGCGGCAGGCCAGATTCTACTGTTAGAAGCGGCACGCCAGATTCTACTGTTAGAAGCGGCACGCCAGATTCTACTGTTAGAAGCGGCAGGCCAGATTCTACTGTTAGAAGCGGCAGGCCAGATTCTACTGTTAGAAGCGGCAGGAGTGGTGTAGTTCCTGGCCCGGCGGCAGGCCAGATTCTACTGTTAGAAGCGGCAGGAGTGGTGTAGTTCCTGGCCCGGCGGCAGGCCAGATTCTACTGTTAGAAGCGGCACGCCAGATTCTACTGTTAGAAGCGGCAGGAGTGGTGTAGTTCCTGGCCCGGCGGCAGGCCAGATTCTACTGTTAGAAGCGGCACGCCAGATTCTACTGTTAGAAGCGGCAGGAGTGGTGTAGTTCCTGGCCCGGCGGCAGGCCAGATTCTACTGTTAGAAGCGGCACGCCAGATTCTACTGTTAGAAGCGGCAGGAGTGGTGTAGTTCCTGGCCCGGCGGCAGGCCAGATTCTACTGTTAGGAGCGGCAGGCGAGATTGTTCTTGTCGAAGCGGCAGGCCAGATTCTACTGTTAGAAGCGGCAGGAGTGGTGTAGTTCCTGGCCCGGCGGCAGGCCAGATTCTACTGTTAGAAGCGGCACGCCAGATTCTACTGTTAGAAGCGGCAGGAGTGGTGTAGTTCCTGGCCCGGCGGCAGGCCAGATTCTACTGTTAGAAGCGGCACGCCAGATTCTACTGTTAGAAGCGGCAGGAGTGGTGTAGTTCCTGGCCCGGCGGCAGGCCAGATTCTACTGTTAGAAGCGGCACGCCAGATTCTACTGTTAGAAGCGGCAGGAGTGGTGTAGTTCCTGGCCCGGCGGCAGGCCAGATTCTACTGTTAGAAGCGGCAGGAGTGGTGTAGTTCCTGGCCCGGCGGCAGGCCAGATTCTACTGTTAGAAGCGGCAGGAGTGGTGTAGTTCCTGGCCCGGCGGCAGGCCAGATTCTACTGTTAGAAGCGGCAGGCCAGATTCTACTGTTAGAAGCGGTAGGAGTGGTGTAGTTCCTGGCCCGGCGGCAGGCCAGATTCTACTGTTAGAATCGGTAGGAGTGGTGTAGTTCCTGGCCCGGCGGCAGGCCAGATTCTACTGTTAGAAGCGGCAGGAGTGGTGTAGTTCCTGGCCCGGCGGCAGTCCAGATTCTACTGTTAGAAGCGGCAGGAGTGGTGTAGTTCCTGGCCCGGCGGCAGGCCAGATTCTACTGTTAGAAGCGGCAGGAGTGGTGTAGTTCCTGGCCCGGCGGCAGGCCAGATTCTACTGTTAGAAGCGGCAGGCCAGATTCTACTGTTAGAAGCGGCACGCCAGATTCTACTGTTAGAAGCGGCAGGCCAGATTCTACTGTTAGAAGCGGCAGGCCAGATTCTACTGTTAGAAGCGGCAGGCCAGATTCTACTGTTAGAAGCGGCAGGAGTGGTGTAGTTCCTGGCCCGGCGGCAGGCCAGATTCTACTGTTAGAAGCGGCAGGAGTGGTGTAGTTCCTGGCCCGGCGGCAGGCCAGATTCTACTGTTAGAAGCGGCAGGCCAGATTCTACTGTTAGAAGCGGCAGGAGTGGTGTAGTTCCTGGCCCGGCAGCAGGCCAGATTCTACTGTTAGAAGCGGCACGCCAGATTCTACTGTTAGAAGCGGCAGGAGTGGTGTAGTTCCTGGCCCGGCGGCAGGCCAGATTCTACTGTTAGAAGCGGCACGCCAGATTCTACTGTTAGAAGCGGCAGGAGTGGTGTAGTTCCTGGCCCGGCGGCAGGCCAGATTCTACTGTTAGAAGCGGCAGGAGTGGTGTAGTTCCTGGCCCGGCGGCAGGCCAGATTCTACTGTTAGAAGCGGCAGGAGTGGTGTAGTTCCTGGCCCGGCGGCAGGCCAGATTCTACTGTTAGAAGCGGCACGCCAGATTCTACTGTTAGAAGCGGCAGGAGTGGTGTAGTTCCTGGCCCGGCGGCAGGCCAGATTCTACTGTTAGAAGCGGCACGCCAGATTCTACTGTTAGAAGCGGCAGGAGTGGTGTAGTTCCTGGCCCGGCGGCAGGCCAGATTCTACTGTTAGAAGCGGCACGCCAGATTCTACTGTTAGAAGCGGCAGGAGTGGTGTAGTTCCTGGCCCGGCGGCAGGCCAGATTCTACTGTTAGAAGCGGCAGGAGTGGTGTAGTTCCTGGCCCGGCGGCAGGCCAGATTCTACTGTTAGAAGCGGCAGGAGTGGTGTAGTTCCTGGCCCGGCGGCAGGCCAGATTCTACTGTTAGAAGCGGCAGGCCAGATTCTACTGTTAGAAGCGGTAGGAGTGGTGTAGTTCCTGGCCCGGCGGCAGGCCAGATTCTACTGTTAGAATCGGTAGGAGTGGTGTAGTTTCTGGCCCGGCGGCAGGCCAGATTCTACTGTTAGAAGCGGCAGGAGTGGTGTAGTTCCTGGCCCGGCGGCAGTCCAGATTCTACTGTTAGAAGCGGCAGGAGTGGTGTAGTTCCTGGCCCGGCGGCAGGCCAGATTCTACTGTTAGAAGCGGCAGGAGTGGTGTAGTTCCTGGCCCGGCGGCAGGCCAGATTCTACTGTTAGAAGCGGCAGGCCAGATTCTACTGTTAGAAGCGGCAGGCCAGATTCTACTGTTAGAAGCGGCACGCCAGATTCTACTGTTAGAAGCGGCAGGCCAGATTCTACTGTTAGAAGCGGCAGGAGTGGTGTAGTTCCTGGCCCGGCGGCAGGCCAGATTCTACTGTTAGAAGCGGCAGGAGTGGTGTAGTTCCTGGCCCGGCGGCAGGCCAGATTCTACTGTTAGACGCGGCACGCCACATTCTACTGTTAGAAGCGGCAGGAGTGGTGTAGTTCCTGGCCCGGCGGCAGGCCAGATTCTAATGTTAGAAGCGGCACGCCAGATTCTACTGTTAGAAGCGGCAGGAGTGGTGTAGTTCCTGGCCCGGCGGCAGGCCAGATTCTACTGTTAGAAGCGGCACGCCAGATTCTACTGTTAGAAGCGGCAGGAGTGGTGTAGTTCCTGGCCCGGCGGCAGGCCAGATTCTACTGTTAGAAGCGGCAGGAGTGGTGTAGTTCCTGGCCCGGCGGCAGTCCAGATTCTACTGTTAGAAGCGGCAGGAGTGGTGTAGTTCCTGGCCCGGCGGCAGGCCAGATTCTACTGTTAGAAGCGGCAGGAGTGGTGTAGTTCCTGGCCCGGCGGCAGGCCAGATTCTACTGTTAGAAGCGGCACGCCAGATTCTACTGTTAGAAGCGGCAGGAGTGGTGTAGTTCCTGGCCCGGCGGCAGGCCAGATTCTACTGTTAGAAGCGGCAGGCCAGATTCTACTGTTAGAAGCGGCAGGAGTGGTGTAGTTCCTGGCCCGGCGGCAGGCCAGATTCTACTGTTAGAAGCGGCACGCCAGATTCTACTGTTAGAAGCGGCAGGAGTCTTGCAATTTCTGGCCCGCCATGGACAGAGCAGGTTTACAGGTTCAGAGCAATGAAACTTTTACAGATGTTTTGGATGGAAAACAGTTGATGTTGAAATTGTATAAATAAACGCTGAGGCTCCGTACTTTATGGCTTCTTTTTATTCTTTTGCTTTTTTAAAATACAAACTAGAAATAAATTTTATATGGTGGGAATGTTCCCGTGATGAAGGTGAAAAGAGGTGAAAATAAAAAAAATAAAAACAGCAACAGGGGTACAGAGGTCAAGAAAGATGGATAGATACATAAATAGATTGATAGATACATATATGGAGAGACAGATACTTTGATAAAAGAGAAAGAGAGATATGAATGGAGTGAGTGAGAGACAAAGGTAGAGAAGGTATGAGAGAGAGAGAGAGAGAGAGAGAGAGAGAGAGAGAGAGAGAGAGACAGAAAAGAGAAATTGTACTTATGTATTTGTATGAATCATAGAAGGAAAATAGATACATTGATAAGAAGATAGATAGAGAAAGATAGATAGATAGATAGATAGAGAGAGAGAGAGAGAGAAAGATAGAGAGAGAGAGAGAGAGAGAGAGAGAGAGAGAGAGAGAGAGAGAGAGAAAGAGAGAAGAGGGCACCATTGGGCCATGAATGCTGTAGCATTTTTTGCCCTCTATCCCGACATTTCTCAGGCCTCACCTCTCAAACCAAATCATGATGCAGATGAAATAAATCATTCTGCTGTTACAGTATGACATCGCTTTTTTTTTCTATTGATCTTCGGTCGTTTAAAAAGCAACTCAGGATGTGTTTCTTCCTCCTCTCTCTCTCTATCTGCCCCCCACCACCCCACCCCACCCCTCCTCACCCCAATTCTTTTCCTCTATCTGTCTCTCTCTTTGTGTCCCTTTTCTTTTGTTTCTCCCATATGTCAACCACAAACCATATTGTTTAGATATCCCTAAGGGAGATAATTATGACCATGGCAGGTTCATCAGTCATTTCTTCTATGAGTCGCGATCAAATCGAATTTATTATGTCTAGACGACTAACAAACCCATGCTACTGGCTGGAAAGGTTACGTCATCATTATTTCGTTCTGTCTCCTGTTGATAAAATCAAATAGTTTTCTCTATTACTTTCGATTTCCGTGCCTTTCATGCAGAAAGAATCGGAAATTCCCAAATGTCTTTCATGTGCTGTCCCACCGGGAAAGAATATGGATTGCAATCGGCGTCAAAACAAATCTATGGAAACGCCAAACTGTGGGGCTGTCGGACTGCCATGAGGTCTGTATAGACTGAGAGGAACCCACTGGCAGGAACAAGTGGTTTTTGAAAGGTTTGCACTGTGATGCATGATCGGCTTATGGCCGAGTTGCGGACACATCGCTTGTTGAAAGGTGGAATCTATTAGCGGCATGCCTTTTCGCGGATGTAATGAGCACCTAGAAATTCAGACAAGTAGAAATAGTTTATAAAAGTAATCAAAATATGTGCACTATATAGTGATATGACTATGGCATTAGAGATCGATTACTATAAAGAAATAACAGCTAATATAAACCTAATACTACATTATAAAAGGATCGATTAAGCTAAATCTCGACATACAAATAATTATTTCAGTCTTATATCCATCATTGTGCCATATAATTTTGAAATAAAAAAAGAAAAACAGTTTTAGGAAGAACAATAAAATAAGTTAATAAGGAGATCAGTGACGTTAGACCCCTGGTGGTTTTTTTTCAAGGCGCGGTATGTCGCAATGTTTGAGGATTTGATTCTCTTAGAATGTTTCACCCACCCTCACAGTCTCACACTGCTTTAACCCACTGTAAAGCCTGGATCAATCCTTTACTAAACTCAATCTTAGGTTTAAGAGAAGAGAGAGAGAAAATTGTGTCCACACGTAAAGCTAAACGCCCGGATAAATATCTGTGGCGATTCTAAATATCCGGGCCCCAACAATCGTCTGCCAAGAACTCAATCAGCAAGGGCAAGCAACTCTCGACAATTGAGCAAATAAAGCTATCGAATTATCTCCCTCTCGCGTTTCATGAGCTCATCTTCTAAGGAAAGTAAGAAGGGTTTTCTTTTTTCTTCAGTGTCTTATTTTGTATTTCTTAAGGTCCAAAACATCTTTTTCCTGGGGGCAAGATGGAAGCGTTGTCTGTAGGTTATTTAGGGTTTTCTATGTAATGCTCCTTATTTCCTGCCCGAGACATTTTTATTCATGGAACTAGGCGGAGAGAATTTTTCCCTCTATTTACGTATATTTATTTACATACGTATTCAGAGAGAGAGAGAGAGAGAGAGAGAGAGAGAGAGAGAGAGAGAGAGAGAGAGAGAGAGAGAGAGAGAGAGAGAGAGAGAGAGAGAGAGAGAGAGAGAGTTTCTGATTTCGGCTTAAATGTCATCGATGTGTATGTTGATTTCCTGACGGACACAGGCAGGATCTGTGATTTATTTTCAGTGGAACCACTATATCGATTAATCATCCAATTGTTGCGGGTGTCAACTAATTCTCTTTTCCTTTCAAGCATTCGTTCTTATGGTTTGTTTATATGTCCACATTGTTCATTTTTTCCCTCTCTCGATATTTCTCTACTTTCGTTGTTGTTTTTGATCTTCTTCTTCTTCTTCTTCTTCTTCTTCTTCTTCTTCTTCTTCTTCTTCTTCTTCTTCTCCATCTTTTAGTTTTTCTTCTCTCTTTTTTCTCCGGTTTGAAAAAACATATCCTATCAAACTAAGTACATTTCGCTCTATACGAATGTCGGTCTATGAATATTTCCTCGCGGCAAACACAGACGCCACTACTCACAAACTTTAAAGAGACCATATAACTTTCCACCACCCTACCACAAGCATCTAATCAAATCATAGAAAGGGGCGTAACTCATCTCCTGGTCAAACAAAGATCCGCTGCAGTAATCTGTCTTGGCTGTCTTGGGTTGTCCTCCACAAACAACAGAACGAGATCCGTCGATCTATAAACTGACGTTGAACGCGATTACTTAGTTAATGTACGTAGCTTTCCGAGTTTATACTACCCTCTCGGATTCCGCGAACTTGTACGTCTATTTTTATGGGTTAATTCGTAGGTTGATTGGTTCCGGGAAGAGTTTCTTCTCATCTCCTTTTATGAAGAGTTCTAGCCTAGACCTCGAGAAACATCGAAGCACTCAGATGATTGTGGGTTTTACACAGCAGCCCGCCATCAGTTACTCTAATGTTGACCCGGGACAGTGTTTAGGACAACTCTCTGCATAATATCTGTTCTAATTAACAACGAAGAAGTTGAGCGTGTGGAAAGTTACAAATACCTTGGAGTCACCTTAGACAATGTTTTAAATTGGAACCCCCATATTATGACCCTTTTGAAAAAGATAAACACTGGATTATACTTTTTACGCATACTTAATTCTTTCACGTTGACAAAACGCTTCTATGTACCTTCTACAAAGCAATAGTTGAGCGTGTTATTTGCTTTGCTCTGACATGTTGGGGTGGTAATTCAAACAAATTTCTGACTAACAAAACCGATTCATTATTCATAAACGTAACAGACTGTGTCAAGTCAATGATCTTTTCACCTCCTTTAATGTTTTGTCTTTATGCGAATGTCAGAGTAAAATCATCTCTATTGTAAAAGATAATACGCACCCTCTCAGCAGCCTAGTCGGTTTCTCTGAACGCTCTGGTAAACCCCTGGTTATAAAATGTAGACTTGAGCGGTACCGAAATTCTTTTTTGCCTAGAGCAGTTAAATTTCTATAATAAAATGTTTAATTTTAGGTTACCTTACATTCATTTTTCCACCATATAAATTATTTAAAGGTCTGTCATTAATCACCCTATATAAGATTTTGTTCTGTTTATGTACTCTAATCTCGTGCTGCATGTAAAACCACCACAATGTGCCTATGAAGGACAATAAAAGTATATCTTATCTTATCTTATCTTATGTCTCGTGGCCTGTTTTCAGTTATCTAATCAAAGCTCTGGTCAGTCCGCCACATTTATCCACGACAGGCATAGCAGGGCTGGCAGGGTAAGGCCCAAAACTCACGCGCACCGACTCATAGCATTTAAACATTGTTTATTTTTTTAGGAAAGTGTCTAGGGTCGATATTCTTCAAATGCAGTGCACATTCCAAATGTTTCCAATAACAACTTTACTGGCTTCATGATTGTGAGCAATGAAATTCAATCATCAACAAAAAGGAAACAAAAAAAAAAAAAAAAAAAAGAGAGAGAGAGAGAGAGAGAGAGAGAGAGAGAGAGAGAGAGAGAGAGAGAGAGAGAGAGAATGAATTTTCCTTGGCCCAACAAAGTTCATAATGTTCATTCAAACTATGTGTCGATTTTGTTCTCAGCTTATCGAATAAGTTGAATGTTTACACGACAACACAACAATATACAGTCCAAGGGCATCTCTCTCACTCTCTAAATGGAAATGCAAGTAAATGAGCTTGTATTGATTTTTCTAAATCTACAATGAAACAGTACAAGTTTCATTCCGACAAGCGCCCTCAGTACGTGACTTTTGATCTCCATCCCGCGACCACGCTGATCTGGTCGGGTTGAAAACCTTAACACACTCCAGCCCGACACGGGAAGGTTGCTCACGGCTGCATTTTTTTTTCTTTTGTGGTCAAACAATAAAGAAACAAAGTCCAAAAGTCTAACAGAAAAAGTCCCTCGATGTAAGAATGTTTTAACAAACCTTGGGCTGGTAGTTCAGTGTTCTCAGTATATCAGAAAACTGTTAGATTTAAGACCACGCCTTACTTAAGGAATACGTGTAAACCTAACGAGAAACTCAAATACCCCTCTTTTTTTTTGTTTATTCTGCATCTCAACTTATGGGGGAGAAATACTTAATAATAATGCTATGGGCAGAATAAAAAGAACGGAAAAAACAAGAAAGAGTAGAGTTTATTTGTTCTCTTCCAGGCTCGCCTCCACTCCTTCCCCCCCCCACACACACATACACACACGTTTTACCCATCCGCCTTCTATCTTCTCTTTACCACCCCCCCCCCCCCCCCCCCCCCCCCCGACACATACACACACGTTTTACCCATCCGCCTTCTATCTTCTCTTTACCACCCCCGCCACACACACACACACATCGTTTGCCCCTTTCCATATAAATTCAAGGATATGGTTACTAAAAAGCAACAGGCAAGAGGCTTAAAAGCAATATGGTTGCCAGCATCCCCCGTCCCCGACAAGAGCGCCGTATCTAGTGACGTGATGTTCTCCATGGTTGTTGTGGGCAATATGGTTGCCAGCATCCCTCATCCCCAACAAGAGCGCCGTATCTAGTGACGTGATGTTCTCCATGGTTGTTGTGGGCAATACGGTTGCCAGCACCCCCCATCCCCAACAAGAGCGCCGTATCTAGTGACGTGATGTTCTCCATGGTTGTTGTGGGCAATACGGTTGCCAGCATCCCTCATCCCCGACAAGAGCGCCGTATCTAGTGACGTGATATTCTTCATGGTTGTTGTGGGCAATACGGTTGCCAGCATCCCTCATCCCCAACAAGAGCGCCGTATCTAGTGACGTGATGTTCTCCATGGTTGTTGTGGGCAATACGGTTGCCAGCATCCCCCATCCCCGACAAGAGCGCCGTATCTAGTGACGTGATGTTCTCCATGGTTGTTGTGGGCAATACGGTTGCCAGCATACCCCGTCCCCGACAAGAGCGCCGTATCTAGTGACGTGATGTTCTCCATGGTTGTTGTGGGCAATACGGTTGCCAGCATCCCCCATCCCCGACAAGAGCGCCGTATCTAGTGACGTGATGTTCTCCATGGTTGTTGTGGGCAATACGGTTGCCAGCATCCCCCGTCCCCGACAAGAGCGCCGTATCTAGTGACGTGATGTTCTCCGTGGTTGTTGTGGGCAATACGGTTGCCAGCATCCCTCATCCCCAACAAGAGCTCCGTATCTAGTGACGTGATGTTCTCCATGGTTGTTGTGGGCAATACGGTTGCCAGCACCCCCCATCCCCAACAAGAGCGCCGTATCTAGTGACGTGATATTCTCCATGGTTGTTGTGGGCAATACGGTTGCCAGCATCCCCCGTCCCCGACAAGAGCGCCGTATCTAGTGACGTGATGTTCTCCATGGTTGTTGTGGGCAATACGGTTGCCAGCATCCCTCATCCCCAACAAGAGCGCCGTATCTAGTGACGTGATGTTCTCCATGGTTGTTGTGGGCAATATGGTTGCCAGCATCCCTCATCCCCAACAAGAGCCCCGTATCTAGTGACGTGATGTTCTCCATGGTTGTTGTGGGCAATACGGTTGCCATCATCCCTCATCCCCAACAAGAGCGCCGTATCTAGTGACGTGATGTTATCCATGGTTGTTGTGGGCAATACGGTTGCCAGCATCCCTCATCCCCAACAAGAGCGCCGTATCTAGTGACGTGATGTTCTCCATGGTTGTTGTGGGCAATACGGTTGCCAGCATCCCCCGTCCCCGACAAGAGCGCCGTATCTAGTGACGTGATGTTCTCCATGGTTGTTGTGGGCAATATGATTGCCAGCATCCCTCATCCCCAACAAGAGCGCCGTATCTAGTGACGTGATGTTCTCCATGGTTGTTGTGGGCAATACGGTTGCCAGCATCCCTCATCCCCAACAAGAGCGCCGTATCTAGTGACGTGATGTTCTCCATGGTTGTTGTGGGCAATACGGTTGCCAGCATCCCTCATCCCCAACAAGAGCGCCGTATCTAGTGACGTGATGTTCTCCATGGTTGTTGTGGGCAATACGGTTGCCAGCATCCCCCGTCCCCGACAAGAGCGCCGTATCTAGTGACGTGATGTTCTCCATGGTTGTTGTGGGCAATACGGTTGCCAGCACCCCCCATCCCCAACAAGAGCGCCGTATCTAGTGACGTGATGTTCTTCATGGTTGTTGTGGGCAATACGGTTGCCAGCATCCCCCATCCCCGACAAGAGCGCCGTATCTAGTGACGTGTGTTCTCCATGGTTGTTGTGGGCAATACGGTTGCCAGCATCCCCCGTCCCCGACAAGAGCGCCGTATCTAGTGACGTGATGTTCTCCATGGTTGTTGTGGGCAATACGGTTGCCAGCATCCCTCATCCCCAACAAGAGCGCCGTATCTAGTGACGTGATGTTCTCCATGGTTGTTGTGGGCAATACGGTTGCCAGCATCCCTCATCCCCGACAAGAGCGCCGTATCTAGTGACGTGATGTTCTCCATGGTTGTTGTGGGCAATACGGTTGCCAGCATCCCCCGTCCACGACAAGAGCGCCGTATCTAGTGACGTGTGTTCTCCATGGTTGTTGTGGGCAATACGGTTGCCAGCATCCCCCATCCCCAACAAGAGCGCCGTATCTAGTGACGTGTGTTCTCCATGGTTGTTGTGGGCAATACGGTTGCCAGCATCCCTCATCCCCGACAAGAGCGCCGTATCTAGTGACGTGATGTTCTCCATGGTTGTTGTGGGCAATACGGTTGCCAGCATCCCTCATCCCCGACAAGAGCGCCGTATCTAGTGAAGTGATGTTCTTCATGGTTGTTGTGGGCAATACGCAAATTCGACGTTGAGTTGATGATAATTACTTTCATTGGCTAGAATTTTTTTTCCTGATCCATTCAACAAACATGTGTCAATTAATTCTACCTTACTCTTTTCCTTGTCTACATTAGAAGACATAAGATATTATTACAGACATTCTGTTCTAATTCAAAATTAAGGCAGATTTGGATTTCGGCTAAAGGAATAGTGTTCACAGAAAGACCAATAGTATTCTATATTTTTTTCCTATTCTTTAATGTTATCCAAATTTCTACCAATTCAGAGGGTAGAGAATAAATCAAACTTTGTTAGTATCACTACTGTTCACGACGTGGCGTGTTTATTGAACAGCTTGGAAAGTTAAAAAATACTGAAACCAAAACGGTTTCTCAGAGGATAGTAACATTGAAAAAGAAAGGGGGAGGAGGGAGATAAGAAAACGAAGAGCTATGGAGAGAGAGAGAGAGAGAGAGAGAGAGAGAGAGAGAGAGAGAGAGAGAGAGAGAGAGAGAGAGAGAGAGAGAGAGAGAGAGAGAGAGAGAGAGAGAGAGAGAGAGAGAGAGAGAGAGAGAGAGAGAGAGAGAGAGATGGAGATCTCATGCGAAGGAGTCCGTCTTGCTGTAAATGGACAAAGCCCTGTAGGAAGGCAGGAAGCAATCGCATAAATCCCCGCGTATAGTACAGAAGATGTAGCCTAGCGCCGGATAGTTCAGCTGGTAGCTTGTTGGATCATGACTGATGCCATTGCGAAGATTCTGGGTTCGATCTGTGGGGCGGAGACATCCACCGGTGGATGCCGGATTCTATTTATTAAACAGCTCTACCCCAGGCTTGACGAGAAACCAGCATCTCCAAATTAGAATCTTCGAGAAACTTAAAGCTTTAGGAACTTTAACAAAGAACTCTATAGAACTAAGTGTTAAATAACTGAAATCGACAAATTCTGTATTTTCCAAATCTATTTTCAGATCTTTCAAACGTATTTGAAAAGACTTGCGATTATCGCATACTGCCTTTTGGGAATTCATAGCTGCACATTTATTTAAACCTACATCATAATGAACTTTAAAAAAGATCTATCAGTAAATTTTGATTCTACATAATCATCCATCTTTGTGGAATCTCATCGTTTCTAGGCTAAGGTGGTATCAGTCTTTAACAGACTGAGCTTGGCGAACACAGATCGTTTCCATCCTTCATGGATCATGGCGTGCTGGGTTATGAAGTTGGAGGTTACAATTCCTGATTGGTCTATCTCAATATCTTATGAGTGGATGAAAACGAGGGCTCTCGTTCACCCTTTCTATGTCTCAGTATCTCTCCACTTTATTTTCTCTCTCTCTCTCTCTCTCTCTCTCTCTCTCTCTCTCTCTCTCTCTCTCTCTCTCTCTCTCTCTCTCTCTCTCTCTCTCTCTCTCTCTCTCTCTCTCTCCGTGTATGTCAATTTTTTTTTTAATTTTAAATTTAATGTATCTATGCAGTATGTCACCTGATTTTCAACTTTGAATCTAATTTATCTATGCAGCATGTCAATTGATATTTAATTTGAAACCTAATTTATCTATGCAGTATGTCAATTGATATTTAATTTGAAACCTAATTTATCTATGCATCATGTCAATTGATATTTAATTTGAAACCTAATTTATCTATGCAGTATGTCAATTGATATTTAATTTGAAACCTAATTTATCTATGCAGCATGTCAATTGATATTTAATTTGAAACCTAATTTATCTATGTACATGTCAATAGATATTTAATTTGAAACCTAATTTATCTATGTACGTGTCAATAGATATTTAATTTGAAACCTAATTTATCTATGCGGGAGGTCAACTGATATTTAATTTGAAACCTAATTTATCTATGCAGTATGTCAACTGATATTTAATTTGAAACCTAATTTATCTATGCATCATGTCAACTGATATTTAATTTGAAACCTAATTTATCTATGCAGCATGTCAATTGATATTTAATTTGAAACCTAATTTATCTATGTACATGTCAATAGATATTTAATTTGAAACCTAATTTATCTATGTACATGTCAATAGATATTTAATTTGAAACCTAATTTATCTATGCGGGAGGTCAACTGATATTTAATTTGAAACCTAATTTATCTATGCAGTATGTCAACTGATATTTAATTTGAAACCTAATTTATCTATGCATCATGTCAACTGATATTGAAACCTAATTTATCTATGCAGCATGTCAATTGATATTTAATTTGAAACCTAATTTATCTATGCAGCATGTCAATAGATATTTAATTTGAAACCTAATTTATCTATGTGGGAGGTCAACTGATATTTAATTTGAAACCTAATTTATCTATGCAGTATGTCAACTGATATTTAATTTGAAACCTAATTTATCTATGCATCATGTCAACTGATATTTAATTTGAAACCTAATTTATCTACGCGGGAGGTCAACTGATTTTTAAATTTAAATCAAATTTATCTATGCATAATATTTCAATCGATTTTTAATTTTAAATCTAATTTATCTATGCACCTTAATCTGTTTTTATATACACCAGTGTCCTGTTTCTATCCTTTCGTAAATGAATTTGTTTATTCATTTTTCTTTTTCTAACCATTTTTCCTGTTCCTCCTGTTTTCCATGTAAATTTTTCTGTCTGCCTGTTTCTCTCTTTCTCTCTCTCTTTAACACCTGATTTCACCGTTCTCTCCCTATCTTACCCATTCAGACATGCGCAAACCCACGGGTCATTGCGTCATACTACTTCCTCTTCTCTTGGAGTGCTCTTCAAAGGCAATCAGAAATTAATGTATCTGTCATCGAAAGGAACTTCATCACAGCTGTAAATTAATTTTAACTTGCTAGAACCAGAACAGAATTAATTTAAACAAGAACTGAATTTTAAACAAAGACCAGCATGGAAAGAGTTGGAGCTGCATTTTCCTGATCTTAAGGTTGATCGTTTGATTGAAGAGTTTCATAAGCCCAGCCCACGACTGACGGTTACCTTATAGCTTCATAATATTAAACCCGATTTTGCTCTAGCAGCTGTGGGTCAGACAAGTTTTGTTCAGTCTATCTGGGGGGTATCAGCATTGTTTCCAGCGACTCGCCAGTTTGAATACTTTACTGCGCGGAGGAATTGAGACACGAGTGACCAGTGGTCATTTACAAGCGAGACCGTGAGGGGCAGAAAACACGAAGTTCTTTGATAATTTAGACAAGAGAAAATTACAAAAGTTACTTTTAAATTCTGCAAATTCTTTAAACGGAAAATCAACGACCGAGACGGCTGCTCTCCGACACGGTAAGGTTAAAGGCTTGCAAGATACAAGATAGTGTCATTCTCCAATACCATCCAGCCAGTCTATGGATGGAATCATGGAACCAGGGTCTTACAAGTCTTAGTCCGACTCTCAACTGACTCAGCTTTCTTCCGGCCAAAGTTAACCAAGGAGAGAACACTAGCTGTTGAATATCGCGACAGAACGAGGGAGAGATACAGAGAGAGACAGAGATAGTCCGAGAAAGAGCACACCCCCACAGATAAGAGTTCCTCGATCAACGGCAAAAGAAACCGTGGCATTAAAAGATTACATGAAACTATCACCAGGCTTGTGAAAGGCAGCACAACAAACACACACACCCACAGATAAGAGTTCCTCGATCAAGGGCAAAAGGAACCGTGCTATTAAAAGATAACATGAAACCATCACCAGGCTTGTGAAAGGCAGCAGAACAAACACACACACGCACAGAAAAACCGATATAAGGATGAGGACACAGCTCGAAACAAACAAACCCTGAATCAGCCAGATAGCTCAAGATGGGCCGGGCTTAAATCTTTGACACTCAGAAACCTATCAATCACTACTGGAGAGGATGTATTCCAAATTGCATCAATTTCCCAGCCCCCCACTCTAGAAAACATTAGTATTCACACCAGCACCCAGTGAAAACAACACAAGAGGCTGCACAGACCGGCCTAAACAGATCGTGCAATTTGGTGCAAGTGGTTCTACAGGTTGAAGAGCTTCGCGATAGAGGGAGGGGAGAAGGGTCGGGGCACTTCACCATGGGAATTATTTGCGCGGCAATTATATTTTAATACTTGGTGCTAGGAGGGAGAGATGGACGGTTCAGAGGATATTGAAAAGGGTGGAAGGAGTTGGGTGAGCATGGCATGGAAACTCATAGAGAGAGAGAGAGAGAGAGAGAGAGAGAGAGAGAGAGAGAGAGAGAGAGAGAGAGAACTATTGAAAGAAAGGAAACATCGACAAAGAGCAAGGAGAAAGTGAGGAAAGAGAGATAAAGAGACGAACACAGAGAAAAGAGATAAAGACAGACAAACAGAGAAATAGAGAGCAAAAAAAAAGAAGTTAATATATGAAGAAAACACAGAGAGAAGAGGAGGGGAAAGAACGAGATAGAGATAGATGGAGAGGGAGAGTGGGAGCGAGAGAGAGATAGAGATAGAGAGAGAGATAGATGGAGAGGGAGAATGGGAGAGAGAGAGAGAGCGAGAGAGAGATAGAGATAGAGAGAGATAGAAGGACAGGGAGAGTGGGAGAGAGAGAGATAGAGAGAGAGAGACAGATGGAGAGGGAGAGTGGGAGATATATATATATATATATATATATATATATATATATATATATATATATATATAGAGAGAGAGAGAGAGAGAGAGAATAAGAAAGGCAATGATCGCAAGCACAGAACTAGAAAGGTGCACTCAAATCACACAATCCACTTTAATTGATATAAACCTCAATTGTCAGTCTGTGAAACTGGGTTTGAGCTTTTCTCTCCTTCTTTTTAACCTTTCTTGTTCCGAAAAAATGAACAAAGTAAGGTCATAACATATTATAGTTGGTTCCATCACCAACTTAGAGATTTCTATAAAATTGAAGAACTAAATCCTTTCAACCATTGAACTAATGAATCTCCATTTCCAACTGTCGATGAGACTACATTCCCAGCTGAGTGGCAGCTGAAAATAGAAAAACAAAATATAAAATAACAGTGTTTCTATGCTTCAATAATCAAGAAAGGTCTCATCGACCTCTGCTGCTACTGGTAGGAAGATTCAGTTCCTGAAATAATGGATCAATGAAAGGTCTCATCGACCTCTGCTGCTACTGGTAGGAAGATTCAGTTCCTGAATTAATGGATCAATGAAAGGTCTCATCGACCTCTGCTGCTACTGGTAGGAAGATTCAGTTCCTGAAATAATGGATCAATGAAAGGTCTCATCGACCTCTGCTGCTACTGGTAGGAAGATTCAGTTCCTGAAATAATGGATCAGAGCGAGGCGTCCGAAAATACAGACAGACCAAGTCAGAAGGGTAAACAAACTTTTCCATGTTTGTGTTATAATGACCTATTTTTATTATTATTATTTTTTTTTTGTAACCTTCTGGGAATAATTAGGACAGAATTGGAATCAGAACGCACTTATAATTCAGCCTACAGGCCTACACAACAAACAAATATGTAACTGTTCTAACTCTGTCAAAATAGTTAGTTGATATAGCTCACTCTTATACTTACTGCAAGAAGTTTGTTTACCACGGTGTCTTCGCCCGTAGCCTCAGATCAGTGAGATCTTTCATGGTGGGTTCATTTTTGTTTTTAAATTATTCCTGGCTAAAATCAAAATAAACGAACAAATTTTGCGTTTTGTCATCACAGAAAGAAATATAAAATGATACTCAGAACTTTGATATTACTTTACAGAGAGTATCAACATAAAACACTCTGCAAAAGGTGCCACAAGCTAAAAAGACAAAGAGAAACAATGCTTATAAAGGGAAAGCATTCCAACTTCATCAGGATATTTGAAAAAAAAAAAAAAAAAGGTAGAAAGTCTTATCAAACGTCGGCTACGTAAAAGATTTTTGTAGAGAATCGCAGATTGTGCATCTATTTCACCTGCTTGCCTAACTGTTCAATGCCATATTCTTATCCCAAGATAGAACTTGGAAATGAGTTTCACTGACGATTATTTTTTTTTTTCTTTAGATAAATAAATCGAATTACCCTTTTCGGTGCTAGATTTACAAAAATTCTAATCCTAATAAAGAGGATTCGGATAGAATTATATCGGTTAATAACAGGAGCTTAAAATGTGGATAAAGTGATTATTGCCGAACCAACTATCATCAAACTTCAGAACTGGTTTTTCATTTATTTATTTTTTTAATTTTCAGTAAATCTATTACCGTTACCCTGCACCATAGAGGCTCCAGTGTAATTTGTTAATGCAGTGTCCCAAGTGGCTCCGCTGTAATGTATGAACTATGATGCTCCGTCTTCTGCCCTGAAACTCCCGTTTCCCGCTAATCAAGTACTGGACTGATGGTGGGGACCAGACAGTAACTAAATCAAAGCGCGATTTGTTGTGAGAGAGAGAGAGACGCTCAGGCGGATAAACTCTATTCTTAATATTTCTTACAGTTTTTAGACAACTAATCTCAATCTCTCTCTCTCTCTCTCTCTCTCTCTCTCTCTCTCTCTCTCTCTCTCTCTCTCTCTCTCTCTCTCTCTCTCTCTCTCTCTCTCTCTCTCTCTCTCTCTCTCTCTCTCTCTTTCTCTCTATCTCTGCCTTTTACTTCGATGGCTGGTCCTCTTTCATCTCTAAACACTCACCCCTTTGTCTTTTTTTCCGGATTTTTGCTAAAATATTACGCATTACCTTCTAATCTATGTCGTTTTTTGCTTATCTAACTTCAATCATTCTATTGACCAATTCTTCGATTATCCTCCCTAAATAATTAAAACTGCTTTGTGTAAGTTTAAAGCTTTCTTTTCCACTATGGTCTTTAATGATAGATAGATAGATAGATAGATAGATAGATAGATAGATAGATAGATAGATAGATTAGATAAGATAGATTAGATAAGATAAGATAGATAGATAGATAGTTTGAAGATAAAGGTGGAATAATTGATGAGAGTGTGTTTCAAGCGGAGGACAAAGCTGTCAAGTGTAGTATGCATGGAAATTTAAGGTAAGATCTTCTATATTTATATTTAGATAGATAGATAGATACATAGATAGATAGATAGATTAGATAGATAGATAGAGAGATAGATAGATAGATAGATTAGATAGATTGATAGATAGATAGATTAGATAGATAGATAGATTACATAGAGAGATAGATAGATAGATAGATAGATAGATTAGATAGATAGATAGATAGATAGATAGATAGATAGATAGATAGATAGATAGATAGATAGATAGATAGATAGATAGATAGATAGATAGATAGATAGATAGATAGATAGATAGATAGATAGAAACATAGGTAGATAGATAGATAGATAGATAGATAGATAGATAGATAGAAACATAGATAGATAGATAGATAGATAGACAGATAGATATATAGAAACATAGGTAGATAGATAGATAGATAGAAACATAGATAGATAGATAGAAACATAGGTAGATAGATAGATAGATAGAAACATAGATAGATAGATAGGATAGATTGATATATAGATAGCTAGATTAGATAGATAGATAGGATAGATTGATATATAGATAGCTAGATTAGATAGATAGATAGGATAGATTGATATATAGATAGCTAGATTAGATAGATAGATAGGATAGATTGATATATAGATAGCTAGATTAGATAGATAGATAGATAGGATAGATTGATATATAGATAGCTAGATTAGATAGATAGATAGGATAGATTGATATATAGATAGGATAGATAGATAGATAGATAGATAGATAGATAGATAGATAGATAGATAGATAGATAGATAGATAGATAGATAGATAGATAGATAGATAGATAGATAGATAGATAGAGACATGAGAGAAAGGTGAAGAGGGATCAAATAACAGATAACGAGGCGCAATGGAAGACAAAGACAGAAAAAAAATAAAAGAAGCAAAGAGAGATGAACATAAAGACAAAGTGAAAGAAACAGTGTGAAAAAAGTGGCAAAGTGAGAGAAAACATGTAATAAGAGAAGGAGAGTATGTAGCTAAACCGAAATAGAAAGATAGAAGGACAGAGAGATAAATAGAATGATACACACATTGAGAAAGAAAGAAGGAAAGAATAAAAGTAAAGAAAAGGAGAGTTGGAAAATTTAATCCAAATTCTTCTAAATCGAATTGATTTCTGTGCCCAAAAGGAAAATATCTAAAAAGAGAAGAAATAGAAAAAAAGAAGAAAGAGAGAAAGAAAGGAGAAAAAAAAAACCAACAAGGACTTGAATAGAGAAGAAGTTGTTGAGAAGAAAATCGAAACGCAACAGGCTGTCTCTTTCAGGAGAACTGCTTCTCTTTGACAAGTTTTCCAATATCCCTTCCCAATTTGGGGAGATTTCCTTTCAGACACTATTGGCCGATTTCATGCTGGTCGAGAAAACTGTGAAGAATTTCTTCAGACTTAAAACCTTTACAATCAGGAGGACAGGAGGTGGGGAGGGGGGTTGATTTTAGGAGGTTGATGGAGAATCTGAAATACTATTTTCTTATACTTGAAAAAAATATTCGCAGTTCTCGAGCATAAGCTTCGGAGATAGAATTAGGCGACATTAATATAGTAGAGCTTCCAGACATTGAGGAAGAGGAAATAAGGGGGCCAAACAGAAAGAGCCCATGACAGACTTGGGCAGACTGACAGACATACAGCAAGGCAGTAAGAGTAAGACGGACAAGGAGATAGGGCAAGTATCCAAAGATACAGGCAGATAAAACAGGTGAGAAAAAGAGACAAAAATGGAAGAAAAAAACTGTGAGAGAATGAGCGGTGTAAAAAAATAAAAGATAAACAGAAAAAAGAAGAGATAACAAAACAGAAGAAAGTAAAAGCCAGGGTTAGATAAATATAGCGGAGATGAATCGAAGAAGAATAAAAAAAAAATAAAGCGAGAGAGAGAGAGAGAGAGAGAGAGAGAGAGAGAGAGAGAGAGAGAG
>JAWDGP010001084.1:142500-157500 GCA_033675545.1 Elysia crispata | reverse complement strand
ATATATATATATATATATATAATGAAATAAAAAAATAAATAAATGAATAAGTCAGATAAAATAAAGCTACAAGACATAACATTATTAGCCTACCATGATCAACATAATCTTTTTGAGAAGTCTGCGATCTTCCGAGATACTAAACTAAAAGCATTAAAGATACAAACAATATGTTGACTACAATTGAAGCGAACTTCATTTCTATTCGCTTCTTGTCTTTGCTACAAGAAAGGCAGACATTTGGTTTAGAATTTTTGAGAAGGAACAGAGTGAGACAGAGACAGTTAGAAAATGACTTGAGAAACAGAAAAAAAAAGTGTTTAAAGACAAACTAAAATAATTATGTATGCGAGAGAGAGAGAGAGAGAGAGAGAGAGAGAGAGAGAGAGAGAGAGAGAGAGAGAGAGAGAGAGAGAGAGAGAGAGAGGGAGAGGGAAAATATCAGGAAAAGTAATGTTGTTCCTGCTCTTCAACAATTATTTGCAAACAGTTAATTTGCTCTCTCTCTCTCTCTCTCTCTCTCTCTCTCTCTCTCTCTCTCTCTCTCTCTCTCTCTCTCTCTCTCTCTCTCTCTCTCTCTCTCTCTCTCTCTCTCAATTCCCACCTCTCATTTCACAGAGATTACAGCACCAGCACAGAGGGCCCCAAGGGAGGTAATACTGAGTGCAATAACGACCTCCACTCGCACCACTTCATCACAAGCCGGTTTAAACACATTTGCTTCCCTTGACAAGCAAATAATATTGGTTGTCACCTATGGTATATTCCGGCGAACGGAAAATTTGAGGCCAAAGGAAAAGTAACTGAACATATGGATATCTCGATCAACATAGGTTTCCGACGCAATGTGGTCTCCCATAACTAAATTTATTTTTTCATGTTAAAGGAAATTAGTTAGAAATTTAAACTTATCAGTTTTGGTCTAGTTTAGATCTTCTTCTTCTTTTTTTTAGTCTTAACTTGTAAGAATTTCCTGTAGTTTTAGACAAAACTGAGTCGATTTCAGAGGGATGGAGCATCACTTCGGCCCTCTGGCTTGGATGGCGCAACGCGCAGCAGAGATAAATTATGATGAGGTGAAGAAGGTCACTGAAGTACACCCCGCACTGAGAATGTCACTTCTCTAAGACGTTTCTCAAAAACTTAAAACCTTGTCCTTTGCATTGACAAATTAAAACGTAAAAAAAATGTTTCTTTTTAAGCATGTGCATCTGTGTGCGTTTACGTATTTCAATAATGACAGCTTAGCACGTGTATCTGTGTGCATTTACGTATGTCAATAATGACGGCTATAACAAAACAGCGGCTAAAAATGCTAAAAGTTCAAGTCTTTAAAAAAACCAATCTACTTTGGCGTCTGTAATAATTTGCCATCTGGTAAACTCAGTGAATGAAATTTAATAGTGATTACTTTGACATGGCTATCTTAGCAGATTTCGCTAATGGCGAATCCCTCAAGCTGGCCAAGCATAGGACTCCATGTTATGGGGCAATGGTTGGGTAGAACAGCTCAGTATGAGCACTGCCTCTCTAGAAGGCAATAGGTATTTTTCATAAGATCAATCATAACAAAACGCTGTTCAAGAAAGAAAGTAAACGACGTGAACGGGTGGTCTGCACCAGGCAGGCCAGTCTGGTCCCGCAGGGATTGTCAGGTGCTGCAAAGCGACACCCGATCCTCATCAAGCGTCTCCGTGCAAAATGAGAGCAACATGAGCAACACGGAATGTTAGAACAATACTACAAAAGGGAAAGTTAGAGAACATCAAGCAAGAATCGCAAAGGATGAAAACTAATATTCTAGGCATCAGCGAAGCCAGATGGCAAGGCGCAGGAAAGACAACATGAGCAACACGGAATGTTAGAACGATGCTGCACAAGGGAAAGTTAGAGAACATCAAGCAAGAATCGCAAAGGATGAAAATTGATATTCTAGGCATCAGCGAAGTCAGATGGCGCAGGAAAGATAACATGAGGAACACGGAATGTTAGAACAATACTACAAAAGGGAAAGTTAGAGAACATCAAGCAAGAATCGCAAAGGATGAAAATTAATATTCTAGGCATCAGCGGAGCCAGATGGCAAGGCGCAGGAAAGATAACATGAGGAACATGGAATGTTAGAACGATGCTACACAAGGGAAAGTTACAGAACATCAAGCAAGAATCGCAAAGGATGAAAATTGATATTCTAGGCATCAGCGAAGCCAGATGGCAAGGCGCAGGAAAGACAACATGAGCAACATGGAATGTTAGAACGATGCTGCACAAGGGAAAGTTAGAGAACATCAAGCAAGAATCGCAAAGGATGAAAATTAATATTCTAGGCATCAGCGGAGCCAGATGGCAAGGCGCAGGAAAGATAACATGAGGAACATGGAATGTTAGAACGATGCTGCACAAGGGAAAGTTAGAGAACATCAAGCAAGAATCGCAAAGGATGAAAACTAATATTCTAGGCATCAGCGAAGCCAGATGGCAAGGCGCAGGAAAGACAACATGAGGAACATGGAATGTTAGAACGATGCTGCACAAGGGAAAGTTAGAGAACATCAAGCAAGAATCGCAAAGGATGAAAACTAATATTCTAGGCATCAGCGGAGCCAGATGGCAAGGCGCAGGAAAGATAACATGAGCAACACGGAATGTTAGAACGATGCTGCACAAGGGAAAGTTAGAGAACATCAAGCAAGAATCGCAAAGGATGAAAACTAATATTCTAGGCATCAGCGGAGCCAGATGGCAAGGCGCAGGAAAGACAACATGAGGAACATGGAATGTTAGAACGATGCTGCACAATGGAAAGTTAGAGAACATCAAGCAAGAATCGCAAAGGATGAAAACTAATATTCTAGGCATCAGCGAAGCCAGATGGCAAGGCGCAGGAAAGATAACATGAGGAACATGGAATGTTAGAACGATGCTGCACAAGGGAAAGTTAGAGAACATCAAGCAAGAATCGCAAAGGATGAAAACTAATATTCTAGGCATCAGCGGAGCCAGATGGCAAGGCGCAGGAAAGATAACATGAGCAACACGGAATGTTAGAACAATACTACAAAAGGGAAAGTTAGAGAACATCAAGCAAGAATCGCAAAGGATGAAAACTAATATTCTAGGCATCAGCGAAGCCAGATGGCAAGGCGCAGGAAAGACAACATGAGCAACACGGAATGTTAGAACAATACTACAAAAGGGAAAGTTAGAGAACATCAAGCAAGAATCGCAAAGGATGAAAATTAATATTCTGGGCATCAGCGAAGTCCGATGGCAAGGCGCAGGAAAGACAACATGAGCAACGTCCGAAATATTCTTCTCACAAGCAATGTACTGAGGAGTGGCTATTATACTGGACCAAGACATGGGAAAAACAGTCAAAGGATATTGGACACTATCAGCTACATTTTTACTTCTAAAGACTGTAAGAAACTATTGGAGTTTAATATCATTCAAAAATAAGCACCAACATCAACTAGCAGTGGTGAAGACATAAAACAATTTTATGAAGATTTAAAGTAAGCAAAGGCGCACTTCAGACCACAGGACCGTGTTATCATCATGGGCGGTTTAACGGTAACAGTAGGAGACGGGAGAGAAGGAAATGTGGTAGGACCCCATGGACTAGGCATCAGTTGAATGGTGTCATACGAACCCTTATCATAAGTAATACATGGTTTCTGCAAACAAAGAGAAAAAAAAGGACATAAAAAGCCCAGGTGATGAAAGCAGAAACCAGATTGATTACATCCTGATCAGTGAAAGATTTAGAAATGCGCGTCTCTCAGCAAAGAGCTACCCAGGATTAGACTGTTACAGTCATCATGTCCCAGTGACTGCTAAATTCAAACTGAAACTTAAGAAAAACCCGAAGTAAAGCCAAAAACATCAAACACGACTTGGCTTTATTAAAATCCACCCTTCGAATAAAAGTATCGTGTAGCTGTTCGAAATCAATTTGAAGTATTATGAGAAAGTGCACAAAACAAAGATGGATCACTGAGGATATTTTGGACCTTGTGGAAGAAAAAAGGAGGCAAGGGAAAAATAATAGAGAAAAATAACAAACATTGTACAAAGAAATCAGATAAAAATGTAATGAACCAAAGAGAAACTGATCAATAACAAGTGCAGAAACATCCATCTATACCACAGAGTTACTGGGCAGACAAGTTACAAAAGCATGGAAGAATTATCTGGAAAGAAAACCCACAGAATGTCTTAAGTCAAAAAGCGGTGATATCATTTTGGAAAAAGAAAAAAGTCCTAGACAGGTGGGCAGAGTACATTTTTTGAAGACTACAAAAAGGATTAGAATGTAATGAGGCGTAATTTCGCTGGGTCACCTATTATGAAAGATGAGATCCGGGCAGCAATAAGAAAGATGAAAAGAGGCAAAGCAACAGGCCCAGACAGAGTGTCGGTAAAAATTTTAAAAGCACTTGAAGACTATGGAATCGATAAGATCGCAAATTACTCGAAGAAATCTTTGACACAGGTCTGATGTCAGATCTATATTAATACCGCTGCCGAAGAAACCAGTGACAACAGAGTGTGGGTTACACACAGAGCGATCAATCTTTGACACAGGTCTGATGTCAGATCTATATTAATACCGCTGCCGAAGAAACCAGTGACAACAGAGTGTGGATTACACACAGAACGATCAATCTTTGACACAGGTCTGATGTCAGATCTATATTAATACCGCTGCCGAAGAAACCAGTGACAACAGAGTGTGGGTTACACACAGAGCGATCAATCTTTGACACAGGTCTGATGTCAGATCTATATTAATACCGCTGCCGAAGAAACCAGTGACAACAGAGTGTGGATTACACACAGAACGATCAATCTTTGACACAGGTCTGATGTCAGATCTATATTAATACCGCTGCCGAAGAAACCAGTGACAACAGAGTGTGGGTTACACACAGAGCGATCAATCTTTGACACAGGTCTGATGTCAGATCTATATTAATACCGCTGCCGAAGAAACCAGTGACAACAGAGTGTGGATTACACACAGAGCGATCAATCTTTGACACAGGTCTGATGTCAGATCTATATTAATACCGCTGCCGAAGAAACCAGTGACAACAGAGTGTGGATTACACACAGAACGATCAATCTTTGACACAGGTCTGATGTCAGATCTATATTAATACCACTGCCGAAGAAACCAGTGACAACAGAGTGTGGATTACACACAGAACGATCAATCTTTGACACAGGTCTGATGTCAGATCTATATTAATACCGCTGCCGAAGAAACCAGTGACAACAGAGTGTGGGTTACACACAGAACGATCAATCTTATAAGTCATATCACCAACATACTTACAAGAAGCATTATGATGCGAGTAAAACAAAATCTAACCAAAAATAACAGAGGATGAGTGTGTCTTTTGGGGTTAAAAAAAAGTACATTCTTTCTACATTCTTCGAACTATAATTGAACAAGCTCTGCAAGAATAAAAAGTGGTCTAAATATGCTTCATTGACTACACCAAGGCTTTGGTCAGAGTAAGACATGATAAGATATCACAAAAGTAACACACTTTAGATGGAAAAGATCAACGAGTGATCAAAAACGTGTACTGAGAACAAAAAGCAATAATGAGAGTTCATTGGGAAATCAGCTCATTTAAAAAAAAAAAAAAAAAAAAAAGCCACACACAAGAAGGGGTCTCAGACAAGGATGTGTGCTTTCCTCAGACCTTTTCTCTCTCTTCAGAGAAATAACTATGTGGAACCTAGAAAGATACTCAGAAATTAAAGTAAGAGGACACAACATATTAAACGCTTTGAGACACACTGATGACTCTGTATTAATGGCAGAAAGTCAAGAAGACTTGCACCATTTATAGACATTGTTGAAGCTGATAGCCGGAAGGAAAGTTTGGAATACTTGGCTACCTTGATATCAAGCGATAAAAGCTACAACACTGACATCTACATCAGGTCACCGCAAGCAAAAATGAGTTTCCAGAGAATTAAATCGGTACTAACAAAAAAGCACATCTTCATCGAAACAAGAAGAGTATTGCCTGGCGTGCTATAATGAAACTTATCCCAATGTCTGGATATGCGAGGCCTGGATAATCTCAGAATAGCTACAAAAGAAGCTGGAGGCAACATGAATGGGTTTTTTTTCTACGGAGAATGATATGAACCTAATGGATCAAACGAAACAGTGTTAGGAGAGGCTGAAAGAACGAGATCACTCATGAACAGAATATGTCAACGCCAGGCAACCTGTTTAGTCATGTGATAAGAAAAAAGAAACTGGAACATCTTGTGACAACTGGAATCATGATCAGAGGAAAACGCAGCAGCGGGAAAAGATGTTGGGTGAACTGGTAACTTGTTAAGAGTAGGACGAGTGACAAATGCACTAATAGCGTCGAGGGGTGGAGATGCGTTGAAGGCCATGATCGCCTACGCTAACGAGCACGAGACCTGATTGATTGATTAATTGATCCGAACATTTAAGTAAACCTTATTATAATTGAATGCTATGGACTTTAAAATACCAAAAATTCTGAGTTTTATTTTTATAAAACCGAAATAGAGAAGCGGGTAATATGTTTTGGCTGGTTCTCACGTTGATAAAATTTGATAAAGTCAGCCAAAGTGAAAGTTTTGATTTTGATGATAATGTTTAATCAAACTTGATTTTAAAATATATAGATATATATATTCATCATAGGTGAAGGGCCAGCTCGGAATAAAATGAGGCTCGGAAGTTTTAATAATTGTAAAAATTTTAACGAAATGAGCAAAGAGGAAGCAAATCAAAGAAACGAGAAGAATATGAGGCTTGAGTAGGAGAAGAGCAAACCATTATGTTTAAGATTTCTCTCGGCTCATGCGAGAACCAGAGTTCCAGCTTTTCACTGCCAGTCGCTGAACACTGACCTGGCGCCCTAATGCTGGCTCAGTCTCTGTGTCAACAGATTTGTTCAGGGAGCGATCTTAGAAACTGGCGGTGCCATTAGAGATTAGGAATAGCCCGGGCTGGAGAAGATGGCCACAGGTTGGCGGCTTAGCGCCGATAGTAATTACCTGCTGGTAGATTTGTAACGTGTTCTTTATCGCTGTGATCGTCGGCATTGCCATTGTCATCATCGTCATCATCATTATCACCATCACTATCATCATCATCGTCGCAATCATGATCGTCATCATCAGCATCACCCACAGTAGCACTGCAGCAGTACCACCGCCACCACCAAATCAAGCTGCACTAGTATTCCCATCGAAACTTTATCATCATCCTCATTATTATTGTTTCCGTCATGAATGATTTAACAAATTATTCCAGCCATCCTAACCTATATTATCGCCAAATTTTATTTCCTGCGGGTGCACTACTAGTCTACTACCCACAGTTCTTTCCTCATCACTCTTATTTTCTCCATTTTTTATCGTTATCACTTAGACTACCATCACCATCATCATGTATGTTCCTTTATATCGCTGTCTTCATCAGAATCACCAACACCATTATTATCTATCAATGCGAATATCTGATCAAGCTTGCCACTATAAATTATATCTGATATGGGTATAGAAAACAAACATTTTCTCTTTATAAAGATCCAGCCGATAGTACTGGTAACGTTAAGGAGATGAATTATCAACTTTATAAAGATCCAGCCGATAGTACTGGTAACGTTAAGGAGATGAATTATCAACTTTATAAAGATCCAGCCGATAGTACTGGTAACGTTAAGGAGATGAATTATCAACTTTATAAAGATCCAGCCGATAGTACTGGTAACGTTAAGGAGAAGAATTATCAATGTCGCAAACATAATCAGCGTCAAAAACATTTCCGTTCAACTCTCTATTATTATGACTACATCAGCTGTGGGTACTTAATATGTTGTCAATTTTTCTTCCATACTTCTAGTATTTTTAATCTTCAAATTCTCAGGATTGACAAAAATCCAGTTTGTTTGATTTGGAAGACTAGGAAAGAAGAGGTTTAAAATGAATAGAACCACAAGCGACAACTTTAGCAGCAGTATTGTCAGTGATGTTACCGGCACAACATCAACTCATAAACATGAAACAGCCGCCTGCACTTAACACGCTCAATTCGATTTGGTGGAAGTAGTAGTAGTAGTAGTAGTAGTAGTAGTAGTAGTAGTAGTAGTAGTAGTAGTAGTAGTAGTAGTAGTAGTAGTAGTAGTAGTAGTAGTAGTAGTAGTAGTAGTAGTAGTAGTAGTAGTAGTAGTAGTAGTAATAGTAGTGGTTTTGAGACACATTTTAAGTTCGTCAAACCCTAAATCTTCCACCCATGCAAGCTTGTCACGAAGACTTTAAAATCTGAAAAGAGTGGAGGGAGAGAGAGAGAGAGAGAGAGAGAGAGAGAGAGAGAGAGAGAGGGGGGGGGCAGAGAGAGGAGAGAGAGACAGACAGACAGACAGACAGAGAAGAAAGAGAGATAGAGAGAGAGAGAGAGGCAGAGAGAGGAGAGAGACAGACAGACAGACAGAGGAGAAAGATATATATATATATATATATATATATATATATATATATATATATATATATATAGAGATATAGAGAGAGAGAGAGAGAGAGAGAGAGAGAGAGAGAGAGAGAGAGAGAGAGAGAGAGAGAGAGAGATGATGATGATGATGATGATGATGATGATGATGATGATGATGATGATGATGCGAGGATGAGAGAGAAAGGATGACAAAAAAAAAAGACATCGAGCGAGAGAGTGTGACAGATAGATAGATAGAGAGAAAGAGTGACAGAGAAGAACGAAACTAGAGACATACAGTGAGATAGATAGATAGATAGATAAAGAGAGTAAAGTAAATAGAGATAGAGAGAGATAGAGAGACACCCCCCCTTTCCCTAGAAACAGAGAGAAAAGCCGCAGCTAGTATCCAGGCCCTAAGTGGAGTGTTTTCTAGCCGGAACCTGAGAGGAACATGCTGTAGTAGCTGCGCTCACGTCCATTTGTCGATAACCTGCGCCCGACCAGATACCCAGCCGTACAGACAGGATCGAATTTCATGGAATTTTCTCCAACTGGACACTCGTGAGGGATCAGAGCGAGAGTCCGGCCAGGTCATGGCTTAGGGGAAGGTTACATTGTATCTCTGTAAACTGGACCGGAAAGGGGGGGGGGGGGTCGAAGAGCAAGGACTATGAGGATAGAAAGAAAGAGAGGGACAAAGCGAGCGAGCGAGCGAGCGAGCGAGAGAGAGAGAGAGAGAGAGAGAGAGAGAGAGAGAGAGAGAGAGAGAGAGAGAGAGAGAGAGAGATCTGATCAGGTCATGGCTTAAAGGAGGGTTGCATTGTCTCCCTGTACATGGTTTAGGGGAGAACTGGGTGTGTGTGTGTGTGTGTGGAATAGTAAGAACTATGAGGGTGGAAACACATACACACACATGTACAGAAACTCAGAAACAGAGACAACAAACAGAGAATGGATGATCCAATTAGTGATAAGGTGATGAGAGCTGGCGCATAGGAGTTCAGGAATTTATAATTATACAAAACAAAAACAAAAAACGGAGATACGGGTGATCGGGAATGGAGGAGACTTGTGTGAAGGCAGGCGAGATTATGTTTGTGCAAGGCCTGGATTAGCTGCATGCTCTCGGCTCGAGTGCTGCTGGTCAAACCTGGGATATGGACATGGTGGGAGGAGGGGACAGAGTGCTGCTGGTCAAACCTAGGATATGGACATGATGGGAGGAAGGGACTGAGTCCTGCTGGTCAAACCTGGGATATGGACATGGTGGGAGGAGTGGACTGAGTCCTGCTGGTCAAACCTGGGATATGTACATGGTGGGAGGAGGGGACTGAGTGCTGCTGGTCAAACCTGGGATATGGACATGGTGGGAGGAGGGGACTGAGTGCTGCTGGTCAAACCTGGGATATGGACATGGTGGGAGGAGGGGACTGAGTGCTGCTGGTCAAACTTGGGATATGGACATGGTGGGAGGAGGGGACTGAGTGCTGCTGGTCAAACCTGGGATATGGACATGATGGGAGGAAGGGACTGAGTCCTGCTGGTCAAAACTGGGATATGGACATGGTGGGAGGAGGGGACTGAGTGCTGCTGGTCAAACCTAGGATATGGACATGATGGGAGGAAGGGACTGAGTCCTGCTGGTCAAACCTGGGATATGGACATGGTGGGAGGAGGGGACTGAGTGCTGCTGGTCAAACCTGGGATATGGACATGGTGGGAGGAGGGGACTGAGTGCTGCTGGTCAAACCTGGGATATGGACATGGTGGGAGGAGGGGACTGAGTGCTGCTGGTCAAACCTGGGATATGGACATGGTGGGAGGAGGGGACTGAGTGCTGGGGTGGGTTCATTTAGTTGTCCGGTTAGAGAATCCATAACGTGTAGGTTGATTTAGTTATCGGGTTAGAGAGTCCATAACGTTTAGGTCTCGAAGAACTTCGTGCAATTAAAGCTTTTATGGAAGAAAGGATTCAGAGATGTGAAGGGGTCAGAGGTTACTGATTAGACAGAAAACTTCAGAGAGATAGATTTGAGGAGGAAAGGGGTGGGGCGATTTGAGAGAGAGAGAGAGAGAGAGAGAGAGAGAGAGAGAGAGAGAGAGAGAGGGAGAGAGAGAACACGAGCGAGAGAGAGAAAGAGAGAGAGAGAGAGAGAGAGAGAGCGAGAGAGAGAGAGAACACGAGCGAGAGAGAGAGAGAGAGAGAGAGAGAGAGAGAGAGAGAGAGAGAGAGAGAGAGAGAGAGAGAGAGAGAGAGAGAGAGAGATCCATGAGGTTTGGTGGGAGGATATTAATGGTGGTATTAAAGTATCGCTCAAGATTGGTATTTGGTGTTGAATTGCTCAAGGTAAATGAAGTGAAAGAAAATGAGAGACCATGGGAGAGATTTATCTTGGAATCTAGTTGGAAAAAAAAAAGAAGAGAGAGAGAGAGAGAGACAGACAGACAGACAGAGAGAGAGGGCGCTTTTGGCAGACAGATATCTAATTACGGCAAAACGATTTTTTAAGAAAAATGAAATAATAATAATTAAAAAGTAAATAAATAAATAGATAAATATATTATATGTATACATACATACATACATACATACATACATACATACATACATACATACATACATACATACATACATACATACATACATACATACATACATACATACATACATACATACATACATACATACATGCATACATACATAAATGCATACATAACTATAGATATAGTGTATGTAAGTCCTAGTTGTACTCCTAGTTCACTGTGTAAAGTAAAGTAGAGGATAGTTCTAGTTGTAGATCTTTACCCAACCTCACGAACGGCTAAAGATGTGGACCGCATCTACCGCGCAGTGCTAACAGGTGCAGGGCAGTCTCTGCCAGGTGCTTGTCGTGAAGGAGAAAAGTAAAGGATAGTTCTAGTTGTAGATCTTTACCCAACCTCACGAACGGCTAAAGATGTGGACCGCATCTACCGCGCGGTGCCAAGAGGTGCACGGCAGTCTCTGCGGGAATCATTCCATTAACTCAGAGGGCGCGTCATTATCTACACAGTCTTGTCCTAAAGCTAGGACGGTCCTGAAAAATTCAAGTTGCCCGTTAAGCTTCAACTCTCAACTAGTTGTCTCGAGTAGGTCCGAGAGGAAATGAGAATTTTCGGTCACATCCGGCCCAGACAGATAACCCTTTAGTAGAAGCATGACAAAATAAACTGTAGAAGTCTTGAGACACAGAATCTAGAAGTACATGTAACAATGCTTTTGAGTTTTTCCTTCTTATCATCACTCGAAAAGTCTTTAAGACACGACAGAAGAATATTGATGATGTCACTTCTCCCTAGCAACTCAAATTTTTCTACCCTAATAATGGAACTAAGGACTAAGTCTAGACAGAATGTACCTTGCCTAAAGACAATTCCGTTTTTGACTGTGAAGGAGAGCTCAACAGTAATGTTGTAATAGTTTGTCACGGTTCAGAAGTCGCAATATCTGGATCAGCCGAAAGAAAAGGACGTAGCACAATTTTTTTTTTCTTTACGGTATTTAAAAATTTATTCAGTTATGTCTTTCTTTTGTGTGTGCTAGCCTATATAGATCACTATATCAGAGTTGGCGTCAGCACAATGATGTGATGCAAACTAGGAAATTCTATACTGTTTAAATGCAAAGGGTGCTGTATTGGATGGATAACAATGTTTATGTTAACGAGACTTTTATTTTAGTATTCAAGTGAACTATTTCTAACTCTCTCTCTCTCTCTCTCTCTCTCTCTCTCTCTCTCTCTCTCTCTCTCTCTCTCTCTCTCTCTCTCTCTCTCTCTCTCTCTCTCTCTCTCTGTCTTTCTCTTCTATCTATCTATCTATCTATCTATCTATCTATCTATCTATCTGCTGAATTGGACGGATGACAATAATGTTTATGTTAACAAGTATTCAAGTGAATTATTTCTAAAACTCTCTCTCTCTCTCTCTCTCTCTCTCTCTCTCTCTCTCTCTCTCTCTCTCTCTCTCTCTCTCTCTCTCTCTCTCTCTGTCTTTCTTTCTCCCTCTCTTCTCCCTCTTTCTCTCTCTCTGCGCCACTGTTTCTATGTTCTATCTCATTTCTATATTTTACTTCCTTTCGCCCCTCTTAATTTAACTATCTCCCTCTCTATCTATCTATCAATCTATCTGTCTGTCTACCTGTCTATCTATTTATTCGTCTGTCCATCTATCTATCTATCGTCTCCCTCTCTATTTCATTCTCTCTAAAACACACAATAACACACACCCCACACCGACGATGGAAGTGTAGTGGCCGTAGTTTTTACCCCCCAGTGATGCCATTTTTCGGATTTTCCCCGCCCGCTGCGTGTCTCGCTGGCCGTCAGAGACCAGGTAATAACGTCAGTAACGTCAGGCTTTCGGCTTTGATGTGATTACCGGCCCTGACATATTTCCGTGATGGCCGAAACTTCTCCACGTCACACTAGATTGGATTTTCAATCCACCCTGCTCACCTCGGGTTGTCAGTCTTAATACACGGACAGTAAAAAGGGCTTGATGTCATGTTCATCTTAAGAGAGAAAAGACAGAGAGCCGCAGAGGAAGGTAGACACAGAGAGACAGAGAGAGAGAGAGAGAGAGAGAGAGAGAGAGAGAGAGAGAGAGAGAGAGAGAGGCACACAGACAAGCAGACAGAGTGAGAGACAGAGAGAGAGAGAGAGAGAGAGAGAGAGAGAGAGAGAGAGAGAGAGAGAGAGAGAGAGAGAGAGGCACACAGACAAGCAGACAGAGTGAGAGACAGAGAGAGAGAGAGAGAGAGAGAGAGAGAGAGAGAGAGGATAGACAGAGAGCCACAGAGGAAGAGAGAGAGAGAGAGAGAGAGAGAGAGAGAGAGAGAGATTGAGCGAGAGGAATTAAGAGAGAAAAAGAGAGAGAGATTGAGAGAGAGAGACAAAGAGAGTGAGAGAAAAAAAAAAGAGAGAGAGAGAGAGAGAGAGAGAGAGAGAGAGAGAGAGAGAGAGAGAGAATGTGCGACAGAAAAATGGCGACAAAGATAGGCAAAGGGACATCTATAGATAGATGGAGTGAGAGAGAGAGAGAGAGAGAGAGAGAGAGAGAGAGAGAGAGAGAGAGAGAGAGAGAGAGAGAGAGAGAGAGAGGGGGGGGGGGTGGTAGGAAGGGATAGGGAGCGAGAGAAAATGATAAGTGCAAGGAAGAGAGAGATAGACCCAGAGATATAAAGAGAGATATAGACAAAGGGAGAGTGAGCGATAGGATAGATAGACAGGGTCAAAGAGAGTGAGAGCGAGAAAATAAGAGACAGAAAGAGAAAAAGTGAGAGACAGAAAGTGGGAGCCAAAGACAGACAGAGGGGGAATCTATAGATAAATGTGGAGAGAGAGAGAGAGAGAGAGAGAGAGAGAGAGAGAGAGAGAGAGAGAGAGAGAGAGAGAGGGGGGGGGGGAGGCAGGAAGAGAAAGGGAGATAGAGAAAATGAGAGGCAAAGAGAGGAAGACAAAGACAGAGAGAGATTGAGACAGAGACAAAAGGAGAGTGAGAGTAAGGATAGATAGACAGGGTGAACGAGAGAGAGTGAGAGACAGAGACAGAGAGAGAATGAGAGAGAGAGAGAGAGAGAGAGAGAGAGAGAGAGAGAGAGAGAGAGAGATTGCACACATAATATGCTAATGCATCTCTGAGCCTAAGGATCTGCGCTAGTTTGACTTTCTCAATCACCCAGACTATTCTGAGAGACAAGGTAACTTTTGTCGGCTAGAAGCAATGAGACCATGTCCACAGCATGACCTGATGAAAGAGCTTTATGCCACAACATTATTTCTTCTCAGCGGCATCTAGCTACTTACCAGAGAGCTGACCTCTCTGTGGAGATCTTTATACGGGTCATGTCAGGGGCCATGACTCCTGTCACTCACTCTTAGATCAAGGACATACTGCACCGGAACTAATAACTTCTAATTGTGTTCCCATGAGACATAGCGTGCTCTCTACGACCTACTTGGTTACTATTGGTTGTTAAATTTTGGTTCATGACAGTTTGATTAAGATCTAGTGGTGAATATTATTGCTTCCACGTGTTTTTGTTAGCAAACCTTTATAACATTCACTTTCTATCTCGCTCTCTTTTATCTCTTTTTCTCATTATTCTCTCTCTCTCTCTCTCTCTCTCTCTCTCTCTCTCTCTCTCTCTCTCTCTCTCTCTCTCTCTCTCTCTCTCTCTCTCTCTCTCTCTCTCTCTCTCCTTCTCTTCCATTTTCATTTGCCTATCTATCATCTATCTATCTTTGACTCCCTTGCGGTATCTCTTTTTCTCCCTGTTCCCCCTTTATGTCTGTCTCTGCCTCTACCCCGTCTCTCTATCTCTAGTTTGCTGTCCCCCACTCTCATTAAGCTTTTCCTATTGTTTTCTCACTCTATCTCATTCTACCACCATGTTCATCTTTCCAATAGTCTCGATTCTTCATGACTCTCTTTATTTTCTTTCATATTTCCTTTTA
>JAWDGP010001084.1:120000-137500 GCA_033675545.1 Elysia crispata | reverse complement strand
TTTTGTTTGTTTCTCTCTGAACCTTCCCTCTGCCACTATAGTTTTAGGGTGTTCAATCGGTGCTTGCAGCATAGGTACACGATCTTCATTCGCCCACAAACAGCAAATAACACATGGAAGGGAAAGACGCAGGAATCTTCACCATTAAGGAGACTTTTAGTCTGCCTTAGGAATCTTCACCATTAAGGAGACTTTTAGTCTGCCTTAGGAATCTTCACCATTAAGGAGACTTTTAGTCTGCCTTAGGAATCTTCACCATTAAGGAGACTTTTAGTCTGCCTTAGGAATCTTCACCATTAAGGAGACTTTTAGTCTGCCTTAGGAATCTTCACCATTAAGGAGACTTTTAGTCTGCCTTTAATCCATAGGGCAGTCTTGATTACGGTAGATGTAACATATTTATATCAATGTCAGGATTCAAACGTGGAACATCAGTCTACTAATCCGCTATCGACTGAGATATCTACAGGCTCCTATAACTCTGGTAATAATTAAGATTCTTGTTTTTTCTTTTTCCTTTTTTTCTTTCAAGCATAATTTTGTATGAGCTACATAAAAAAAAATCTTACAATTATCAAAAAAAAAAAAATATTATAACCATAATTCTTCTTTACTTCTGATTGGCACAGATTTCAATTTATTGCTTCGTTTCTCACACATACACAAAAGATTTTTTTAAAAAATGATTAAAAAGAAACGAGGTTTCTCTGGTTTTCCTCGGATGAGGCAGCATGGTTTTCTCGCACATTAATTTGGCGCGACCTTTTTGCTGAGGTTTTTCTTCTTCTTTAAACGATGCTCACTATGCACTCTACTTCTGTGAGCTTATCTTTGCTCGTATAGATCTTAGGGTTTTTTGTTTTTGTTTTTTTTTTTGCAAGCGCTGAGAGAAAACCACCCACCTGGGTGGAGTCAAAGGGGACGTAATATCGGTGTCCTCTCTGTCCACTGAGCGTCGCAAGGCCAGGGTCAAGTCTGCTCCTCTCTTCAGCGGTGACCACAGGCGGTCACCTTCAGATCGATGGTCGCGGTTTGGGGATGGACAGGGAATAAAGTACAAGGGATAAGAGGAATAAGTATTTGAGAAGCTTAAAATCCATACAATCGGGTTTTTAATAATGTCTCATATAAATGTGCTGACTCTAACCTTCACTTGGAGTTATAAATAATGTTTACAAATCTTTACAGACGGTTTGAAAGCATGATTTTGACTGATTCGATACAAACTGATCAAGTTTATAAGCAGTGTCGATCAATTTACAAATCAATCAAGAGAGAAACCAATTATTATTTCGAATATAATTGTTTAGGTTTCTGAATCTGTAAGCTTAGGGCACAAAAGAATAATGTTCTAGATGTACAAACGTTGCTTTTCTTCCAATAACTTTGATAAGAGTTGCTTTTAATCTGAGTCATTAGATGCTTCTCCTCCGTCTCACCCATAAAAAGTAACCCCGCACCTGATGAAACGAAATTTGCTCGACATGGAACGCATATATTTGGATCATCCGCCAGTAGGTCAGTTTGGCAAGTTATCTGTATAGCCATACCTCGCTCGATTACCTCAAAGTCAAATGTTAGAAAATCGTACCGATTTTACCCAAGTTGCGCTACATCGAATAACTTATATTTGGATCATCCGCCAGTAGATCAGTTTGGCAAGTTACCTGAATACCTCGCTCGATTACCTCAATGTCAAATGTTAGAAGATCGTACCGATTTTACCCAAGTTGCGCTACATCAGGAAAAAGCGAAGCAGTGTTTAAAAATATCTAAAACCTATGATTGAAAGATAGGCTCTTGCCTTTTCTTACTTTTTATTTTTTTTCGGGGGGGGGGGGGCGGGGGGCGCATTACATTAAAACAAAAGTATTGCCCTTTCTTGATACTTATTATACAAAAAGTCACTGAAACATACAAATGTTCATTGCATACGAATTAACAGCGCGCCTGTAGTGATAAACTTATCTGGTTCGAAATCACTGGCGCTTTACAGTAATGGTGCACTACTTTTGTACTTAATTCCAAATCTGTTTATAGATCCGTTAAACATTTATAAATGGAGTGCATGCTATGAATTCCTACAAAATTTAGCTCCTCCAGACTCTTTAATATGCGGGAATTCTCAACTTCCTAAACATTAAGACGATCTTGTATTAGATGAGGAAAGTACAGAGTTGGCTGAGTTCTGGTGTCGTTCGAAGCCGTCTTCTCATAACTTAGAAACTAGTGTATGGAACTCATTATAATTATCTGTCCAAGAATCATAACTCTATGGGAAATCGATATCCCTCTATCACGTGTACTAATTATAATAAAAACTCGATGAATTTTTTTTCCAACTAAAATAACCGAACAAAATCCTCTAACTCTAAGTCTTTCGTGGCCCAGAGCGTTTTTCCCCCTCCATTCAAGTCACGATTTTCTCTCATTCCATAAATTGTAGAGCAATTTGTGTTGGTATTGCCACAAGGGAAATAAACATCTCTCCGGGTTATCTCTAGCGTTTTACTCACCCAACTGCCTCAGAAACGAGCCACTCTTCACCATGCTACTCATCCGAGGTCCTCCTCCATCTCCTCCCCCTCCTCCTCCCACCCCGTACAGCGGCCCTCGCGTCACCGTCGTATCACTGTTGTGACGATGCTGCTTGCCTAATCGGAGTTCTCCGGTCCCGGGGGATTCCCCTTCCTCAAGGAATCCGTCGACACCGCCAAATTTAGACGAGGTGTGGGAATTCCCAGGCGGTGCGGCGAGCCGCTTGAGGACCGGGTAAGAGCTGGAGTGTTTCGGGCTGGACAGCAGTCTCTGGCGCTCGCTGTAGTAATTACTGCTGCTGTCCTCACCAGGCTTCGCCCGCACTACCTGTAAAATGGTTGGGTGAACTTCATGTCACAAATCTGGAGGGTGCTATCTAGGGAAGGCAACATATTGCTTTAAGAAGAAAAAAATCATTCGTAATGGTTATTTTTAGACAGAGACAATCTGGAGAAAGGGAAAAAATTAGAGGTACAAAAATGTATCTAGAACAGAAAAATAGGAGAAAAAAAAGGAGAAGAGGAGACAGAAAAGGGGCTGGGTTTAAGAGAAAGGTAAAGGAAAAGAGTTATGACGAGGTAGAGGTAGAAAGAAAGAAGGGGAAATAGGTAGGAATACTAGTGGAAAAAAGAGATACAAGAGAGGAAGACTGGAATAACAGAGAGAGTTAGAAAGGGAAGTGGAGGTGGAAGTAAAGAGGCAGAGGTCTTCTGGGAGAAACAAACCCAAAGAACTTAGAAGAGAGGGTGGTGGGTGTTTGTTAAAGATCTGGAACAGAGAGAGAGAGAGAGAGAGAGAGAGAGAGAGAGAGAGAGAGAGAGAGAGAGAGAGAGAGAGAGAGAGAGAGGTATAGAAAAATCAACCACAAACCTAGATCTAGCTCGAGACCGACAAATAAGACGAAAGACGTGAAAACATTACAACAGATGGAATGAACAGGGATCGAACCTGCGCCTCGATGCGGCACACATCGCCTTGCCGAGTCAAGACCAGGCACTTAACCACTGAGCTATTCGCATCTTCAGGAACAGTAACTTTCATGCTTGCTTGAATAGACTAAGAGGTTGAATCGCTAAGAACGATCAAGTCCATATTTGTACAGGACATGAACAAACTAGCCTCTAACGGATCTTTGAAAGATGCCATTTGACTGAAAGACATAAATGAGTAAAGAAAACAGTCAAACAACGTTAGAGGTTGACACAGACGAAGCTAGGTTTGTGGTTGATTTTTCTATACTACTTATTTCTTTATTTTGAGTCACTTGCATCTTTAGATCCTTAGATCTAGCTTCGTCTGTCTCAGCCTCTAACGTGGTTTGACTGCTTTCTTTATTTCTATATTGAGAGAGAGAGAGAGAGAGAGAGAGAGAGAGAGAGGAGGTAATAGAGAGAACGCTCAGTAAGAGATATTAATTACGGAGCCAGTGTATGGTTACCTACAAAGGTTTGTCGCTGAAGTTAAGACAAAAATTGGCAAGAAAATTATCCTATGAAAAATTGTTTTGGTGGACTCTAGGATATTCAACTGGCTGTACAGTAGCACAAGGGGAGGTAACTATCCTTCAAGGGGCTAATATCACTTAGATGAACTTTCAACTGGAACAGAGTACATTATTGTATGTCTCTGAGCATCCACTCTCACACATCGGCAAATTTCTTGCACTGGTTTTCAAAGAAATAATACACTGCATGAGAGGAAGAGCGCCTAAACAATACTAGACATAAAGAGTATTATAATTTCGGGCGTTTTAAGTAAATAACTTCCAGGAAAAGCTTCCAGTGTCTTCTTCTAGAGCTCTTAGCTCACAAATTGGGTTGATGCCTTCTAACACTTGAAATGATTGACCAGTTGAGATATAAAAATAATTTATAATTTTCAATGTCACTGACGATTTCCCCCCACATTTTGCCCAAATACTTATTGACCATAATTACATTACGAAAAATAATATGATAACCGATGGCCTAATCGGTTAGAAGTTTAACTGACAAAAAAAGAGGGCGGGATGATTTATGGCTGCAATATCAGTTACTGGTGGTAAGGTTTGGTTCCATCTAACCTGCCCTGAGGAAGGAAGTCACATAACTCAGTTCGTAGAGCGCTTGGCTAACCCCAAGGAGATCTTTGGTTTGAATCCTGGCTTGGATGGGGTCTGATCTCATTTAAACTCTCTTATCCTAAAGCTTGACGGGAGCCTTATAGTCTGTACAAGTCACAACCATATTGTACTTAGTCGATACCTAGAGCGCTGGGCTAACACCACGGAGATCTTTGGTTTGAATCCTGGCTTGGATGGGGTCTGATCTCATTTAAACTCTCTTATCCTAAAGCTTGACGGGAGCCTTATAGTCTGTACAAGTCACAACCATAGTGTACTTAGTCGTTACCTAGAGTGCTGGGCTATCACCACGGAGATCTGTACAGGTTACAACCATAGTGTACTTAGTCGATACCTAGAGTGCTGGGCTATCACCACGGAGATCTGTACAGGTTACAACCATATTGTACTTAGTCGATACCTAGAGCGCTGGGCTATCACCACGGAGATCTGTACAGGTTACAACCATATTGTACTTAGTCGATACCTAGAGCGCTGGGCTAACACCACGGAGATCTGTACAGGTTACAACCATAGTGTACTTAGTCGATACCTAGAGCGCTGGGCTATCACCACGGAGATCTGTACAAGTCACAACCATAGTGTACTTAGTCGATACCTAGAGCGCTGGGCTATCACCACGGAGATCTGTACAGGTTACAACCATATTGTACTTAGTCGATACCTAGAGCGCTGGGCTAACACCACGGAGATCTGTACAGGTTACAACCATATTGTACTTAGTCGATACCTAGAGCGCTGGCTATCACCACGGAGATCTGTACAAGTCACAAACATAGTGTACTTAGTCGATACCTAGAGCGCTGGCTAACACCACGGAGATCTGTACAGGTTACAACCATAGTGTACTTAGTCGTCACCGAGGAAGCTGAAAATAAGCAGCTGCATTCCTCTGCTCTGTGCACGACCAGCTGCGAACCTGAATGGATGGTGGCCTACAAAGGGCTCATGATCAGACCGACAAACCAACTGGTCCTGTTTATTGCTTTACGGGAAAAAAACACCTTCAGAGGGCTCATGATCAAACCAACTAGCCCTGTTTATTGCTTTACGGGAAAAAAAAACACCTTCAGAGGGCTCATGATCAAACCAACTAGCCCTGTTTGTTGCTTTACGGGGAAAAAAACACCTTCAGAGGGCTCATGATCAAACCAACTAGCCCTGTTTATTGATTTACGAAAAAAAAAAACACCTTCAGAGGGCTCATGATCAAACCAACTAGCCCTGTTTGTTGCTTTACGGGAAAAAAAACACCTTCAGAGGGCTCATGATCAAACCAACTAGCCCTGTTTGTTGCTTTACGGGGAAAAAACACCTTCAGAGGGCTCATGATCAAACCAACAAACCAACTAGCCCTGTTTATTGCTTTACGGAAAAAAACACCTTCAGAGGGCTCATGATCAGACCAACAAACCAACTAGCCCTGTTTATTGCTTTACGGAAAAAACACCTTCAGAGGGCTCATGATCAGACCAACAAACCAACAAACCAACTAGCCCTGTTTATTGCTTTACGGAAAAAAAAAACATCTTCAGAGGGCTCATGATCAGACCAACAAACCAACTAGCCCTGTTTATTGCTTTACGGAAAAAAACACCTTCAGAGGGCTCATGATCAGACCAACAAACCAACAAACCAACTAGCCCTGTTTATTGCTTTACGGAAAAAAACACCTTCAGAGGGCTCATGATCAGACCAACAAACCAACAAACCAACTAGCCCTGTTTATTGCTTTACGGAAAAAAACACCTACAGAGGGCTCATGATCAACCCAACAAACCAACTAGCCCTGTTTATTGCTTTACGAAAAAAAAAACACCTTCAGAGGGCTCATGATCAGACCGACAAACCAACTAGCCCTGTTTATTGCTTTACGAAAAAAAAAAAACACCTTCAGAGGGCTCATGATCAGACCGACAAACCAACTAGCCCTGTTTATTGCTTTACGAAAAAAAAAACACCTTCAGAGGGCTCATGATCAAACCAACTAGCCCTGTTTATTGCTTTACGAAAAAAAACACCTTCAGAGAGCTCATGATCAGACCGACAAACCAACTAGCCCTTTTTATTGCTTTACGAAAAAAAAAAAAAAAACACCTTCAGAGGGCTCATGATCAGACCGACAAACCAACTAGCCCTGTTTATTGCTTTACGAAAAAAAAAACACCTTCAGAGGGCTCATGATCAAACCAACTAGCCCTGTTTATTGCTTTATGAAAAAAAAAACCTTCAGAGGGCTCATGATCAGACCGACAAACCACCTAGCCCTGTTTATTGCTTTACGAAAAAAAAAACACCTTCAGAGGGCTCATGATCAAACCAACTAGCCCTGTTTATTGCTTTACGAAAAAAAACACCTTCAGAGGGCTCATGATCAGACCGACAAACCAACTAGCCCTGTTTATTGCTTTACGAAAAAAAAAAACACCTTCAGAGGGCTCATGATCAAACCAACTAGCCCTGTTTATTGATTTACGAAAAAAAAAAAACACCTTCAGAGGGCTCATGATCAAACCAACTAGCCCTGTTTATTGCTTTACGAAAAAAAAACAACTTCAGAGGGCTTATGATGAAACCAACTAGCCCTGTTTATTGCTTTACGAAAAAAAACACCTTCAGAGAGCTCATGATCAAACCAACAAACCAACTAGCCCTGTTTGTTGTTTTACAAAAAAAAAAAAAAAAACACCTACAGAGGGCTCATGATCAAACCAACAAACCAACTAGCCCTGATTATTGCTTTACGGGAAAAAAAAACACCTTCAGAGGGCTCATGATCAGACCGACAAACCAACTAGCCCTATTTATTGCTTTACGGGAAAAAAAAACACCTTCAGAGGGCTCATGATCAGACCAACAAACCAACTAGCCCTGTTTATTGCTTTACGGGAAAAAAACACCTTCAGAGGGCTCATGATCAAACCGAAAAACCAACTAGCCCTGTTTATTGCTTTACGAAAAAAAAAAACAAAAAAAACACCTTCAGAGGGCTCATGATCAAACCGAAAAACCAACTAGCCCTGTTTGTTGCTTTACCGGAAAAAAAACACCTTCAGAGGGCTCATGATCAGACCGAAAAACCAACTAGCCCTGTTTGTTGCTTTACGGAAAAAAAACCTATCCCGCCTCACTATAGCATTTTTAAAACCTTAGGAGACGTAAATCTAGCTAAATGACCATATAACTAATTGTAAGCTACCTTCAAACCCGACTGACATAATTCTGACCTAATTCTGACATGTACAAACCCGTTACCTCGTGCTTGTAGCCCCTCCTGGAGACCATCACGGCTGTCCTGACCCCCGCGCTATGTCCACTAGAGTGAACTGACCAGCCGACAGCACCAGATGTGGACCCTGCTGTCCCTGTCAGGTCCGGGGTGCTGAGACGTTTGCAGATCGTGGGACGCTCGATGGGCGTGGCTTGGTCCAGTAGGTTGTCACGTGTTTCACTGAGTGGGCGGGACTTCTTCTGGTGACAGACAACATTGATTGGCTGATGGAAGGCAGGATTCATTAACATTGAGTGGTTACGTGTATGCGTCAGCTCAGCCAATTGTCATTCGAGGGAGATAATAACGCAGAAACATTGTTTTGATTGTAAGAAAACATAGGTTTAAAAAAAAAAAAAAAAAAAAAAGAGGGGGGGGGGGGGAAAGAGATGTCTTAAGAATAATTAATGGATATTTTTCTTTACTTATTTACCTTGATTGTAAAGATACCTATTCAGTGATTTCGGGGTAATAGAATATTTTTTTCTTAATTCGTGTTTGTTTCCTTATTTCATCTAAAAATAGGAAGCTCGGTTGGGCTGATGTAATTTTTCGACACTAGAGTCTAGTCAATGTTGGAGAGCGCTAAGTTAAGCTCACCTGTTTAGAGCCAAGCACTGTTTGTTGGAAGCTAAACTAATAGAAGCGTGTGCTAGGATGGATGTGGAATAGTGTCGCTTACGAAACTCTGTTGATATTATTGACCCTTGATATACCAGTATGCAACATATGCTTGTGTGACGAAGTAAAAGAGTATCAATTACAAGCAAAAAAAGAAGAAAAAAAATGCTTGCATGTATATAAGTATTTTTATATTATTCGTTTCCAATAAGAGTTCACAAAGACTTCACTCAAAAAATCTGTACTCACACATTTTTTTTTCTCTGTGTATACTGATTTGATTTAGTTCCTGCGTTGTGAATTTCGTTTAACTGTGTGGAATTTATGGTAAAAAATTTATAGGCTGTTATGTAAAACTGTTTCACCTCGAGCAAGTAAACGTGGACCATAGGGTTCAATGGTAGGATACTCTGTCAGTTGATTATACTATTTTTATCTAAGCCAACACAAATAGATTGGTCCGAAAAAATAGAAATGCGGAAAGGAGGGAGGACACAGAGAGAGAGAGAGAGAGAGAGAGAGAGAGAGAGAGAGAGAGAGAGAGAGAGAGAGAGAGAGAGAGAGAGAGAGAGACAGACAGACAGACAGACAGACAGACAGACAGACAGAGAGAGAGAGAGAGAGACAGAGACAGAGACAGTGAGACAGAGAGATAGAGACAGACAGATAGATAGATAGATAGATAGATAGATAGACAAATAAACAGACAGACAGACAGACAGACAGACAGACAGACAGACAGAGACGGAGGCAGACAGACTCGTATAGATTCATTTAAAAATAAAACAAAACGACTGCAATTTTTGTTTTCGCTCTAATCCTTTTACTCCACTCAAATGAGTTCCTATTCCAGATAGAAAACCCGCGCCTATTTAGGCCAAACATCCCACACAATGACATTGGGGCTGTAGCGAGACAAATTAGTTTTCAAGCCACACCTAATCGGATAAAAGGCAAGTCATGTGTGTAGCAATTGAGTCGTTAGCACGCATGCACCCATCATGCATTTTAAACGGAAACACTTCTTTGCTTGATAAGTGCGCACATCGATTTTTGTCTCGAGAGTATGTGGCTGGAATTTTCCATACTAAACACATTTACTGGCACCGCTTTGCACTATTACGCGCCACGCTGCAGCTGTTTTACAAAAAAAAAAATTAGAAGTGCACTTAAAACTAAACTGATTTCTTTAAATACTTAACAAAAATCGAATCGTACTTGTTGTAAATGTAAAAGTGCAAACATGAATCTAGCGTCTTTGACATTTGAGGCTTCTGTGAGAGAAAAACCAGGAGTCGTTAAGTTATGCGAAAACTGTGGAGAACTTCCAGACGATCTTGTAGAACGTTCCAACCAGTTCAAACCTTCCCATATGTCCTTTAATTATCAATAGGAATAGCTAATTTTGTTAATGAATCTAAATTCATTTATGTAATCATTGTTTTAAACATCCGTTGTTAAATTAAAGGCGTAGCTATGAATTTTCGCAAAGATTTGCACCGTTTGGCACTTCTACGGGAATGAATAGCTTTTCAAAAATCGTTTTAAAGGGTCTTGAGATAAATTTTGGAATCATTTAGTTAGCTAGCTTCCCATATTACATTTTACTTTTTTAAAGACAGCATCATTTTGCACTGGTGAGTAAAGAGCCAAGAGGACACAGACCTTTACATTCTCGTTTTGCTACTGTGTCGCCTGGATTAAGAAATTAAATAAATTATTAGTAACCAATAAAATATATTTCTCTTCTTCTTTTTTCAACAAACTGTTGCAAATGTTTATGAAATTTTCGGGTACCTCCTCGCTTGTTTTCAGAAGACTAAGAGATCACGTTGTTTGAAATATAATGGCCTTCTTCCTCACATCTAAAGCATGTACTACAATCTTTAGAGAGAAGAGGAACAGCCATCAGCCCAAGTTCTCTGGTTTTACATTCCACTGACTGCAAGCGTGTATCTCCAGCATTGGCCTTCAACCCAAAATTTCCTTTCATATTATACATTTATCTACCATAATTTCTAACTTACACAAGCCATGTGTTTTGCAAGCCTTGAACTCCTTAGTAAACCAAGTAAACTAAACGCCGAGGTGGCGGTTTGTGTGTGTGTGAGTAGAGGGCTGTGGGGGGTAGGCTTTATTCCTCTCTGAACATCTGTCTAGGCCCTCAATCAAACTCTCTTTTCATTTACCATCAGTATCTTCGCACGAGAAGGCAGGACTTACAAATGCGGCTGGAACTGGAAGTCTACACCTTGATTCCTTCATAGACTACCCCAGTTCCTAAAACCATTTTTAAAAGTGGATCTAAGTTTGGAATCATGAAATATAGTTCCTCCAATTTTAAATTCCATACTGAAGGAAATTCTCTTTTTGAAGTGCTAGCGGTTCGTAGTTAAATAAACACTACAAAAATTGATCCATTTATAAGTTATTATCAGTCTGTATGTCAACTAATCATAAAATCCTGATATTTTCCATAATTATCTAGATATAGATAACGATTTTATAGATCTAGATTGAGATCTCTTTGATGTAACGCATATATTACATGTGAAAAGCGGGTATTTGGCGGACGTCTTGCCCAAATCTAACTCCAAGATAGTATGTTTATTAAATATATCGAATTAAATCCACGACTCAATTGTTTGATTTTTTTTTTTTTTTAAAAAGGGACTTTCATCTATGAATTGAAATCTAATAGATTAAGCTCTTCCAAATATAGCCATTCATCCTAGTAATACTGTCACAAGCATCTGCCGCGATTTCCCAATGTTAAAGCCTGTTTTAAGAAACACATTGAACGTTTTCTACACAAAGCAGCCCATGCCAAATGCCTCAGCGAGCGACAAAGGGAAAGTTATTTTATATTTATTGTACGGTCCGAGGTCTAACATGAATTAATGCGATTTTAAAATTTGCGACACTGCAATTAACTTAGGTACTGAGTCTTTTATATTTAATGTCGGGGGGAGCCCATTGGCTCAGTCGATAGAGAGCCGGGCTAACAGTGCGGGGGTGTGGGATTTGTATCCCTGGCTATCTGGTGTGTTTAGGTCAGATCTCACCTAACCAGCCCTATCTTAAGGCTTGACGGCAGCCTAATAGGCTCTTTGACGGTAGAGGTTACAGTGACATAGCACTTACTCGTTGCCTCTGAGGTTGAAAATAAACAGTTTTATTCCCCTGTTCTAGTTTTCGTTGATGCTCTAGGTAGGGCTAGTCGCCTAGAGAGGGTGTGGCATGAGAGCAAAACCGTTGCTTTAGTCACTACGGCGTTCAAAACCTAACACCAGGCTAATCTACACGGTCCCCTATACAGTTATAATACAGACATTCAATCTATACGATAGATCGGTCCTCTATACAATTATAATAAAGACATTCAATCTATACGATAGATCGGTCCTTTATACAGTTATAATACAGACATTCAATCTATACGATATATCTGTCCCCTATACAGTTATGATAAAGACATTCAATCTATACGATAGATCGGTCCTCTATACAATTATAATAAACACATTCAATCTATACGATTGATCGGTCCCCTATACAGTTATATTACAGACATTCAATCTATACGATATATCTGTCCCCTATACAGTTATAATACAGACATTCAATCTCTACGATAGATCGGTCCGTTATACAATAAAAAGTCATTCAATCTATACGATAGATCGGTTCATTATACAATAAAAAGTCATTCAATCTATACAGTAGATCGGTTCGTTATACAATAAAAAGTCATTCAATCTATACGATAGATCGGTTCGTTATACAATAAAAAGTCATTCAATCTATACGACAGATCTGTCCCCTATACAGTTATATTACAGACATTCAATCTCGACGATAGATCGGTCCTTTATACAATAAAAAGTCATTCAATCTATACTGTAGATCGGTTCGTTATACAATAAAAAGTCATTCAATCTATACGTCATACAATAAAAAGTCATTCAATCTATACGACAGATCGGTCCGTTATACAATAAAAAGTCATTCAATCTATACGACAGATCGGTCCGTTATACAATAAAAAGTCATTCAATCTATACGACAGATCGGTCCGTTATACAATAAAAAGTCATTCAATCTATACGACAGATCGGTCCGTTATACAATAAAAAGTCATTCAATCTATACGACAGATCGGTCCGTTATACAATAAAAAGTCATTCAATCTATACGACAGATCGGTCCGTTATACAATAAAAAGTCATTCAATCTATACGACAGATCGGTCTGTTATACAATAAAAAGTCATTCAATCTATACGACAGATCGGTCTGTTATACAATAAAAAGTCATTCAATCTATACGACAGATCGGTCCGTTATACAATAAAAAGTCATTCAATCTATACGATAGATCGGTCCCCTATACAGTTATAATACAGACATTCAATCTATACGATAGATCGGTCCCCTATACAGTTATAATACAGACATTCAATCTATACGGTAGATCGGTCCCCTATACAGTTATAATACAGACATTCAATCTATACGATAGATCGGTCCGTTATACAATAAAAAGTCATTCAATCTATACGATAGATCGGTTCGTTATACAATAAAAAGTCATTCAATCTATACGACAGATCGGTCCGTTATACAATAAAAAGTCATTCAATCTATACGACAGATCGGTCCGTTATACAATAAAAAGTCATTCAATCTATACGACAGATCGGTCCGTTATACAATATACAGTTGTTCAATCTAGACAGTAGATCGGTCCACTATACATTATACAGCCGTTTGCGGGTATTTTTATTACATAAGAAAAACATGCATAGCCCCCCTCTCTCTCTCTCTCTCTCTCTCTCTCTCTCTCTCTCTCTCTCTCTCTCTCTCTCTCTCTCTCTCTCTCTCTCTCTCTCTCTCTCTCTCTCTCTCTCTCTCTCTCTCTCTCTCTCTCTCTCTCTCTCTTTCTCTGGGGATTTCCCTCACTTTAACTCATGAAGCGGATTTAACAGATGTCAACAGAAAAGAAAAAGTTTTGTTACACTTCTGAGTACAGCGGTCTGTTATTATCTCTTGTTTTTTTTTTACCTCACATCTGTAATTTAGTCTTTTAAATCTCTCTCTCTCTCTCTCTCTCTCTCTCTCTCTCTCTCTCTCTCTCTCTCTCTCTCTCTCTCTCTCTCTCTCTCTCTCTCTCTCTCTCTCTCTCTCTCTCTCTCTTACTCTCCCTCTCTATCTCCCCCCTCTCCCACTCAACAACAACAACAACAAATGAAAAGAAAAAGCTGTCAGCTAAATGGACCAAAAAAAACCATGACTGGGCTTTTTGTAGTACAAATCATAAACAACCTTTTTAGCGCTACTTCGACTTTGTCCCAACATATCATAAAGTAGATTTGTTTAAATCGGAAATCTCAAGTAAAATGCCAAAAAGTCCACAAGTACAAACATATTTTTTTTCAAACCATAATGACGAAGTGCGCTTAAAATGATTTAAAACTGTTTAGGACTTTACACAACTAGCGAACTACATGTATTCTTAATTCGCGACTATTGCACACATTCTCTAGCGCAGTTGAAATGCATTCCATGTAATAATTGAAGGGTTTCAGATCCATAATCTGGGATACAGAAAACCAACAAGATATCATGCGGTTTAAAACCACGCACTCTAAGCTAAGGTAACTTTCTTTAAAATTCCAGTCTTGAAAAATAATAAAATCATAATATCAAATGTGTGGCTGTTTTGTTTTGTTTTTGTTTGTTTGTACTTCAGCTTTGCTTTGTTTCATTCAGCTGTTATGTCAGTTTCAAAATCAGCATGCATCTCAATAATACGTGCAAAATAAAATGCTTCCCAATTTAAAATGTTTTGAAAAGATACAAAACACAGAAACTTTATAAAAAAGCATGTTTTGCACTCTTAAAGATGGATTCGCAAATTGCGAAATTAATCAGGTTAATTTTATCAATCCCCGCTGGATTCTTGTTCTCTGTGTTCTTTTTTTTTTCTTTTTTGTTGTTGTTTTTTGCCCTTTGTTTGTTTGTTTGCATGTTTCAGGTTATGATTGCTAAGTACAATATGAAATCCGCCCGGTCTAACAGTGCATTTCTGTTTCTAGTCTAAAACGTAGTTGAAACCATTAATTTTTAGACCTTTGCTAGATCCTCTTTTAAAGTTACCAATCTCCCCTGAAAATGAGAAGGTATTTTTTGGGTTTTTTTTCAAGACTTTTCCCGACTCAGATTTCCCTGAAATGGTATTTTTTTACGACTATCAGCGGTAATTGAAGATTACAGCTTGAGGACATGTAGGCAGCACACAGCGATATTTAACAAGCGTCATATTTCTACAACTATAGTTGTTAGAATGACAAAAATAGAAAAAATATAGTGTTAACTGAATCTAAAGTTTGGGGATTTCCCTCAAGTTAACTCATGAAACGGACTTAACAGATGTCAACAGAAAAAAAAAAGTTTTGTTACACTTTTGAGTACAGCGGTCTGTTATTTATCTCTTGTTGTTTTTTTTTACCCCACATCTGTAATTTAGTCTTTTAAACTCTCTCTCTCTCTCTCTCTCTCTCTCTCTCTCTCTCTCTCTCTCTCTCTCTCTCTCTCCCTCCCTCCCTCTCCTTCCCTCCCCTCTCTCGCTCTCTCCTTCTATTCTCTCTTTTCTCCCTCTCTCTTTCCTTCTCTGTCTTTCTTTTCCCCCTCCACACTCCTTTGACTATCTCTCTGTCTCTCTTTTCTGTCTGTATGTCTGTCTGTCTGTCTCTGTCTCTGTCTTTCTCTCTCTCTCTCTCTCTCTCTCTCTCTCTCTCTCTCTCTCTCCCTCTCCTCTTTCGCTCTCTCCTTCTATTATCTCTTTTCTCCCCCTCTCTTTCCTTCTCTGTCTTTCTTTTCCCCCTCCACACTCCTTTGACTATCTCTCTGTCTCTCTTGTCTATCTGTCTGTCTGTCTGTCTGTCTCTCTCTCTCTCTCTCTCTCTCTCTCTCTCTCTCTCTCTCTCTCTCTCTCTCTCTCCTTCCCTCCCCTCTCTCGCTCTCTCCTTCTATTCTCTCTTTTCTCCCTCTCTCTTTCCTTCTCTGTCTTTCTTTTCCCCCTCCACACTCCTTTAACTATCTCTCTGTCTCTCTTTTCTGTCTGTCTGTCTGTGTGTGTGTGTGTGTGTCTCTCTCTCTCTCTCTCTCTCTCTCTCTCTCTCTCTCTCTCTCTCTCTCTCTCTCTCTCTCTCTCTTTTGCCTCTATAGCTTTCTTCTTTGACTCTCCTTTTACATGTAGTTTTTTTTCACTCCCTTTTTCTTTCTTTTCCTGATCTTCTCTCTTTCCACCTTTCCCTCTCTAGGCCACACTCACACACTTGCTTCACTCACACAATTTCTCATCCTTCTCTCTCTCTCATTCCAAAACTGTTTCCTGTTGCGAACTCTCAACCGATACTAAACCATTCTTTCTCTTTAGCGTAAAATTTGAAAATCCATGGTAACCCACAATCTCCGAAGTGTGTTTGATAAATCCCGACCACAACACAATAATCCAAGTCCTTATTACATAATCTAAACACACGCTCTCCTTATAGTAGCGGAACTGAAAACATAAGGCCTTAAATTCACAGGTTTGGGGGCTCGAACCCGTACAGAAAGTCCCTTCGGATATCAGAGCGGACGCTCTAACCCCTCAGCCACCGGCGCGAGATAAGTATTACACATTGTCAATCTTTGTCACAAAAACAAGGTGTATCCGTGTGCCTGTTAATCCCTGTCCATTCCATCTGTCCTTATGTTTTCACATTTTCCGCCTTATTTGTAGGTCCCGAGTTCTAGGCTTGTGAAGGATTTTTCTATACTTTTCAATCAATTTATTTCCCTTTAAATGGATTCAAAGAACAGACGAAGCGTAACTAAGATATTTTATGTCTTACGGGTTTTTTTTTGCATCTTTATATTGTAAATTAAATCACTTCCATTTATTTCTTTGCGAACGGTTATGCCACAAAGAAAAGTGCAAGATATAAATTTATCTCCTGACTGGTTTCCTGTGTACTTTATTGAGAACCTTTTTTTTTTTTGTAAAATATTTTTGTATATTTTATTGCACCGATTGTTTTTGTAATTTGAATTATATTTTTAATGTTTTATTTGTTTGGTAAAGACCATCGCTAACAATGCAACATCAAGCCCCCATCGCGCAGGATGGAATGCAAAAGTCGATACCCAAACTCTGCCACTGACGAAATGGTTGATCGAACCCCTGAAGAACCCCCTCTTTCTCTCTCCCCCCCCCCCCCCCCCAGGATCCCCTCTGGCACCGGCTTTAGAATTTGGGAGGTTCTTTTTGTTTTCGTGAGTAAAACGAAATCAAGTTAGAAAGGAGAAAGATAAGTTACAAGATGGAGATGTGTGTTTAAAAGACAATGTTGTTAACACGAGGAAAAGTAAAAATTTGATTTCAATCATTGTTTTTCGTTCACATCCTTCCTTCATCGCAGAAATAAAGGTGACTTAAGACAAATATACCAACAGCTATCAGCCATGTTGGACCAGTTAAATCGGAGCATCTCCCTCACATCACAAAAAGACCTGGAAACAATAAGAAAGATTGCAGAAAGAAGACAAGAATGGACTACCTTCACCGCAGACATAAAGAAGGCTGCCGAAGCTGCGAGGTCGGACGACACTCCTAGCGGAAGGCCTTAATTAAAAAAAAAAAAAAAAAAAAAAAATCATTGTTTGAGTGGCTTTTTACAAGTTCATATATATATATATATATATATATATATATATATATATATATATATATATATATATAATGATTTATATCAGGTTTACCACACGAAAAAAAAAAAATCGCCGCTCTGAAATGCTCAAAATTTAAAGTATTATATCACTCCAATTTCGAGAGGAGTCTTCTTCAGCTGAAAAAATTACTTTGAAAAACTTCTCAATCACACCTTTGTCAATTAAAATATC
>JAWDGP010001084.1:97500-115000 GCA_033675545.1 Elysia crispata | reverse complement strand
ATTCATTTGCGTTCCATTTCTATCAATCTAACCTTTACAAACTTCCAGAGAAGCAATTTTCTTCATCCCAAATTTTTGAGGGATGGAAAAAAAATTTTGATTGATTTCCATTAATTTGCTAACTAAAGCAAATAAAAATGAGTTAAAGGGAAGTCAATTTTTAAGTAGAAAAAAACTGCAGAAGAAGAAAAATGCAATTATATAACAAAGATATATTGACTGGAAAATTTACATGTTGGTTGTTTTTGTTGTGTGTGTGGTTTTCTTTTTTGGACAAAACAAAAACAAAACACAACTCTAAAACAGTTATGCTACAGGTCCTGGATTTCTTGATAAAACTTGCACTGATTTTTTTTTTTTTTTTTGTATTTATTTAGAAATCAGTCGCTGATTGACACAGCGGAAATCCTTGAAACAAGAAGTCTCACAAGCTCATTTATTCTCCTGAAGCTCCACAAAGTTTTGCCGCACATTGAATCAAATTTGCAATTTTGTGTTTTTGTTTCCATCCGCAATCAGCATTCCACGGGTGTTCTGGGCTTTATACCTCATTTATAGTTCAAAGTCGCCTAAGTTATCACAGAATCTAACTCACCTCTAGGGCTGTGTCGTGTGCTATGGTTATTGATCATTATTGCTTGATACAGTCTGTCTGCAAGAGGTTTTTTATGGTTTGTGAAAATGGTTATTGATCATTATTGCTTGATACAGTCTGTCTGCAAGAGGTTTTTTATGGTTTGTGAAAATGGTTATTGTATAACAAACGCCGACCAAAATGTTATAAGGAAAAAGAACGGCAAAACACATGAACGATTTAGAAATTCAAAAAGTGACAAATTGTGTATGTCCGTGTTACAATGTAGCACACATCAATGTAGCTATTCGGCAACAACTAATTAAGTTTTATTTCATCCGTCCGGGCGAGAATCTCGTCAGCCACAGCACAACATACAGAGTTTGACCTCCAATACATCCATGGCTAAATCTCGCGATTCGAACAAAAAAAACTCTCCCGCCAAGCACAAAGCGAACGTGTTAGCCAGAAGGTCACCAGATTCCACCACTAGACGGGCCACAATGGGGAACATATGAGGGAACAAGTTGTAAATAATTTCAGGGGGAGGGAACTGTGTCGTGAGGCCGTGATAACTAGCAGTAAAGTGGTAGCTCGATGAATAATTCATGAGACAAAAACAGCGGTTTCTCGCGAGACGTCACGGGACTGCGGCTGTGTGATTATAATACCGGCCTGCTTGCAGTTAAGGGGGGGGGGGGGAAGAGACGAGAAGACGTTTTTAGAGCTGCATATACGGTCTGTCTCAGCTTTTTTCTTCTTTCAGTCTCCGTCTGCCTCTCTCTCTCTCTCTCTCTCTCTCTCTCTCTCTCTCTCTCTCTCTCTCTCTCTCTCTCTCTCTCTCTCTCTCTCTCTCTCTCTCTCTCTCTCTCTCCCAAATTTCTTCTTAGCTATATCTATCCTGCATCTGTTTCATATACTCTGCCTATATGTTTTCTGTCTATTCATTTATCTATCTATTTATCTATCATCTGTCTAACCGAAAATCTTTTTTGCCTAGAGCAGTTAAACTTCTATAATAAAATGTTTGATCTTAGGTTACCTTAGATTTATTTTTCCACCATACATGTTATTTAAAGGTCTGTCATTAATCACCCTGTATAAGGTTTTGTTCTGTTTATGTACTCTAATCTCGTGCTGCATGTAAAACCACCACAATGTGCCTACGAAGGACAATAAAAGTATATCTTATCTTATCTTATCTTAACTCTCTATCTATCTATCATCTATCGATATATCTATCTATCTATCTATCTATCTATCTATCTATCTATCTATCTATCATCTATCTAATATTAATCTATCTATCTCTATTATCTAGCTATCTATCTATTATCTTTTTAATTATCTATCTATCCATATGTCTATCATCTATCTAACTATCTATCATCTATCTAACTATCTATCTTTCTATCTACCTATTTATTTATCTTCATATCTGTTTATCAAGATATTCATCTCTCTATCTATTGATTATCTATCTACTTTTCTACCTCTCTGTCATTCTACCTGTGTATCTACTTTCTGTATATCTATATATTTATCTATCTCTCTATTTACATACTTATTTATTTTTTCTATGTATCTAACTATTTACAACTCTATCTATCTGTCTCTATATCTCTCTATCTATCTACAACTCTACCGTAAGAATGACAAAGCCGGTTAAAATGTCTTCATAAATCGAGATTTGGACGCTTCAGTCACTCAAGCATACAAACATTCATACACAGAGACATAAGCCATTAAATTCCTATTCATTCTGGTTTATCGCGTACCTAAAAGCTCGCTTTACATCCCCACAGCAACCTTTATATATTGCCCTGTGTACGCTTGAAACATTTCATTGTGTCATAGCAATATATGCATATATAAACATTAGATTTTTTAAATAATTTTTCTTTTTTTTATGAACAGCAAGTTCATGGTGATCCCAAGCATGATACACACCACGTGGCTCAAATTGGACCATCTGGCATAATCACAGGATCAGCTTTTCTAGTTGTAATAACAAGTTGTGAATCTTATGCACGTTTTCATAAAATGGTTGTCTTCTGGGGAAATGGCTTTGGTACTCTCGTTGGTTGCTCTACAAGTATAATTATCGAACGGTTTTACCAGTAGTAAGGAGAAGATTAATTTTCTTGCTTACGTGCCACAGGTCGAGCGATATGTTCGTTTATATTTGCTTTCTTGATTGTTTGATTAATCTTTCTGAATTTAACTCCCTTTGTATTATGATATTAGTATGTTATAGAAATCATAGAGAACACGTGAGAGTTTAGTGGTGGCGATAATTGCCGTGACACTCTCAGAGAAATCCTCCTCTCTCTCTCTCTCTCTCTCTCTCTCTCTCTCTCTCTCTCTCTCTCTCTCTCTCTCTCTCTCTCTCTCTCTCTCTCTCTCTCTCTCTCTCTCTCTCTCTCTCCTGATCGTTCTTGGCGATTCAACTTCTTAGTCTCTTCAAGCCAGCATGAAAGTTACTGTTCCTGAAGCATCTATTTTTGTACACGCGGATAGCTCAGTGGTTAAGTGCCTGGTCTTGTCTCGGCAAGGCGATGGGTGCCGCATCGAGGCGCAGGTTCGATCCCTGTTCATTCCATCTGTTCTAATAATGTTTTCACGTCTTTCGTCGTATTTGTCGGTTTCGAGCTAAATCTAGGTTTGCGGTTGATTTTTCTATACTATCTCTTTCTACGTGTCTCTCTCTTTATTTCTTCCCTCTCTATCAAAATGTTCTGAAAAAAATCGCATTGACAGAAAGGTGATTTTCTCCTCAAGCTAACCCCTCTTGACGTAAAGCGCCCTTGACAGCAGAAGTAAACAACTTAAAAACACAAGAAATATTCGTCACAGCCAGCGCACTAATCTAATGAGCAGCCGTTAAGAGCTGTGCGGCCGCTAGCGCCCAATCAATTTGCTGGTCGCGTCACATCACTCCCTTCCTGAAAGCTTCCGCGCGGTGAATGTCTCACGGGATTGGTCGAGCGGTGAACCATGAACGTATCACTACGTGCACGGAATCTTGGGGAGCGCGCGAACACACAGAAACGGCATGAATATGCGGGAATTCCCCTAATTTTCACTCTTTTAAGCCTACAGGGACATTAAAAAAAAAAAAAATTTAAAAATTGTAGCGTTGACTGAAATTTTGAGAGGTTACGTGCTTTTTCAACTAAGCCAATGCGATGTGGAGTAAAGATATGTTGTACCTCCACAAAAAGAAAAAAAGAAAGAGAGAAAGATTCAAATGAAACCTGAATCAAGTGTCTGTGTGTTGCGACCTCCTATAAAAGTCTGTTTCACTTATCAAGGCAACCTTTTTACAACCATAACCACTAGCATGTTCAATTCCAAGCATAGTTTCAAAACAAACATTACGAGGCAACATATCTATATCTGTAAACGTATAACATTCCAGCTTCTTTTACCTCTGAAATCCAATGATACACATGTACTTATATATTTCATACCTGCCTCTTTATTACACACTGTTATTCTCTTTTGTCCTATTACACATATAGAAACTCAAAAACACACTTTTTCTCTCTTTCTAACTTCCTATGTAAACACATATATACCTATTTTTCTATCCATCAATCCATGTATCTTTTAATTTTTCTCTTTATCCGTCTACCTTTCTATTTATCTATCTACCATCTCTCTATCTATCTACCTACCTACCTACCTACCTACCTACCTACCTATCTATCTATCTGTCTATCTATCTATCTATCTATCTATCTACCTACCTACCTACCTACCTACCTACCTACCTACCTACCTATCTATCTATCTATCTATCTATCTATCTATCTATCTATCTATCTATCTATCTATCTATCTACCTACCTACCTATCTATCTATCTATCTATCTACCTACCTACCTACCTACCTACCTACCTACCTACCTACCTATCTATCTATCTATCTATCTATCTATATAACTACTTACCTACCTACCTACCTACCTTCCTACCTACCTACCTACCTACCTATCTATCTATCTATCTATCTATCTATCTATCTATCTATCTATCTATCTATCTATCTATCTCGAGATGTTGTTTTCGAATTTACCACGCTCTCTTACTTTTTTAAAAGTTAAGTTTTTCTAGTAACAGTTTTTGTCCCTCTCATATTCCTTCTCAATCTGTAAAAGAGCTACCAGTTTATGAATTCTAATCCGGCATAGCTGCACACGAAAAAGGAAACAAATCACTAGAATAGAAATCCTAAAACTCGGTGAATTCTATTTTAAAAACACGACGTAGCGACATTTCTATAAGCCTCTTAAGAGATCTGTTAGCTTTAAAAAAAAAGTTTTAAACGTGCCTAAACAAATTAAATATCTTCTCTCTCCGAGTTTCTATTCTGAGAGGCCCAGGTCTGCTAGAGATGAAGCTTTCTTCCCTTGCTTTTTTTTTTTCCTTTGTATGTGTTTTCATAACCCGCTTTCTAGAGCAATTATTTTTTCTTTTTTTTTTTTTTGATATTCCTGTTTTACCTTAATGTCATGATAGCCTAGAAAGATGAATTCGATACAATTCAAGAGGGACCTTGGAGTTGACGGGGCAGGATCGATACAGCGGATATAATTGATACAATGGATATAACTGATACTGCGGATATAATGTATATAGCGGATACAGAGGATAGGGCGGACAAATCGGGTACAGCAGATATAACTGATACAGCGGGTACGGCGGATGTAGCGATATAGTGGATATAGCGGATATAACTGATATAACGGATACAGAGGATAGGGCGCACACATCGGATACAGCAGATATAACTGATACAGCGGGTACGGCGGATGTAGCGGATACAGTGGATAGAGCGGATATAACTGATATAACGGATACAGAGGATAGGGCGCACACATCGGATACAGCAGATATAACTGATATAACGGATACAGAGGATAGGGCGGACAGAGCGGATATAGCGGACACAGAGGATATGGCGGACAGAGCGGATATAGTGGACACAGAGGATAGGGCGGACAGAGCGGATATAGCAGACACAGAGGATAGGGCGGACAGAGCGGATATAGCGGACACAGAGGATAGGGCGGACAGAGCGGATATAGCGGACACAGAGGATAGGGCGGACAGAGCGGATATAGCGGACACAGAGGATAGGGCGGACAGAGCGGATATAGCGGACACAGAGGATAGGGCGGACAGAGCGGATATAGCGGACACAGAGGATAGGGCGGACAGAGCGGATATAGCTGATACTGCTGATATAGCGGATATAGCGGACACAGAGGATAGGGCGGACAGAGCGGATATAGCGGACACAGAGGATAGGGCGGACAGAGCGGATATAGCTGATACTGCTGATATAGCGGATATAGCGGACACAGAGGATAGGGCGGACAGAGCGGATATAGCGGACACAGAGGATAGGGCGGACAGAGCGGATATAGCGGACACAGAGGATAGGGCGGACAGAGCGGATATAGCGGACACAGAGGATAGGGCGGACAGAGCGGATATAGCGGACACAGAGGATATGGCGGACAGAGCGGATATAGCGGACACAGAGGATAGGGCGGACAGAGCGGATATAGCGGACACAGAGGATAGGGCGGACAGAGCGGATACAGCGGACACAGAGGATAGGGCGGACAGAGCGGATATAGCGGACACAGAGGATAGGGCGGACAGAGCTGATATAGCGGACAGAGCGGATATAGTGGACACAGAGGATAGGGCGGACAGAGCGGATAGGGCGGATATAGCGGATACAGAGAAACAGGCATTGCTGTGAAGCACTGATAGAACAGCTAGGGCTATTTGAGCCAAATTTTTGAAGCAGTTGGTATTGCACAAGGGGTTGACATATGACAACAAAGAGTGTTCCACTGCTCATCAGCCCTTTCCATTGAAAGAACTGTGGGTGGCAGGTCACAGATATCCTTTATAGTTTTATTGAAGTTTGAACTCACTGAGAGTGGAATATTATTGTCCACAAGAAACTTGGTGACGCTCACCTCTGATTGTATGACACTAAAACCATTGTCCTTTGTAAAGACTGATCCAATCTGTCCGGTTTACAGACTGCCATTCACAGAAGTTCAATGTTTCTTTGTTGTCATGTGTCTCGAGATCCCATCTCTCCCACCACTGCCTACATCAAAATCTGTGTTGCAGGGCACGCAGTGAGTAAAGTGCTCTCCTTTCACAGAACTTCTTATAACCGGCCACTCCTTGGAATATTTACCACTAAACTTTATAAGTGGCTTCTGCTTCTTTCTAGCAGGACCAGACGGCGATCACGACATCAGAGAAGGGGGACAAGATTCACCTTCAGCATCAGATGGCTTTGGTTGTCTGTGAAGACATCTCTCTATTAACACCTTCAGTATCAGATGGCTTTGGCTGTTTGTGAAGACATCTCTCCATTAACACCTTCAGCATCAGATGGCTTTGGCTGTTTGTGAAGAGATCTCTCCATTAACACCTTCAGTATCAGATGGCTTTGGCTGTTTGTGAAGACATCTCTCCATTAACACCTTCAGTATCAGATGGCTTTGGCTGTTTGTGAAGACATCTCTCCATTAACACCTTCAGTATCAGATGGCTTTGGTCGTTTGTGAAGACATCTCTCCATTAACACCTTCAGTATCAGATGGCTTTGGCTGTTTGTGAAGACATCTCTCGATTAACACCTTCAGTATCAGATGGCTTTGGCTGTTTGTGATGACATCTCTCCATTAACACCTTCAGCATCAGATGGCTTTGGCTGTTTGTGAAGACATCTCTCCATTAACACCTTCAGTATCAGATGGCTTTGGCTGTTTGTGAAGAAATCTCTCCATTAACACCTTCAGTATCAGATGGCTTTGGCTGTTTGTGAAGACATCTCTCCATTAACACCTTCAGTATCAGATGGCTTTGGTCGTTTGTGAAGACATCTCTCCATTAACACCTTCAGCATCAGATGGCTTTGGCCGTTTGTGAAGACATCTCTCCATTAACACCTTCAGTATCAGATGGCTTTGGCCGTTTGTGAAGACATCTCTCCATTAACACCTTCAGTATCAGATGGCTTTGGTCGTTTGTGAAGACATCTCTCCATTAACACCTTCAGCATCAGATGGCTTTGGCTGTTTGTGAAGCCATCTCTCCATTAACACCTTCAGTATTAGATGGCTTTGGTCGTTTGTGAAGAGATCTCTCCATTAACACCTTCAGTATCAGATGGCTTTGGTCGTTTGTGAAGACATCTCTCCATGATCAATCACTATTTCAGCTTCTTCTAGCTTTATATTTACTAGATAGATCAAACCTAAAAAAAAAATAAAAATCTACGGAAAATGCAGATCTATTCCGTTGTGGAAATAACGTTACACAAGTTCATTTTGTTTAGAAAATCTCACACGAGCGGTTACATCCAGAATCCAGAGAGACCAGAACCAAACCGAGTTTGATAAAAAGAATTACTATATATAAACTCGTGATTGAGAGAAATACTACGAGAAGGCCTAGGCCTATCTGGTATAAAATTTATGGGATTAGCTGTCCTTTTCCGTCGCGAAACAAATACTCAGTGTTTTTCGGTTAAGTTGCTAGGCCTAGTATTTAATTGACCGTTTCGTATCGGACAAGTCAGAAAAAAAATAGGTCGATGTGGGATTGTGAGAACAGCATAAAAATTATGGGGGCGGGAATTTCCCGCGCGTCGCGGGATAGTTGGCAGTATAATTATAGCGGATATTGCTGATACTGCAGTTATTGTGGATATAGCGAATATAGCGGATATGGCGGGTATGGCGGATACAGTGGATACAGCGGATGTAGCGGATATACGAACCTACAGCAGTTATGGTGAGTATTGCGGATATAGAGGATACAGCCGTTATAGTGGCTATAGCAAATATAGTGGATATAGCAGACACCGCGGATACAGTAGATACAGCGGCTATAGCGGACATGTCGGATGCAGCCGATATAGCGGATATAGCAGCTATAGCGGATACAGCGGATATAGCGGATATATCGGATGCAGCTGATATAGCGGATAAACAATGGCAACATGCTCGTCTTATACAAGCTAGATAATCAGATCAAATACACACAGTAGTCGGGCGGTATGAGGGGGGGAAACCGGATAAATCTGTTCCAGTAGAGCCGCACGGATCGATCCAGGAGCGGAATGATTGAGACAATAAAGACAACACGGAAGACAGGCAAAGACAACAGAGACACTTGATGGTTATAAGTTTGGTTTGATATAGGCCGTCCACAACACTGTGATCTCTGGTACTTTAGTTCATCCACCATAAGCCCCTACCCACGCCCCTGTCGGGCAGTGCGGGACCGAGAGGTACAAGACCTAAATTCATTAACAGACGGTGTGGGGATCGAACCAGCAAAGAAGGTCCTGGCGGACTTCAGGGCTCACGCTCTAACCCCCCAGCCATTGATGGTTTAGAGTCCTTCCTTAACGGGCAGAAAGAGTTAAGAGGAAGATACAACATGATGTACAGAAGGAATGAAATTTTTCATGGGATAGATGATAAGGAAAGTAAAGGTTGCTATGTAATAAGAATAGTTAGACAACTTTGTGTATGTGTGTGTTATGTGTGTGTGCGTGAGTGTGTGTGTGTGTGTGTATCCCATAACACGGTGATCTGGTGCCTCTTTGCACTTCAAACTCAAACAGCGCAGAACTGAAAAGATAAGGCTTTAAAACTCATCCACCACGTGTGTCGGGTTAGAACCCACGAGAAAAAGCCTCTGAGATATCACGGCAGAAGATCTAACCTCACAGCCACCCGCGCTCTCCTCTGAGAGTGAAAGGAGGCAGTGAAACTGTTCTCCTTCCCCCCTGCAGTACAAACAAGATGGCGCCCCACATTAGCCCGGGACCAGGGTTAGAAATAACAACGAAACTTCTGTACATAAGTTGTCTGCTTTTTATAAGTCTGTCACTTGGTCTTTTCTTCTCTATGGGGTCCCTGTACCAAATAGTTAAACGTTTGGTTTTTTTCTGACACACTTTTCATTTTTCTGTCTAAGGTTTGGCCAAATCATTAACATTTATTACCGGAGGTATCCTTTTCTCTGTCTGTCTGTCTCTCTCTCTCTCTCTCTCTCTCTCTCTCTCTCTCTCTCTCTCTCTCTCTCTCTCTCTCTCTCTCTCTCTCTCTCTCTCTCTCTATCTATCTATCTATCTATCTATCTATCTATCTATCTATCTATCTATCTATCTGTGTGTCTATCTCTCTCTCTCTCTCTCTCTCTCTCTCTCTCTCTCTCTCTCTCTCTCTCTCTCTCTCTCTCCCCTCTATGAAAAATTGCAGGTCTGCGCGCTTTATTCTCTCTCTCTCTCGCTGTGTTACATCCTTACCCAACTTTATGTCTCCTTTTGCAACTGTACGTAACTTTTTGAAGATGTTAATTCATTTTTTGCCATTGACTTCAACTATAACTCGGGCACAAAAAAAAAAAAAAAAAAAAAAAAAAACACAAAACAACTCTTGATATTTCACAAGACAACACAAATTAATAGAGAGACCCCCCCTAAAATAAGATTCAATACAACATCCCAAAACATTAATTTTGTTTGCTATTTTGCATGTCATCTAACAGCACGAGAGCCAGAAAAGCTATTTTCTAAAATCAGGAAACGTTCTCCAAACAACAATTAAAGCACATTCCGAATTTCTATTTCTACGAAAGTTTTTTCATAAAAATTGTTTCTCGGGATAACAAGGCTTTGCTGGAAGCCGCTTAAAAGATTTGGAAACTCAAAAAGAGCGCATTCTTTGGTGCGCAAATATTGAGCCAAAATCCCCAACTCAGCTCTTTTCTGAAGGGCTCAACTTGTTCTTTATTTTCAATCTCTTTATTCTATTTTGTCGGGCTTTCCTCTTTGTTTCTTTTATTGTAACTCGTCTGTCCATATATCTGTCTGTCTGTCTGTCTATCTGTTTGCCTGTCTCAGTTTATCTCTTTCGATGTCTCTCTCTCTATCTTTCTATGTCTTTCTTTCTTTTTTTCTGTCTCTCCTTCTCTCTCTGTCTTTCTGCCTCTCTCTCTCTCTCTCTCTCTCTCTCTCTCTCTCTCTCTCTCTCTCTCTCTCTCTCTCTCCTTCTCTCTGTCTTTCTGCCTCTCTCTATGTCTCTCTCTATCTTTTTATGTCTCTCTTTCTTTCTGTCTCTCCTTCTCTCTCTCGCTCTCTCTCTCTCTCTCTCTCTCTCTCTCTCTCTCTCTCTCTCTCTCTCTCTCTCTCTCTCTCTCTCTCTCTCTCTCTCGATCCATCCCCGTCCTTCCTAGCCGTTTCTCTTCTGTGCCTAACTCTTTACATCCAATTTTTAACTTATAGTTTTTCTATCTCTCCTCAATATATATTTATCTCTGTCTCTCCTTTTTCTATTTTTGTCTGTCTATCTCTCTCTCTCTCTCTCTCTCTCTCTCTCTCTCTCTCTCTCTCTCTCTCTCTCTCTCTCTCTCTCTCTCTCTGTCTCTCGTGATCCATCCCCGTCCTTCCTAGCCGTTTCTCTTATGTGCCTAACTCTTTACATCCAATTTTTAACTTATAGTTTTTCTATCTCTCCTCAATATATATTTATCTCTGTCTCTCCTTTTTCTATTTTTGTCTGTCTCTCTCTCTCTCTCTCTCTCTCTCTCTCTCTCTCTCTCTCTCTCTCTCTCTCTCTGTTTCTCTCTGTTTCTCTCTGTCTTTTCCCATCTTATGGTTTGTTTTTAATTACCCTTTCTCAAGCATTTTATCATACTGCATCGCCCCTTTCTCTATCTCTCTCTCTCTCTCTCTCTCTCTCTCTCTCTCTCTCTCTCTCTCTCTCTCTCTCTCTCTCTCTCTCTCTCTCTCTCTCTCTCTCTCTCAGTATGTTAATATTGTTTATTCACATCAGAACCCCCTAATCTTTCTGTAAGGCATTGCTCCAGGTTTTCCGTCCAAGTACAGCTCCCATTAAACTTAGAATGTAAGTTACAGTAAGTGTTTCTCTTCCCATCTTGATTACATGTATTGTGATTTCTCTCTTCGACCACCCGTGGTCCTTTATTTCGGCTGATGGTATTATTTCAGTTATTTCATTACTGATGGATTCATTGATTGATCGATAGAGTGAACAATTTAATGCATAGCACGTTTTTATCAATGGCTCCAGACCTATACTGTCCCCGATCCCAGATACCACACATAGATGTGAAACCCAGTCAAAATCCTCACGCGGACGCTTTGACACACGACCAGACCCTCTTTGGTGCGCAAGTTAATGAACAGAAAAGATATCAACTTTGTTAAGAGTTACGTGTCCCTGAAGACGCTCTAACATCAAAGGAAATAGCGTAAAGGAGAAATAAGATAAGAAGAAGAAGAAGAGGAAGAAAAATGGCTTTGCTGTGAAAACAGATCCCAGAGTTCCCCGTGATCCCTGGCTAACCCGTAATGAAAACCAGGCAGAAGCAGAAGACAGGAGCAGACGGCAGCAGCTGCCCTGCCAAAACGCTTCCATCTTCTGCCCTAAATGAGATAACCAGGCCGAATCAGGGGGAGACGACTGGCACGCGGGGGCACAGGGGGACATAACTCGAGTCAATATTTTATCAAGCGTCTCCAGTGAACACCGGAGCTGCCTCATTCCGACTCTATTCACAGGCGGGGATAGATTTTTATCCAAGGGGGGGACAACTCTGGGTGGAGGCTAACAGCAGCGGCTCCAGGTCAGGTTGATTGCTGCTTGTTGTCGCTGGTTCCGTGAATTGATTAGAAAATAGTCTTTTTTTTTATTTTGTTTGGTTTTTTTTTCCGAGGCGAATGTGGTTTTTGCGGTTGTGATTTCATCTCTCTCTCTCTCTCTCTCTCTCTCTCTCTCTCTCTCTCTCTCTCTCTCTCTCTCTCTCTCTCTCTCTCTCTCTCTCTCTCTCTCTCTCTCTCTCTCTCTCTCTCTCTCTCTCTCTCTCTCTCTCTCTCTCTCTCTCTCTCTCTCTCTCTCTCTCTCTCTCTCTCTCTCTCTCTCACTCTCGTGTGCAGGTGGTGGTTGTGACATTGCTAGGAAAGCCATCCTTTTTTTTTTCTAAATAACAATTATTTAATAAAACACGAACGTTGCATCATCCCTTCTTCTCTCTCACTTTTAACAATAATTGCAAAAAAAAAAAAAAAAATGAACAATAGCCGATGCATCAACGAAAATAGCAAATAATTATAGTTACAACTATGATCAGAGCAAAATAATAACAATAATTATTAAAATGTAGGCCACACTAAAAAGAGAAACGAAACAGTAACAAAACTGTCAAGGATAAATCAAATGATTGGCAATATCGGGACATAATCCTTAGCAGGCGGGCTTTGCCTGTGATCTCTTATTCTATATTTGTGTGACAGGCCCTAAGATTTCCTAGTAATTTTTACTGATCCTTTGAGGGAAATCCTCTTGATTCGAGACCACTTTACACTGATGTAGTTCAAGCAGTACAAAAAAATGATGGCTGCCCTGAAAATTGTTCCGGATTGGGTATTCCCGATTTTTAGAATAATATCGAAACTAGGGATTTGTCTTCGGGCGTTTCCATCTTGGCGTGGGCGTAGTGGTGTGGCAGAACGTTTGCCTTGAGATCGATGCAGAGTTAGTTGCGCCGGTCTATTCGATTCCCTTATTGTGAAAACTACTTTACAAAGAGTTTGATTGGATGTGGCACTGTTTTACCACCAGAATTAAACCATACTGCTGTAGTATTTTGTTGTTTTTGTAGGGTATTAGCCTTTCTCTCTCTTTCTCTCTCTCTCTCTCTTTCTCTCTCTCTCACTCTCTTTCTCTCCATCTCTATCTCTCTCTTCTTCTTCTTTTTCTTCTTATCTTTCTTCTTCTTCTTCTTCTTCTTCTTCTTCTTCTTCTTCTTCTTCTTCTTCTTCTTCTTCTTCTTCTATTTTAAAAATTCATTTATCTATTTATTTTTTTAATTTTATTTTTATTATTGTTATTTTTATTTTTTATTTTTTATTACTTTTTTATTTTTATTGTGTGTGTGTGTGTGTACGTGTGTGGGAGGGATGTACCCAACTTGAATCTGCCGACCTCTGAACATTCTTCTTGTCACGATCGCCTTTGAACGATTTTTATGTTTCGGGTCATCGTTGCTGGCGTGGGGGATTTTCTCGTCCAGAGAGGCCAAACACTTCAACCATGCCCTGTCCTTCATCCCTTAACACTAGCCATTCATCACCGGAACTACTCTTGTTCGATTTCTTTTTAAATGATCAAAGGCAGGTATTAGAGGGCAGAATAATGTTGCTTTATCCATCTGTATTAAAGAGTGCGTTTCTAGCAAGGCTTCCCAGAGTACGGGCCGTGTCACCGCAGTAAACAAACCTGAAAAATCGACTCTGATTCGACACAGTTAGGACAGTTGAATATTATAACTGAGTGATCTCATGGGCTCAAAACAAAAGCTGGATTCTCGTCATCATAATGCAGAAAAAAAAAGATCCTTAACATGAAAAGGTTGGTTTACTTCGGCGTCTAGGCCTTTACTCAAGGAGATGTCGGTTTCTAGCAGTTTGATTATGATTCGCAAAGAAGAATCTTTAGATCACTTTTTGAATGGTCTATCAATCTATCGATGAATAAATCAATCAATATGTTTACCACCAAATCAATCATTTGATCAATCTATCTATTAATTAAAATCATTCAATCAGTCTGTTCATCAATCAATCAATCAATCAATCAATCAATTTATCAATCAATCAATCAATCTGTTTATTAATCAATCTGTTTATCAATTAATCAATCGATCAATCAATCAATCAATCTGTTTATCAATCAATCTATCAAACTATCAACTATTTAATCAACCAATATGTCAGAGGTCGAGAGGTTTTTCGTATCACAATCCTTACTGAAGAGTTCGCTCTTCGATATGCTTGATTTACGAAGAAGGGGAAAAAAAGAATAAAAACGACCTAAGACCCTTTGCATGACCAATCAGTTATTCATTCAATCAATAAATAACCAATCAATGACTTTCTTTCTGCTTTGAACGGCTATGGTTGGCATAAACATAAAGAGAGACCTCGATATAACTTAAACGGTAGTAGTAGTAGTAGCAGTAGTAACAGTAGCAGCAGCAGCAGCAGGAGCAGTAGTAGTAGTAGCAGTAGCAGTAGTAGCAGTAGTAGTAGTAGTAGTAGTAGTAGTAGTAGTAGTAGTAGCAGCAGCAGCAGCAGCAGCAGCAGCAGTAGTAGTAGTAGTAGTAGTAGTAGTAGTAGTAGTAGTAGTAGTAGTAGTAGTAGTAGTAGTAGTAGTAGTAGTAGTAGCAGCAGCAGCAGCAGCAGCAGTAGTAGTAGTAGTAGTAGTAGTAGTAGTAGTAGTAGTAGTAGTAGCAGCAGCAGCAGTAGTAGTAGTAGTAGTAGTAGTAGTAGTAGTAGTAGTAGTAGTAGTAGTAGTAGTAGAAGCAGAAGCAGTAGAAGCAGTAGCAGCAGGAGTAGTAGTAGTAGTAGTAGTAGTAGTAGTAGTAGTAGTAGTAGTAGTAGTAGTAGTAGTAGTAGTAGTAGTAGCAGCAGTAGTAGTAGTAGTAGTAGTAGTAGTAGTAGTAGTAGTAGTAGTAGTAGTAGTAGTAGTAGCAGTAGCAGTAGTAGCAGTAGTAGTAGTAGTAGTAGTAGTAGTAGTAGTAGTAGTAGTAGTAGTAGTAGTAGTAGTAGTAGTAGTAGTGGTAGTAGTGGTAGTGGTAGTAGTAGTAGTCGTAGTAGTAGTAGTAGTAGTAGTAGTAGTAGTAGTAGTAGTAGTAGTAGTAGTAGTAGTAGTAGTAGTAGTAGTAGTAGTAGTGGTGGTAGCAGTAGTAGTAGTAGCAGTAGTAGTAGCAGTAGTAACAATAGTAGTAGTAGTAGTAGTAGTAGTAGTAGTAGTAGTAGTAGTAGTAGTAGTAGTAGTAGTAGTAGTAGTAGTAGCAGTAGCAGTAGCAGGAGCAGTAGCAGTAGAAGTAGTAGTAGTAGTAGTAGTCGTAGTATTAGTAGTAGTAGTAGTAGTAGTAGTAGTAGTAGTAGTAGTAGTAGTAGTAGTAGCAGCAGCAGCAGCAGCAGCAGCAGCAGCAGCAGCAGCAGCAGCAGCACAGATACTGGCGAATCCGAGTTTTTTTATGATTATTATTATTCGGCATTGCCCGGTTCTTGACCAAATCAAAAGTGTTAGAGTAAAACCACCCAGAGTAGTGATCAAACAGAGGGATTAGAGGCTCAAATAACATTGGGTACAATTTCATTCTACGGTAAGCCTGGAACGTTTGATATTATTCTGTCATCCCGGGTACATTTTCCGAGCCTTAATTTTGTTTGAGAATACGATTTTTTTGTTTGTTAGTCAAATTACTGTTTTGCTGCTACGTTTATTAATAAAAAATAATACATCAGCTTTGCTTCTCTCAGGGGGATTATAAGATAAAAGCGCTGTGATTGTTGATTTTTATGTCTGATTTTTTTAATTATACATAGGTTCTAACGAAACATTGAAATGCCAATAGTTTATGTTTAAAATTGAAAAAAAAAATTCAAATACATTACTATCCTTCCTTTATTTTGACGCAAGATAAGTTAAGAACAAATCAAACAAAAATATGTAACTCAAAAGTGAAATTTTGAAAATTTAAAAAAAAATGCCAACTGCCTTCATCCGCGAATTAAATCGATACAAACGAAAAAAGAAAGGAAATCACGTATTACTCAAAGCTGACAAGACAGACACTCAGCTAGTTCAGGTAAGCCTCAACTTAGTGCTCTTGCTTTTTAGTCTGGTATTTGTTTTCCTCAAAAGGATTTTATTTTCTTTGAATTGACTGTCACAGAAGGCCTCACTAGGCTATGTAAAGTTGAACAGTTTTACTTTCTTTTCAGCCTAACCTATCTTTGATTGACTTTTTTATCTCTTTCTTTAGATTGCAACGCCTCAATTTTCATTTATTTTATGTACAAATGACGTAGTTTTGAGAAGTGGCTTTTAAACTTTCATTCACCTCATACTTTTATGTTGGACTCAGAACAAATGTAAGAGAACTTGACCCATTTTGCTTGACTGTTTGTTCTAAAATTAACAGGGCATATAGATGTTTTTAGGGGATGGAAATTGACGCTAGCTCTAATTTTAGCGAGACTGGACCTAGAGCAAATGAAAATTGAGGCGCCGCTTGTCGCTTTATTCCTAGAAATACAGCTTTGGCCTCATAATTCAGGACCTTGTTGCTTCAGTTCCATTTGACCATTTTACTTTTACTCTATGACCTAATAGCTCATTCAAGGTTTCGGACGTCCTTTGTTCTTCATACGCATATATCTGATGGCTCTATTATTTAACGTCTCCTAAGTACCTTCCAATGGTAGAATTCCAGGGTGACGATTTGGGCTTCAACATGCATAAAGAAAACTTTAACAGTCAAAAAAAAAAAAAAAACATGAAAAAGAATAAAGTTTTAAATCATCATAATCATGTAAGTACAACTGTAAAAAAAAAAAAAAAAAAAAAAAAATCATCAAGGTAGAGCATCTCTTAACACATATTTCGGGAATTCCTAGAATTAGACTGAGCATTTAGAAAGCTTCTTAAAATAGATTGGGAAAGCACAGAGTTGACCTATTTCCATTGTATTGCGTGATAGCTACTAGCACCATGGCATCATCTGCTGTCATATATAATAGGATTCAGGGAAGGGTAGGACCAAAATATTCTCACTGATGCTAAAAATTGTTAATATATCGTCTCCCAAGTCCGTTAACATTGACGTATATAAAGAGGTGAGAATCACAGGTTATAGCAAATGTTAAGAAGTTAAATCAATATAATTGCGTGATAGCCAGATCAGTCATCTCAAGATTCTATTATTGCGGAAGGATACAGAAAACGACTTTTATGATTGAAGCAGATTTATTTTGAGGCTCCAGTCTGACAGTTT
>JAWDGP010001084.1:72500-92500 GCA_033675545.1 Elysia crispata | reverse complement strand
AAAAGAAAACTGGTTAACCGAGTACTCACGGATTAGCAGCATCGATACAAATACTCTGTTCATACTCGGGTCCTACTCTCAATGGTTTGTCTGAGATCAACGCTTGGTAAAAAAAAAAATATAAAAATAAATGTTGAAAATTCCCAGTATTGTTATGTTATTAGACGTTTTATTAGAAAACAAACGCGGTATGTGTCATTTTCTACATTCTATTTTCATTTAGCACTTTAGTTCGCTTTAAAAGTACAACAAGTCCCGTCAAACAATTTATTTTCTTTGCGTTTCAAAACAAATATCTATCGCGAAAGCTGATTTAACTTGCAGATTCCATTTGAAGCTGAAGGCAAAGAAATGTGCAAGTTTTTTTTTTTGTCAAATCTGTTCTTTTGCAATATTCTATTAAAAGAAGATCAAAATGTTAAAATGTTTGTATACTGTTTCTTCTTGTAAGCTCGTTCTGATGATGAGGATGATGATGATGATGATGATGGTGATGATGATGATGGTGATGGTGATGATGATGATGATGATGATGATGATGATGATGATGATGATGATGATGATGGTGATGATGGTGATGGTGATGATGATGATGATGATGATGATGATGATGATGATGATGATGATGATGATGATGATGATGATGATGGTGATGATGATGATGATGATGATGGTGGTGGTGGTGGTGGTGATGATGATTATGATGATGATGATGATGATGATGATGACGAGAATGATGATGATGATGATGGTGATGGTGGTGATGATGAGGATGATGATGATGATGATGATGATGATGATGATGATGATGATGATGATGGTGATGATGATGATGATGATGATGATGATGATGAAAATGATGGTGACGATGATGAAAATGATGGTGACGATAATAACAATGATGATAACAATAATGATGGCGATGATGATGATGATGATGATGATGATGATGATGGCATGATGATGATGATGATGATGATGATCACAGTATCTGAAATATGTGATGAAAACATTTGTGTAAGAAAGAAGATAAAGTCGGTTGTAAAATAATTTGTTTAATCAATCCCTAAAATAAACCGTTTTCTGTTGTATTCCCATTTAATCTGCCCCTCTCCACGTTACATAGATTGTGTGGATTTTAAAATATTATCCTTTCTCACAAACACACACACACATACACAGAAAAAAAAAGTGAGCTATCACCTATCATAGAGATGAAATATAGGCTCTAACAAGGATGAAGCAGTACTAACTTTGGTCTCAGAAAATTCATTGAGTCAGTGGTCGCGACTTGACTAACCCCTTGCTACTTCTAAATTTCGGGGACAGTCACTTTTTTTTTTTTAATTAAATGGACAAATAAGGTACAAAAAACACTCTGTATAAACCTATCTCACCCCTCCCCCAAAACCCAAATTAAAACCAACTTTGTCTCTCTCCTCCCAGTTTTGGTTTAGCGGCTAATCTACGTTCTTTCTTGAAACATTGCGAACCTTCACTCTCCATCTAAGCAGCTCTCTAGATGGGGCTTAAAGTGACGGCCCGAACAAGGGTCAGTAATTAGCTTTGACACGAAATTAGTGTGTTGGGACATTCTGGGAGGGGGGAAAAAACCTGGCATGTTTGACAATAAGGAAGCTGCGCGTTTGATTTGAGAATTATGGGAAGGTTTTCTTTCAAGGGGAGATAATGCCGATGTAGAAATATCTTAATAAAGTATTGAATTTTACTGAATCGGGGATGAACATCTATTTATAAAGAGGACACTGACTGTTGAGTCAGTTTTTGAAACTTTATTGGTCGATTGATGGATTGATTGATTGATTGAATGATTGAAGTAATTGGTCCGCTTGGCTTAACATTTCAACAATCTTTCTTTGTGCATCTCTGGTGTGGTTGTTTGGAGCTAACTCACAAAAATTTATTATTAAGAAAATATAATAATTTAATGAGATCGCAAGTAATCAACTGCTTCAACTGCGATTAAAAAACTGAGGATGAGGAGGAGGAGACACTTAATAACTAGTTGCTCTAGTTCTCTACTTACCAGATCTCCGGAGAGAGAGAGAGAGAGAGAGAGAGAGAGAGAGAGAGAGAGAGAGAGAGAGAGAGAGAGAGAGAGAGAGAGGAAGAGAGAGGAAGAGAGAGAGAGAGAGTGGAAGTGATATATATATATATATCTACACAGAAAAAAAAAAAAAAGAAAGAAAGATACACAAGGAAAAAAAGCAAGGGGCACACGAGTCACGAGTGATATAAGAGAGATAGGTATGGAAACAGAAAGACAGACAGACAGACAAACACTCAGACACAGACAGACAGGTATACAGATATGGCAAGAGTCAATATTTCCTAAAATTCAATCTTTACTATTTATCCTAAACATAAAAGTAAAACATGTCCAAGATATTTTTAAAATTGTGCGCCTAAAAGTCTTCAGTCGACAGAAAAAGTTTTGAACTTCTCATTTTAGATTATTTACGGTATAACTTGATTTGATGAGCCTAACTTGTCAGGTGGAAGTAGACCTGTGAATCTAATAGCTAAATCTATAAATTCTCTTTAAAAAGTTTCAATTGGAGTTTACGTTGTATATATTGTCAATACTTATATAAAAAAACAACAACAAAAAAAACAAACAAAAAACAAGCCCAAATTCATACACAGAGTAGAAAAATGGAACATATCAGTAGAAAATCGATAAGATGTAAAATAAAATAATTAAAAAAATTTAATTATTTCTATTGCACAGAAGAGACGCTATTGTCGAAACGAGCCTAGCACAGAAATCCCAGCAGTAGGCAGGATCCTCTGGTGTATCCAACAAGAAGCTCCGAGCACGGATAAACATTCCTAATTAATCCCACCACCGCCCCAGGAGCTCCGTATACTCTCGAGCCCAAAAAAAAAAAAAAAAAAAAAAACGTCTCAGAGCGAACAAATCAATATGGCCGACTGCATTGGGTCATACCCGTCATGCCCTGAGGAGGATCCGGGAAAGTCCTTGCACTTCCTTTCACGCGGGATAATTATACCTGTACTTCCGCTTACTAGTGATCCGGTGATCTCCCCCTCCTTTTCTTCGCGCGTCACCGATGGGCTGGAAAACGTCGGTAAGTTGAGAAAAAGGAAGAGGGGAGGACGAGGAGATGATGATCTCATATTCATTTTAAAATATCTACATGCTTTGATCTTTTGTGCAAAATCACGTCATTTTTTTTCTTTCTTTCTATTCTTTATTTATTGATAAACTCATTAATCTATTTTTCCTCCGACGAGAGGGAGTTGGGTGGGGGTGTTGTTTGAGTGAGTCAATGGATTATCTCTTCCCCCCTCCCTTCCCTCTTCCACATCCAAGCTTTGCCCACACCTTTCGACCTGACTATCCTAAGATTACAGACCAGGAAGAGTCAGATGTCTGATTCTAGCCTTTTATAAAGTTATCCTTACCTTGAAGACATCCAGCTGCCTAGAGTTGGCAACAAATTAGAATTTGAACCGCTGGTTTAAAAGGCTCATCTTGATAACAACAACGATAATAATAGTAGCAGTAGTAGTAGTAGTAGTAGTAGTAGTAGTAGTAGTAGTAGTAGTAGTAGTAGTAGTAGTAGTAGTAGTAGTAGTAGTAGTAGTAGTAGTAGTAGTAGTAGTAGTAGTAGTAGTAGTAGTAGTAGTAGTAGTAGTAGTAGTAGTAGTAGTAGTAGTAGTAGTAGTAGTAGTAGTAGTAGTAGTAGTAGTAGTAGTAGTAGTAGTAGTAACAGCAACAACAACAGCAATTATAATAACAATAATAATAATAATAATAATAATAATAATAATAATAATAATAATAATAATAATAATGATAATAATGATAATTCCTCATCTCATTACTCGTCCTCCCTCTATTTCTCCTCTCTATCCTCCCTGTTTTCTATTCCTAACGTAGGTGATCGACATTCTCTCCCTACAAAGCACACCATCTACCAAGACTATCCCAACTGATCTCCTTTCTCTCTCTCTCTCTCTCTCTCTCTCTCTCTCTCTCTCTCTCTCTCTCTCTCTCTCTCTCTCTCTCTCTCTCTCTCTCTCTCTCTCTCTCTCTCTCTCTCTCTCTCTCTCCCTCTCTCTCTCTCACCCAATCCATCCCAGTGATAGTCTGAAGACAGCATCTCTGGAGCTCCTGACAGTCACTACGATCAGAGCGAAAACCTCTGTCACTTCCGTCACGCCCAGGAACAGAACTGACCGGTCAAACTGGCCGGAAAGGACGCGTCACACCGGAAATAGGCCGCACCGATGGGATATAGCTTGCTCATGTCCGCCATGATCTACATCTATAAGGAAGTTTGGAGAAAGCACTGTCGAGCGGGAAGGAATTTGGGGGGGGGGGCTAAGAATTGTACTACTACCACTACTACTGTTACTGCTGCTGCTACTACTACAACTACTACTACTACTGCTGCTGCTCCTCCTCCTACTACTGCTACTACTACTACTACTACTACTGCTGCTACTACTACTACTACTACTACTACTGCTTCTTCTTCTACTACTACTACTACTACTACTACTACTACTACTACTACTACTGCTGCTGCTGCTGCTGCTGCTAATACTACTACTACTACTACTACTACTACTACTACTACTACTACTACTACTACTACTACTACTACTACTACTACTACTACTGCTGCTGCTGCTGCTGCTGCTAATACTACTACTACTACTACTACTACTACTACTACTACTACTACTACTACTACTACTACTACTACTACTACTACTACTACTACTACTACTACTTCTATAGTAGCATTACCACATCTACTACTCCATGAGTTTGGTACATCTAGTTTTCTACAAATACTACCACTGCATTACTTAAAAGGATTAGCTCCCGTCCTGTAGCTGCCTGGAGCACGTCCAGCGGAGAGACCCTCTAACCTGTAAACCTCACAATCTGGGCTCGCCCTGATAGAATCACAGTGAAAGTCACGCCCGTCCGGCCCGCGCTAAGCCGGAGTCCTAAACCGGCGGGTTCACTGGAGATTGGCCTTATCTACTGATGTCCAGGCGTGGTCAAGACCGGCCCAGTCAGAGTGACCACCACTAATGGAATGTGCTTTACATTTCTGAGCGAGGATCGGACATCCCAATCGACCCCTGATCCAACGCATTGATTGCTCGGGTCATTGGCAAAAACTGATCCCTGCTGGGTTTATTGAGTTTCTGCTCATCCGGGCAGAACTTGAATAGGTTTCTCCTGTACAGAACTGTACAAATCTAGGTCAGTCTACAATGGTGATTAATTATTTTTGTATTTAGTTGTGGGAGAACCTTTTTCTCACACCTATGTTTGGTTAAAGCCACAGCGCCATTCAGTCAAAGGCAGAATATATGAGTAAACCATAATCAACCAACGTCTTTAAAATGAACCCGAGCAGTTAAATTAAGACCAAACTTACATTAGTATAAAATAAGAAACATATCGAAAAATCCTCTTGAAAATATGTTTCAACAGCTCCGCTTAATATCACATGATATGAGGCAAACTAGATATCATGATGCAACAAAAGTGTCCAGCTTTCAGCCATCCTCTATCTAGCAGGGCAGGGGTAAGAGGGTGAGAGCCTGCAATCAGAGCTTAATGATATACCTCAGATATATCTCAATTATTTTTTTTTCCATTTGACAATATGTTTTGTTTACACTAGGAAGGAAACATCAGTTTAACCAGAATGTCTGACGAAAACTTTAGACTCGCTTTATTGAAAATTGATGAGGGAATCTCCTAGCTGTCACTGAGCCGTCACGGTGCACGGACCGCATTAAGCGGCGGTTAAAACAACATTAAGCGGCGGTTAGAACAACATTAAGCGGCGGTCTGGTCTCGTGTGGAAGGTGCGGCTGGCTTTGATGTGCTGCGCCATGCACCGGTCTGTGCGACAGTAGCGCTCTCTAATTTGGGTTTTTTCCCTTTCTGAGTTGCTTTTTGAGAAAAAAACTTGATAGTGCATTCTCTCTCTCTCTCTCTCTCTCTCTCTCTCTCTCTCTCTCTCTCTCTCTCTCTCTCTCTCTCTCTCTCTCTCTCTCTCTCTCTCTCTCTCTCTCTCCCCCCTCTCTTTCTGAATCTCTCTCTCTCTCTCTCTCTCTCTCTCTCTCTCTCTCTCTCTCTCTCTCTCTCTCTCTCTCTCTCTTTCTCTCCCCCTCCCCTCTCCTCTCTCTCTCCCTCTCTCTCTCTCGTCTCCTTCGTCACTAATTTAATCACTCACGACAGATGCACTATTCCCCCCCATCCCCTCCCAGTTCTTCTCCACGCTTCAGTTATTGTCTGTTTCTCAGTCTCGGCCAATAGGTTTATCCACTCATATGACCATCGATCTATTTATACAGATATCACTCGGTTCATCCCAATATTTATTCATTACATACCTTTCTATCTTTTTTTTTTTTCTAACAATAAACATACTTTTCCTACTATCCATCTATTTATTCTTTGATATAGCTATCTATAAATGAATCTATGTGTATTTTGTTTTTCTGTCCATTTTCACGTATTGCTTTCTTTCTTTCAGACCGTTTTTTGCCAAATGTATAACTATTCCCATTTTTTTTTCTTTGAGTCCACATTCCCAATCGTACCTTTCATCTCTTTCAATCTCGCATCTCTCTCTCCTCTGATGTTTTTCCCCTCCTAGATATGCCTTCTTTTCATTTTGATTTCCTATATAACTCGCTCTCTAAACATTCAATCGGTGACTCATTTGGGTAAGCTCAAAAGAAAAAGAGAGAGAAAACAATTTAACCAATGATAAACTTAACAAAAAAAAAAAAAAACAACAAAAACTGAACCATTTAAAATATTGTATAAAAAGAGCCACAAAACAATTGAGTGTGGTGTAAAGACTTACTCAGCGTGTAAATGACTCATTAAAGATATAAAATGTTTCGCGTATTTTTCTCTCTCTGCCGTATCACCACGGCCCGCTTCATCATTGTTATCACACAAAACAGCTGAGTGTGGTGTAAAGACTTACTCAGCGTGTAAATGACTCATTAAAGATATAAAATGTTTCGCGTATTTTCCTCTCTCCCATATCACCACGGCCCGTTTCATCATTGTTATCACACAAAACAGCTGGGATTGATTGCACCCGCCCAGAGCTCGGGCTGTAGGAGCACCGCACTTTAATCAATCAGCGGGTCGGCTCGCCTTTTACCCGACCCAGCATTGTCTGATTACTTTTCGCCATGTCTCGTCTCAGCCCGTTGTTCGGCTAAACACCCGCTAGTACAATTATGACATTAGGACTGGGCCAGGTTCGATACGGAATTCGATTCTAACGGATCCGTTGTGTTCGAGTTTTTCAAGATTAATATCGGAGTTTGTTTGTTTTTTATTCTTTCTTTTTTTCCATAAAAAAAAAATATCGTGAACTTTTCCCCGAGAGTTATAGGGGAGTGATGGAAAATAGTAGAGTTAATGAATAGTGGAGAACATCAGTGTTGTCAAAACATTGAACATTCATACAATATTTTTACCAAATATTGGTGATAAACATGAAATCTACATCTTGATAAAGAACTGCAAACGAACAATTTTGTGTTTAAAAAAAAAAACATATCAGAGAAAGAGATGAAAAAAAAGAGAACCAGCGGAAAACCTCGCAATAAAATTTCGATACCTAAAACAATAGTTTAAAAGGTAGGATTTTTTTATTTGGATATTTTAACTCCTGTGATGTACAGATTTCTTTAACCCTTCAAATATCATGAAAACTCTCTCTTTCGTTAATATTTACGATATGGCTTGTTTAGTTTCGGTTCCCATTTTATAAGGTCAACTTTCATTTTCGGTTTCACCCGGAAATGACGTAACCATGTCCTCTACTGGAGCGCACCTTAGCTGGGCCACTAAGCAAATGAACGCTAACATTGATTTCGTTTCATTAAAACTTCCCAATTCAGATCTACACAAGTGAAAAGGATTGGTTTTTTGTTTTTGTTTTTACTTTGTTTTTGTTCTTCTCCTGACAACAACCAGACCAGCAATAGCTGCCCGTGCAGCTGTGTGTGTGTGTGTGTGTGCACTCTGGGACATTGCTCTACAGTTCCCCTACAGCATTGACCTGGTCGTGCACACCGGATATCGAGAGCCTCGCAGTCAGGGGCAGTAGACGTGACTCTGGCTTTGATCTCGCGAGATCTCCTCACATCTACCGAGAGCTCGTAATTAACGCACTAAACACGTTTGGAGAGAAAACCCTGGGGAGGAAAAGGTCAGGACGTTTTGATTGTGTTTTTATCGTTTCTTCAGCTGCCTCGGGCTGGAAGAAAGAAATAAGATAGACTCTGCTGAACGTTGCAGTGCGGACAAGTAGCGAAAAATATTCTTTTCAACACATTGTTCATTCTAATATTAGAAGTAACCTATACACTCTTACATAAGAAACAGACTGAGCTTTGGGTATGATGAAAAGTAATTAGAGCCACTAAACTCTATAGCCTTCTCTCCGAATTGCAATGTCACGCGTTCCGCAGATAACAAAATGTCAACGTGTTTTAGAAATTAGTTTTAATGATTTAAATGCCTGGTTGAAAATAATGAGTTGGCAGTTCCGATAGAAACCTATTGGAATCCCGATGATCATTTAGTATGATGCACTCATGCCTCTCATTAAAAAGAGGGAAAAAAATAGCAGAGGGTTTTGTTCAAGTTAAAATGCCACAAATTTAGTGGTTAAAAAAAGATCCCAGGTTCAACAAGGACTTTCTTATCGATAGATTTTTGTTCCTGGAGGTTCTAGAACTAGATAAACTGTGGCTGAAATTTTGATATATCTCTCTCTCTCTCTCTCTCTCTCTCTCTCTCTCTCTCTCTCTCTCTCTCTCTCTCTCTCTCTCTCTCTCTCTCTCTCTCTCTCTCTCTCTCTCTCTCTCTCTCTCTCTCTCTCTCTCTCTCTCTCTCTCTCTCTCTCTCTCTCTTTCTGATATGGGTGCTGCAATCTATGTTTCGTGCAAATCCAAACAAAAAAAAATTACAAAACTGAAACAAAAAATTAAAAAGCAAAACCAAAGGAAACCTAGCAGGATGCATTTTTTTCCTCAATTCCGGTTGTACTGAAAATATGTTTAATTTTGACTTGGATGTTTCATTCTCTATCATTTTTCTCATTCCATGTATATCTAAAACTCGCTGTTATTTTTTCATACAGATGTCACGGAGACGAGCTGCAACACTTGGGCGCGCGACGCCTGATGCAAAACGACTTCGTGCAAAAAGACAATCCAAAGTAAACAATCGTGAAGCAAACGAACAGGTACAGGTTGTTGCTGCATTACCCCAAACTCTTTCATATTCTCCCTCGGATTTTGTTCAAAACTCTTCGATTGGAAATCTGTGTCATGTTTGCCAACACTGTGCTTCAGTCAACTGCATTGCCCCAAGCTCTTTCATGTTCTCCCTCGGATTTTGTTCAAAACTCTTCGATTGGAAATCTGTGTCATGTTTGTCAACACTGTGCTTCAGTCAACTGTATTACCCCAAGCTCTTTCATGTTCTCCCTCGGATTTTGTTCAAAACTCTTCGATTGGAAATCTGTGTCATGTTTGCAAACACTGTGCTTCAGTCAACTGTATTACCCCAAGCTCTTTCATGTTCTCCCTCTGATTTTGTTCAAAACTCTTCGATTGGAAATCTGTGTCATGTTTGCCAACACTGTGCTTCAGTCAACTGCATTGCCCCAAGCTCTTTCATGTTCTCCCTCGGATTTTGTTCAAAACTCTTCGATTGGAAATCTGTATCATGTTTGTCAACACTGTGCTTCAGTCAACTGTATTACCCCAAGCTCTTTCATGTTCTCCCTCTGATTTTGTTCAAAACTCTTCGATTGGAAATCTGTGTCATGTTTGCAAACACTATGCTTCAGTCAACTGTATTGCCCCAAGCTCTTTCATGTTCTCCCTCGGATTTGGTTCAAAACTTTTCGATTGGAAATCTGTGTCATGTTTGCAAACACTGTGCTTCAGTCAACTGTATTGCCCCAAGCTCTTTCATGTTCTCCCTCGGATTTGGTTCAAAACTCTTCGATTGAAAATCTGTGTCATGTCTGCAAACACTGTGCTTCAGTCAACTGTATTGCCCCAAGCTCTTTCATGTTCTCCCTCGGATTTGGTTCAAAACTCTTCGATTGGAAATCTGTGTCATGTTTGCAAACACTGTGCTTCAGTCAACTGCATTGCCCCAAGCTCTTTCATGTTCTCCCTCGGATTTCGTTCAAAACTCTTCGATTGGAAATCTGTGTCATGTCTGCAAACACTGTGCTTCAGTCAACTGTATTACCCCAAGCTCTTTCATGTTCTCCCTCGGATTTGGTTCAAAACTCTTCGACTGGAAATCTGTGTCATATTTGCCAACACTGTGCTTCAGTCAACTGTATTACCCCAAGCTCTTTCATGTTCGCCCTCGGATTTTGTTCAAAACTCTTCGATTGGAAATCTGTGTCATGTTTGCAAACACTGTGCTTCAGTCAACTGCATTGTCCCAAGCTCTTTCATGTTCTCCCTCGGATTTTGTTCAAAACTCTTCGATTGGAAATCTGTGTCATGTTTGCAAACACTGTGCTTCAGGCAAATTTCAAAAAGAATCTCCTGGAATGTGTTGCTACAATGGCAAAAAGAAAATTGACCCTTATCATTCTCTTACAAATGAATTTATGGATCTATATTCTGGCAGTGGGAGAAGTGGAGGCATTTTTATAAAAATATTAGACACTGCAATTGTGCTTTTCAAATGATTTCTTTTGAATGTAAGGTATCCGGCCAACAAGGTTGGAATCTAAACTTTAGAATTCAACTTAATTAGTTGGTCCTGTTGTACCCAACTCTCAACAGAATGCAATTTTTTTATAAATATATTTCATGGATTCTACCATGGATCATCGGCACTTGTCGATTATCGGTTTACCACTGAGACAGCCACTGGGACAGGCACTAAGACAGCCACTGAGACAGCCACTGCTTCTACACATTCAAATTGTCCTCGAGGATCACAACAGCTATGTAAAGGAATTGAAACATGTTTATGAAGTTACAAATGGAAGTCAACAAATCTCAAACTTCAAAACTGTTGTTCGAGAACATGCTCGGCCTCCCTTAGAACATGCTTGACCTCCCCTGGAACATGCTCGGCCTTCCCTCGACCATGCTCGACCTCCCCTAAAACATGCTCGACCTCCCCTAAAACATGCTCGACCTCTTCTGGAACATGCTCGACCTCCCCTGGAACATGCTCGGCCTCCCCTCGACCATGCTCGACCTCCCCTAGAACATGCTCGACCTCCCCTAGAACATGCTCGACCTCCCCTGGAACATGCTCGGCCTCCCCTCGAGCATGCTCGACCTCCCCTAAAACATGCTCGACCTCCCCTAGAACATGCTCGACCTCCCCTAGAACATGCTCGACCTCTTCTGGAACATGCTCGACCTCCCCTGGAACATGCTCGACCTCCCCTCGACCATGCTCGACCTCCCCTAAAACATGCTCGGCCTCCTCTGGAATATGCTCGGCCTCCCCTGGAACATGCTCGACCTCCTCTGGAACATACTCGGCCTCCCCTGGAACATGCTCGATCTCCCCTGGAACATGCTCGACCTCCCCTGGAACATGCTCGGCCTCCCCTCGACCATGCTCGACCTCCCCTAAAACATGCTCGGCCTCCCCTAGAACATGCTCGGCCTCCCTTGGAACATGCTCGACCTCCCCTAGAACATGCTCGGCCTCCCCTGGAACATGCTCGACCTCTCCTGGAACATGCTCGGTCTCCCCCTCGACCATGCTCGACCTCCCCTAGAACATGCTCGGCCTCCCCTGGAACATGCTCGACCTCCCCTCGACCATGCTCGACCTCCCCTAAAACATGCTCGGCCTCCCTCGACCATGCTCGACCTCCCCTAAAACATGCTCGGCCTCCTCTGGAATATGCTCGGCCTCCCCTGGAACATGCTCGACCTCCTCTGGAACATACTCGGCCTCCCCTAGAACATGCTCGGTCTTCCCTGGAACATGCTCGGCCTCCCTTACAACATGCTCGGCCTCCCCTAGAACATGTTCGGCCCTCCCCTGGAACATGCTCGCCGTTATAGTGCACCGACTGCTTCAGAAGTGGCTGTGCTCATGCCAAATGATCCTGGTGGACATCGCGATATTGTTCTGATGCAGAATTATACTGCGTCGGATTTCTGAGCTTTATCCCGCATAATATGGGCAAATAATGGTTCAATCTCAACGACTTCGATATTAAATGATGCATTTTGAATTATACAGGGCAGTCTGTCTCACATTATTTCCAATTTATTACCACGCCCCGTTCATTGAACGGGTAATTAATAAAATCTCTCTCTCTCTCTCTCTCTCTCTCTCTCTCTCTCTCTCTCTCTCTCTCTCTCTCTCTCTCTCTCTCTCTCTCTCTCTCTCTCTCTCTCTCTCTCTCTCCAACCTCTCCCTTTATATCCTTTATGTTGTTTTTCCTCATCTTGTCACCACTCTCTCTCTCTCTCTCTCTCTCTCTCTCTCTCTCTCTCTCTCTCTCTCTCTCTCTCTCTCTCTCTCTCTCTCTCTCTCTCTCTCTCTCGCTCTCTCTCCCTTTCTTCAACCTCTTCCTTTATATCCGTCATCCTTTGAATATCCTCAACTTTATTTGTCTGCTTTTCTGCACACATTGTTCTTGCATCCCTCTATTTCGTTCTCTCCCTTCCTCTTTCTCTCCATATCTTTATCTTACTTTGCTCTGTTTCACTCTTTCTCTCTCTCTCTCTCTCTCTCTCTCTCTCTCTGTGCTATCTGCAAGCCATTATTTCCGGTGCGCCAACTTCCCTGTCTCCGCGGCTTTGTTTATACAACCGTGACGTTTGAAGAAGCAAGTCTCCGTCTCCGACTTCCCTGTCTCCGCGGCTTTATTTATACAACCGTGACGTTTGAAGAAGCAAGTCTCCGTCTCCGACTTCCCTGTCTCCGCGGCTTTGTTTATACAACCGTGACGTTTGAAGAAGCAAGTCTCCGTCTCCGACTTCCCTGTCTCCGCGGCTTTGTTTATACAACCGTGACGTTTGAAGAAGCAAGTCTCCGTCTCCGACTTCCCTGTCTCCGCGGCTTTGTTTATACAACCGTGACATTTGATGAAGCAAGTCTCCGTCTCCGACTTCCCTTCCCAGGAATACAGAAAAGTCCCGATGAACTTACGGGCAGCAGATGTCTGGAGGTTACGTCCAGTCAACAGGGCATGGCACAGTTTCTCTGCGACTCGCTCAGGCCAGACCAGACCAAAAACACGAGAGCTTTCAGAGAGCTCTTGTCGATAGTTTGATTGGCTTTCTTCAAACACGTGACTTATACTGTTTACAGAGAGAGAGAGAGAGAGAGAGAGAGAGAGAGAGAGAGAGAGAGAGAGGGAGGGGGGGGGAGCGAGAGGGGGAGCGAGAGGAAGAGAGGAGAAGAGAGAGAGAGAGAGAGAGAGAGAGAGAGGGAGGGAGGGGGAAGAGGAAGAGAGAGAGGGAGTGAGAGAGGAAGAGAGAATGAGAGGGGGGAGAGGGGGAGGAAAAGAGAGAAAGATAGAGAGGGGAGAGGGGGAGAGGAAGAGAGAGAGAAACTGAGAGAGAGAGAGAGAGAGAGAGAGAGAGAGAGAGAGAGAGAGAGAGAGAGAGAGAGAGAGAGAGAGCGAGAGGAGGCGGGAAAGTGCCCAAAAGTGCTTAGCTTTTCGATAAATCATAGCTGCACATTAAACTGAATTTAAAACATCAGAGATTTTTCAAAAGATCTACAAATAGATTTAGATTCAACAAATACAATTTATTTTTTTAAATTTTCGAACAGTAGAGTTCAGCTCCGGGTTTTCTCAATCTTATCAAGGTTCTAGCTGGCTGAATCACAGCAAAATTTCCTGCGCAGATTTTCTTCGCGTGTTATTACAGATATCTTCAGCTTCTGGTTTCTTTTGTTCACGAAGGGCTCTCTAACTTAAGCTCAACTCTCAACTCTAGCCGAAATGATGCAAGTTTCAGCTCTGTGTTGACAAGAAGTTTCTGGGACAGAAGTAACAGTCGAAGTAACACGGGTCCGATTGATAAACAGTGCAACAAAATACCAATCAGTTCTGCCAACCAAGCAATGGCGGGATTTAAACGTAATATATATAAAAATTTTATTGCCAAGGCCTTTTCGGGTGCGATAGTCTATTTTACCCTACGAGTTACGGTTCTTGAAAGAAGTGTACAGTTCCATGTGACAAAACTCACAAATAAAGAATAAAGAATTACTAGAGAGGAGAAAAAAAAAAAAAAAAAAAAAAGCCAAAAAAATATTCTGAAATATATTTTCCAGTTTTAGTTTCCCCCTTCCTAAATCAAATTGTCTTTAAAAGTACTCAAGCCAATATATCAAAATAAAACTCTTTAATATCCAAACATTCAATCTTCACAGTACTAAACCAACCTCCAATTGTCATACAGTACTGCTAGAATGGAACAATTTTCTACTGAAACTGTAATATCTCCACATCTTTACTCTCCATGATACTGAACCAACCTCCAATTGTCATACAGTACTGCTAGAATGGAACAATTTTCTACTGAAACTGTAATATCTCCAAATCTTTATTCTCCATGATACTAAGCCAACCTCCAATTGTCAGACAGTACCTGCTAGAATAGACCAATTTTCTAATGAAACTCTTATATCTCCAAATCTTTATTTATTGTGGACCGTCTATATCAAATAAATAAACAGATTTGCCTCGTGATGCGGGGAAGATATCCTTGCGTCTCTTGCCATACGGAGAGTATCTTGGTATTTCTTACCACCAGTACCGGTTACAATATGGCGTTTCTAATGATTAGTATTTGGCTGTAGATTTTACTCTAGATCTATTTTTGGACGCAGGGCATACGAATCCGTTACCGTGTAAAGAACAGCAGAGGGATGAAGCGGTTATTAATTTGTCTGTCTCCGAAAATAAATATGTCTCCTCCAGATTCATCAAGTTCCTGGAGCAGTTTCTCAAGATTCATCAAGTTCCTGGAGCAGTTTCTCAAGATTCATCAAGTTCCTGGAACAGTTTCTCAAGATTCATCAAGTTTCTGGAACAGTTTCTCAAGATTCGTCACACATAATTATCTCGTTGGGTGGAAATAAAGCTAAACTTTTGATTCAGAGTATAAATTACAGTCACACAATTATAAGTCGGATTTCTGTTGAACTAAGCCCAAGCGACGGACACACTTTGTTTTATTTCCCATTCATCGAGCTTACTTGAGTTCCGTCACAGAATTGAAATATCCCAGGATTTAGATGGCAATGAATATAACCAAGAGGCTGAATAAAGTAAGTAGCATCTATATAAGGATCACCGCTGGTGATTATATTATTATATTATTAACATATTAGGTTTGGTTAATTAAAGAAAAATCATTGTTGTTTTCTTGGTATTGTTTTTGTTGCTATTTTCGGTCTTGCTTCGCAACTGATAGAAATAATTTTGCAGTACATAATTTATCCTTATATTCATTTACTCCTAAATTTCATAGTACAAAAACCAATATAGCATCGCTTGGCGCCGTGGATTTTTCTATTGAACTCAACACCAACACCCATAAAAACTTTTTACTCTATAACATCCATTTTACTGTTCGCATCTTTCAAAATTAACATTACTGTATTACCGTAACTTGAGGTTTGTATAATAAAATCACTTTTTTTTTTTTTTACTTAAAGCAATCGATGTCTTTCTTAACGAAAAGTTCTAAAAATAATAAGTGCGTTTAAAATAATGCACAAATTGGAATTATATTGTTCATTTCCTAAATTATTTCTTCTTATTATATAAATATTTTGTTTTTGTTTTTGTTTAACCTCTAAGCTTGTACTAGAATGTGGGCAACGTGTCTATGAAATGAATGAGTTTAATACATGTTGAGGGAAGTGTGACAAAATTATAAACTTTGAAGATTCCTCAATACCTCAGACTACTAGAGAGTCCTCTTGAGGAATCGGGGAATCAAGGTCGGGTGTTTAGAGAAGGATAGAGTGAAAGGGAGAAAACATGAACTGTAGGGATGAGATAGCGATATAGAGAAGAGGTGAAGAGAGAGAGAGAGAGAGAGAGAGAGAGAGAGAGAGAGAGAGAGAGAGAGAGAGAGAGAGAGAGACAGACAGACAGACAGACAGACAGACAGACAGACAGATAGACAGACAGACAGACAGACAGAGACACAGAGAGAGAGAGAGAGAGAGAGAGAGAGAGAGAGAGAGAGAGAGAGAGAGAGAGAGAGAGAGAGAGAGAGAGAGAGAGAGAGGATGGTTCTAGACAAACAGATCAATATCAGAGGGTCGGAATCCCTTCATCTTTCCTATTTATGCAGAGGACGATCCTGCAATCATCCTTAATGGTGGAGGCATCACAGGCCGAAAATTGGCCGGAGTCAGTGACCATCAGGGAGAGTTCTGTGGTCAAGAGCTGACCAATGTTTGTCTGTTTGGTTTGGGATGGTCTACAGGTTCTGTGGACGGTGGACTGCTGGTTAAATAATGGTTAAAGATAAGGATGGGAGACTGGAGAGGGGGAGGGGTGGGGTGATTAGAGAGGAAGGAGTGGGAAGATAGATGGGTTGAGGGGGCAGAGAAAGATGGCTTTAAAGAGATTAGATAGTTGGGGAGGGAGGTAGCTGATAAAAGAGAAGGAAATGTCAAGGAAAACAGACCGAGAGAAAGAGAGAGGGGAGAGAGAGAGACAAACAGACAGAGAGAGAGAGAGAGAGAGAGAGAGAGAGAGAGAGAGAGAGAGAGAGAGAGAGACAGACAGACAGACAGACAGACAGACAGACAGAGACAGACAGACAGACAGACAGACAGACAGAGAGAGAGAGAGAGAGAGAGAGAGAGAGGGAGGGAGGGAGAGAGAGAGAGAGAGAGAGAGAGAGAGAGAGAGAGAGAGAGAGAGAGAGAGAGAGAGAGGATCCCCTGAAGTAAAGTGCGATATATACAAACAGCCAGCCAGACTATCAACCATGTACTAGGGTGTTATGGCTTGTGACAGTCTTCAGACAGACTCTTTCTCCTTCTCTCTCTTCTCTCTAGGGCTGATTAACAGAGTCGTGGCGACAATCCAAATTAGAGGGCCCCAAACTTGCGGTAATGTCGATGTTTGGTAACACTAATGACAGCACAATCTTATCTCATCAGGTGAACTTCTGGTATGTTGTCTTGGAGGAATCACTGGCCTTGATTGGCTGTGATTAGTGGGGACTGATGGGGACTGATGTTTAGTCATTAGTTGTTGTTGTTGTTGTTGTTGTTGTTGTTGTTGTTGTTGTTGTTGTTACTATGAATATTATTTTTTTTTAAATATTATTATTATTATTATTATTATTATTATTATTATTATTATTATTATTATTATTATTATTATTATTATTATTATTATTATTATTATTATTATTATTATTATTATTATTATTATTATTATTATTATTATTATTACTATTATCATCATCATCATCATCATCATCATCATCATTATTCTTTTTTTATTTTTTATTTTTGGCGGACAGGGCGGGCTGTACCATACCGCCAAAAGGTAAGACTTGGGAATCCAAATCAGTAGAGGTTTTTTTTTTATTTTAATCTTAGTTCTGGCAGTCGTGTGCCTGTGTAAAAGACGTTTCCTGACGGAATTTCCTCACCAGCTGGAACTAGAACGATACAGTAGCAACCTGCTTAATGCATTAGGAGCATCAAAAGCTTCCATTGACCGCTGAGTGTGTGCTGAAGAAATTAATACTAATAAGTCATGCGCCAAACAGAGTCGGCTTAACAAAATGAGATTCAATACTTATCCCTCGACAAAATTAATCCAGGACTCAAACTCACGATGGAAGAAACTTCCATATCTCCGGGCAAGTGTTCTACACCAGAGCCATGTCAGCCTCCACTGTCTCTCTTTATCTGCGGTTCGTGTCCCAATTATTTTCTCACGGTTTTTTTTCTTCCACTTCCCTTTTATCTGTGCACCTAACTGTCTGTAACTTTTCTCCCTCTGTCTCCTTTTCTGGTCCTGTTTACTTCTTGCATCGAATTTCCTTTCATCTAATCTCTCTCTCTATTTTTTCTTTCAATACAGTCTCTCCCATCTCCCCTCTCTCTCTCTCTCTCTCTCTCTCTCTCTCTCTCTCTCTCTCTCTCTCTCTCTCTCTCTCTCTATCTATCTATCTGTCTCTCTCTCTCTCTCGCTTTCTCTCTCTCTATCTATCTATCTATCTATCTTATTTTTTTTATCCATCTCTCTCTTACACACACGCACTCACTCTTTCTCTCTCGATCTCTCTAATTTTATCCATGTCTCTTTTTCACACACACTCTTTCTCTCTCTCTCTCTCTCTCTCTCTCTCTCTCTCTCTCTCTCTCTCTCTCTCTCTCTCTCTCTCTCTCTCTTTCTCTGTATACTTGTCCCAGGTTTCACCCGTGACCCTTGACCTCTAGCAGAGGAATCATTATTAACTATTCTCTACATCATCCTACTCAAGACCTGCACGATAATGCCACAGCAACCTCAGCCCCCCATCACATTAATCACTAAACCTTGACACATTACACCCAAGGTCATCGACTTGCTCCGTGTACAACATTCAGCCTTTCTTTTTCTTTTCTTTTTTTTAGAATCCACTTCATTTTGTCTACAAAAAGCTCAATAGTCTTCCATTTCACAAAACCTTGGTTTCTGAGATCAGTAAAGGCGTACTATGAAACAAACCCATACACGAATCAGGCCCCAGATCTCTCAGCCTTGCGATATGATAACATTGACTTTGGCCTCCACTGACCACATAAAATAGATGAGTCGCGACCAGTGGAAGCACCCTACATGTCCAGAGTACACGAACATTCCGAGAGATCGGTGAGTTGATTAATGCCGAACCGTAACACGATTTTCTCACGAAATTTTCAAGAGCTGTGAGCTGGAGAAAAGTGCTAAAGAGTGAAGGAAAACAGACACAATATTTGAACGGAGAAAGAAGCAAGACGTGTTTGATTGAAGATCGAAACAACGATAGAGTTCATACGTAACTTCTCGCAAACCTTCTCTTTTTCTGGCCAATCTTAACTGTTTTTATTCGGTAATACTCAGAGAGAGAGACTGAGAGAGAGAGAGAGAGAGAGAGAGAGAGAGAGAGAGAGAGAGAGAGAGAGAAAACAGGAGAGGAGAGGGTACAGAAAGAAAGAAAAGGAAACAAAGTTGAGAGATGAAAAGTTACCCAAGCAGTAAGGAGAGAAGACGAAAAGAAAGAAATAGACAAGTATGGAAAAGTATCCGTGGGAGAGACAGAGAGAGAGAGAGAGTGAGAGGGAGAAAGAGAGAGAGAGAGGGAGAGAAAGAGTGAGAGGGAGAGACAGAGAGAGAGTGAGAGAGAGAGACGAGACAGAGAGAGAGAGAGGGAGGGAGAGAGACAGAGAGAAAGAGAAAGAGAGAGAGAGAGAGAGAGACGAGACAGAGAGAGAAAGAGGGAGGGAGAGAGACAGAGAGAGAGAGAGAGAGAGAGAGAGAGAGAGAGAGATATATCGCTGTGCCCGACTCACACTAGAAGCCAAGGGTTAGTCTAGGTGTCTATTTAATTTTTTTAATCATTCATACAGAGGAAACTACCATAACCTAGCGAGACCGCAAAGATGTTCAATATGAACACAAAAAGGAGCTCAGCCGCAAAAAGTAAAGCGGCTGTTTTTCCTTATTACCAGCTTCTATTAAAATAAAAAAAAAAAAGCTTGAATAAGAATAGTTGATTTAGCATGTGGAATCCAAATCCTTTTATGGATTTTAGTATTGTTATTATTATTATTATTGTTATTATTATTATTATTATTATTATTATTATTATTATTATTATTATTATTATTATTATTATTATTATTATTATTATTATTATTATTATTATTATTATTATTATTATTATTATTTTTATCTTCTTTT
>JAWDGP010001084.1:0-62500 GCA_033675545.1 Elysia crispata | reverse complement strand
AGAAGAAGAAGAAGAAGAAGAAGAAGAAGAAGAAGAAAAATTTCTTCGTGAAAGGTTATCTATACTGGAGTAATGATTTCTAAAATAATTTTTCATTTTATTGATAAATAGATAAACTTCTGAAAAAACCAAACAATCACAGAATCAATCAATCAATCTAACACGTGATGAATCGTCCAGTTATCAATCATTCAACCATGCAATCAACCAAGCTATCTATCCAATAATTTACAAACTTAAATAATTTTTTTCATTAATCTTTCCATCAATTAAAGTGGCTCAAAGTAGGAAGAGTGACAGAAGTAATGAAAGCGGCAGGGAATAGAGATGAGCGGAAGATCATGTTCGCCCCCGCTAAAGAGCACGTCACCGGCACCTGATTGGTTGACTCAACCATCTAGTCATTCATTACATATCGGAAACTTAGTTTTCAATGCTTTAAATCAAACACCGCAAGGAACAAGATGTTTCAATGGGAGGTAAATATGGAAACGATCTTAACACAGCTTGTCACATAAAATTCCTGACACATTAGTAAATATGAATATTATACAAGCTGTAAAAGACTTCTGAAGGAAATTCACAGGATTGCATCAGACTTCAAATCTGACACTTATCAAAAATGCTCCCTTCAGAGTTGAAAAAGACACCGTGGGTTTGAGACACATTATAAAACTCGTTGCAAACTTAAGAGACTTTAAAATACCACAATCAAACTGACCATTTTTTATAACATACCTTTCTCTGAGTCTCGCGTTGTTAGCTTTATATCCAATGACAAGTATCCACTGGAATCCAAGCGAAGTTATCCACAGCTCTGGGGTGGTTGTTGGGTTTTTGGTTTTTTTTTCCTCAAATCGATGAGGCGGCTGGTTCTTGAGACCTAATAAAAAAAGAAACGCCAGACATCTTGTTAAGCTAACAACATTAAAATTCTTGGAAAGTTGAAGGAGAAGAAAGAAAACTTCTGGGAAACACTGTGATCAGGAACTGGACAGAGAAATGAGGGCCGAGGAAGAGGAAGATAAAATGGGGAAAGTTGCTGTGGTTTTTTTTTTTTTTGTTTGTTTTTTTTGTTTGGTTTTATAATTTTTATTTGTTGTTTTTCCTTATCTTGTAACCAATATCTCTCTCTCTCTCTCTCTCTCTCTCTCTCTCTCTCTCTCTCTCTCTCTCTCTCTCTCTCTCTCTCTCTCTCTCTCTCTCTCTCTCTCTCTCTCTCTCTCTATCTATCTACTCGTATCTATCTATCTCACTCTTTCTTTCTTTGTATCTCTTATCACTGTCATGTTTTCCTCTTTCTCTATCTTTCTTGTTAGGTATTTATCGACACCTTTCTCTCTCTCTCTCTCTCTCTCTCTCTCTCTCTCTCTCTCTCTCTCTCCCTCTCTCTCTCTCTCTCTCTCTCTCTCTCTCTCTCTCTCTATATATATATATATATATATATATATATATATATATATAATGTACACGATTCTACATATCTGCATCGTTTCACTCTCTCAGCTTAACTATCGACCTCTTTATCTCTGTCTCTTTCTGTCTCTCTTTCAATATATCTTTTCTTCAGTCTATCTTTAGCTATTTTTTTCCCGTTTCTCTGTGTCTATCTGCTTATGAATTCTCCTCCTCTCCCTCTCCTATCTCTATCTCTCTCTCTCTCTCTCTCTCTCTCTCTCTCTCTCTCTCTCTCTCTCTCTCTCTCTCTCTCTCTCTCTCTCTCTCTTTTAGTTTGTCTGTTTTTATAATTACCCTTTTTTTATCTCTTAGTCTTTCTATATCTTCTTAGTGTGACACACAACCCAGCAAATTTAGTCTCCTATTTTTAGATGCTTAGGTTTCAAAGTTTTGTTTGTCCTTTTTTGTCCTCTCTTTCACCGAGATAATGACATTTCAGGAAAATGTCAAATACAGAAAGCCATCGCTTAAAAAAAAAAACCTCGTCAGTGGCATTCATCCACCTACTCTGATGCCGCAGAGAGAGAGAGAGAGAGAGAGAGAGAGATGTCACAGAAACTAGGCATTAGGAGGTCAGACCAGAGTTATAAAAACAAGGCGAGCAATCACGGCTAACATGATTTATTTATTTCGGTATAAATATCGTTTAATCAGCTTCCCCGGGAAAATTACATTCGTAGTTTACATAACAGAGAAGACCGGAGTTCGCATAAAACGAAATTATGAAGAGAGATAATAATAGTGACAGTCATGAACTGACAAGAAGACGGCAGTAAAAAAAAAAAATGGGGTCTTGCTAGGAAAATATTTTATACATCTTGTAAGGAGGGAAGACGGATCGAAGAGTATTCTGACGTCTTTATAAAAACACAATTCGTAGGCAAAATATGCGAGCTTAATTGTAGATAATAGGTTAAAATATTTATTCAAGGGAGAATAGTACAAACAGACCTCTCCGAATAAGAATTTTTGTTTCAAAACTTAGGAGACATATAACTAATGATAACTGGTATTTTTGCTTTATTTTTTGTTTGGCCGACCTTATATAGGTTACCAGTAGCCTATTTAAGTAAAACAGGGGGGGTGTTTACCTTATATAGGCTACCAGTACCAGTAGCCTAACCCTAACCCGATTTAATTCAAATTAGTACTCGATCTGCCCTGCTGGACACTGACCAGTCGGCCAGTCAATAGGTAGTCTACTTAAGGAAAACGGGGGGGGGGGGCGTTACCCTATATAGGCAACAGTAGCCTATCTAAGGCATATGCCCGGGGGGGGGGGGGGGGGGGTATAGCTTAAAGAGCCTGCTGGTACTGGTAGCCCATATAAGCACTTCCTTTTTGTTTTGTTTTCAACAGGGTTTCACATGATCCAGTTAGGTCCTCATCTTCGCAGTTGCACCTTTCCTACATTGGGCCTTAAGATAAACATGCAGAAACGTTTGAGGTCGCCATGTTGTGGACGGGTTATATCTAACAGAAAAAAAAACATAACCTCATGATTAAATTAGCTAAAAATTAATGTCTATGTTGTAAAAAGTCGTGTTTGCTCAGTGAATCCTGATTTACTGTTACAACTTTTTGATGCGAAAAAAGGACAGCCTGCTATATAATTTAACATACCTTTTAATAACAACTGTTTTTTACATTACACCGCCGATTTCACTTAGTGAGAGAAAAGACAGTTCGCAATAGACAGCGGTGCTAGACAAGGTAATGAACTGTTTATAAACAACAATTATTACATTACAAGAATGATTCCACTTAGTGAAGAAAAAGAGAGTTTGCAATAGACAGCGCTGCTAGTTAATGTAATATACTGTTTATAAACAACAATTATTGCGTTACTAGAACGATTCCATTTAATGAGGAAAATTTAGCAGAAAAGTGAAAAAATAAAACATGTAAAAGTGAAATTCAAACAGAGTAGAGCTAAAATCATCCAAGCCAGATGTATTTCTTACTTCCTGTGTCGCAAGAATTTTTTTCCTTGACATGAATTTTCCATCAGGAATCCGCCCACACGTAGATCAAAACAAAACAGGATTCCCAAATCTTATCTATCTATTGTGTGAAGAGGCGGGCGGGATCGATAATTATGTGATCTATATTGCTCTATCGATATGTCAGGCGTGTGTTCCTATTGAAATGTCACTATCGATATTAAGTCTTTAGTCAATTAGAAGAAGGGGGCGATGGTGAGTGTTAAGTAGGGCGGCAGACCGTTGTAATTATCCAATATGTAGGTATTATAATTATGTCGCTATTAATAACCTCAAATCCGTTTTCGTTTTTAGCAGCCAGAACTGATAGAGGCGCAGCTCTAATAGAGTTGTTCGTTGTGATAGTTAAGATAGGTCACATAGCTTTGAGTGTGAGTAAAATATATACAATCATAGTTATTAAATAACTCGAGCTAGAAACCTCTAAAATTAAACACTTCTATAGAGGAAGAAAATAGCATTCAATCCCTGGCATCAGAAGGTTGGCTCTGCGATGCTCCAGACAGTGAGAGAGAGAGAGAGGGAGAGAGGGGGAGGGATGGAAAGGAGAAAAAGAGAGAGGGGGGGGGGGAGGGGGGAAAAAGAGAGAGACCGGGGGTGAGGGAGAAAGAGAGAGAGAGAGAGAGAGGGTTAGAGAGAGAGATGGGGGGAGGGGGGAGAGTGAGAGAGAGAGTGAGTGAGAGTGGGAGAGAAAGGGAGGGAGGGAGAGTGAGAGAGAGAGGGAGGGAGAGAGAGTGGGAGAGAGAGGGAGGGAGGGAGAGTGAGAGAGAGAGTAAGGGAGGGAGAGTGAGAGAGGGAGGGAGAAAAAGAGAGGGGGGAAAAGGAGGGAGGAAGAGAGAGAGAGGCGGGAGGGAGGGAGAAAGAGAGAGAGATGGGGGAGGGGGAGGGAGGGTGAAAGAGTTGGAGGGTAATTATATATAGTGCTATTGATATGCAGGAATGGTTATGCATTTTTTCGATGCATTACACTTCATTTCTACAGGTATAGCACATAACACAGACAGCACAAAGATCGCAGTTTGTGGGTAGCCAATCACTTCTGACGTGACTGTATTGCTTATTACAAGGTGAGCTATCTAGATCTCTTACAGATTTGACTCTCTTCACTCATTCATCTCGTTCTGTCTCTTTTTTTTTTTTTTTTTTGTCTAATCTCCTTTAAATACTTAGCTGGTTTTTTTTTCTTCTTTTTGTGCTCTGCTTCTTAAGTGAATGATTCTATTTTCCTTAATCCGTTTTTTTCCTCTCTGTCCACCTGTTTTTACTTTTCTCTCAATCACATTTTGTTTTCTTGTATCTCTATGTGTGTCTCGGTCTGTCTGTGCGTGTATCTTTAACTATCAATCTATTTATCTTCCTATCTCTATTTATCTATATATTTGTATATGTCTATCTATCTATTTTCTATCTATCTATCTATCTGTATATGTCTATCCATCTATCTATCTACGTCTATCGATCTATCTACTTATCTCTGTATATATATATATATATATATATCAATCTTTCTATCTATCAATCTATCTATCTAACTATCTCTATCTCTATCCATCCACCTATCTCTATCTATCTATCTACCTATCTCTGTCTATCTATCTATCTATCTATTTATCTATCTCGATCTTTCTATCCATATATCCACCTATCTCTATCTATCTATTTATCTCTATTTATCTATCTAACTATCTTTACCTATCCACCTGTCTGCCTATCTCTATCTATCTATCGATCTATCCATCTATCTATTTCTATCTAACTATCTAACTATCTCTATCTATCCAACTATCTGTCTATCTCTATCTATCTATCCATCTATCTATTTATCTCTATCTATCTACCTATCTCTATCTATCCACCTATCTGCCTATCTCTATCTTTCTATCTATCTATGAACTCTTTTTCTCACATCCATTCCTCTGCACTTCCGTCCTCTCTTCACACCTTTACATAAAAACCACTCCCCCCCCCCCTTCCCTCCCTTCCTCTGCTCATTCCATCTCAAGCACCCCCCCCCCTCCTCCCCCTTTTCTCTCGCGCTACTAACTAGGATCGATAAGGAAACACAACCAGCTAACAACCGGCAAGCTGATTCGACACAATAGCTTTTTGTTTGGTTTTAACGCAATCAGTTGCCAGCAGTTGAAAACTTTACAAACAAATTGAAAAAGAGAGAAAAAATAAAATACAGCTCCGTTCCAGACAGGCTGTGTAGCTCTACGTAATGCCTACTTTAACGCTGACGAAATCCCGTAATGCTGGGTTATTTACTTGTAATAATATCGTTTTTACGCAACGCGTTTAGATTTTTTTTCGATATTCTTTGTAATTGAATGTGCGAATATAGAAACAGGGTATCGATAGTGTATTAATTGTGTTTATTCTGTCTGAGAGTGCAAGAATCTCAGCGGTCTAGAGATTACAGCACAAGCTTTTAAAATTGGGGTTCAAAACTTGCCTATAGTATTGAGTGAGTTTGGGGTCTCATCTCTGTAAGCCCTGCCCTTGCTGATAAGCTGTATGAAATGAGTAAACAATCTGTCTGGGTCTATAGCAATCCCAGTGGTCTGGTGATGAGAGCAAAGTCCTCAGACTGGGGGAATATCCTACATGGGTTCAGACCACGCAGAATATTACTGAAGGGTGAGTTTAGGGTCCCATCTCTGCACGCTCTGCCCTGTTTGACTAAGACGTCAGTAACTTAAGCTATGTAAAATGGATAAAAAAATTAATCGTGAAATACAGTGGACACTTCCATGTCCTGGTCAGCGATGGTCAGCCCATTAAACTATGGGATGGTCATTGTCCGAAATACAGTATGGCTGATTGATTTAATAATTGATTGATCGATAAAGTTTGATGGATGGATGGCTTAGCAGGTTAAGTCGTTTATTTCTTGAATAATTGCCCAGCTCACCATGAACGGCGATGTCAGAATATATACAGCATTGTAACGCACCGGAAGTTGAACAGTTTGCGGGTTTTTATCAAAATTAATCATCGGAGTCGAGAAGTGGAGGGCGGACACGAAGGAAATACCAAAAAATCAAACTGGTGAAACTTGATTTTTTTCCCCCACTTGTTTTATGATAGATCCTTGAGTTTAATAATAAACAGGTGTAATTTTTATTGAAACAATGTGTTTGTGAATAAAACTCGGAAAACTTTGAGAATCGAACCCTCCAAAAGACGTTCTCATCAGATATAGGGGCGATCTTTTTTACCCCGATGCCACCATCCCGTCTGATTCCGAAACAGGTGAAGTGAACACAGAAAGAAAGTAAATAATTTAAAGTAAAAAAAAAAAAACCATGTTTCTCATTTCCACGGAGTAAAGAATCAAACCCGCTCCCTACATGAGTCCTAAAAGAGCAAGGCGGGGATACTAGCCTGACGATAATCCTCCCTCCACATCCTGGAGGAAGAGAAGGGAGGAGAAAACAGGGCAGAAATCTCACAAATCGATGCCCGGCGTCGCCAAGCATTGAGTATTATTGTGTACCTCACCTGCTGCTCCTGTGTTTACCACTACTGTTATTATTGAGGCTCTTATTCATGCATTGAGTATTGTTGTGTACCTCACCTGCTGCTCCTGTGTTTACCAATACTGGTATTATTGAGGCTCTTATTCATGCATTGAGTATTGTTGTGTACCTCACCTGCTGCTCCTGTGTTTACCAATACTGGTATTATTGAGGCTCTTATTCATGCATTGAGTATTGTTGTGTACCTCACCTGCTGCTCCTGTGTTTACCAATACTGGTATTATTGAGGCTCTTATTCATGCATTGAGTATTGTTGTGTACCTCACCTGCTGCTCCTGTGTTTACCAATATTGGTATTATTGAGGCTCTTATTCATGCATTGAGTATTGTTGTGTACCTCACCTGCTGCTCCTGTGTTTACCAATACTGGTATTATTGAGACTCTTATTAATGCATTGAGTATTGTTGTGTACCTCACCTGCTGCTCCTGTGTTTACCAATACTGGTATTATTGAGGCTCTTATTCAGTCAGCACCGGTAATGGCGGACAATCTCGTTTTGCTTTCATATTGCTCTAAAATAGGCTTAGGAGATGTTGAATATTTAAGATTGAAAAGCGGTTCTCCCCTATCTTCCTGCATATAACAAAAGGTTATATCTCTCGTTATAGTTTGATTTAAAAAAAAAAATAAATAAAAAATATTCCGAAGCAATTCTATCGTTGCTGTAAACTGGTTTCTCCAGACAGAGGCAGTTGAGCCGTCTGGCCGGCCACAATAGGCGGCTAGTGGTCGCGAGACTGGCTGAGAATAGCCGCCATTAGCGGCTCGAAACACGCCGCAACCTCGGGAAATTATTATCTTAGCGACATAAAATTCATTCCTTGAACAAAACTGAGATATAAATGTAGCCCGGTTCTGTTTTGTTCTTAAATTTTTTTTTTTTCTTTTTGCGTCGGGTGGAAAATTTCAAGCTGACAAACACAGAAGGTGAAGGTCATGACCATCTGCCGCGAACCGCCCAAAGAAAATTTATTCACGTCACGTCATAAATACTCGTATTTAACTGATGATTTTATCAAATTTGCCCACAGAAATATTTCAGAATTAAAGATAAAATCAAACTGCCAGCGTCGGCCATCTTGTTTTCCGTATGTCAAAAAGAGAGACAGAGTATCTTGCATTACATCGATTTCATTGCATTTATAAAATCTGTTCGTAGCGTGCCGCCCCGAGAGTTATAAGGTTCCTCTGTTGAAGGTTCAAAACCTCGAGCTGATCTATTGAACTCTTCAATGCGAGACTTAAAAAGTCGTTGAAATCTTTGAAACTATTAAGGACAAACAGGAAATTTGATTATTTTCATTAATCAGACAGGTCACTAGATTTAACTGTCGATGGCGTCCAATATGGCCGCCTCCTCATCCCCTAGACTACCGTAAATGTTAAACCCATGGCGTCCAACATGGCCCCCTCCTCATGTCCTGGACTACCGTAACTGTTAGACCCATGGCGTCCAATATTGCCGCCTCCTCATCCCCTAGACTACCGTAACTGTTAAACCCATGGCGTCCAACATGGCCCCCTCCTCATGTCCTAGACTACCGTAACTGTTAAACCCATGGCGTCCAATATGGCCCCCTCCTCATCCCCTAGACTACCGTAACTGTTAAACCCATGGCGTCCAATATTGCCGCCTCCTCATCCCCTAGACTACCGTAACTGTTAAACCCATGGCGTCCAACATGGCCCCCTCCTCATCTCCTAGACTACCGTAACTGTTAAACCCATGGCGTCCAACATGGCCCCCTCCTCATCTCCTAGACTACCGTAACTGTTAGACCCATGGCGTCCAATATGGCCGCCTCCTCATCTCCTAGACTACCGTAACTGTTAAACCCATGGCGTCCAATATTGCCGCCTCCTCATGTTCTAGACTACCGTAACTGTTAGACCCATGGCGTCCAATATGGCCGCCTCCTCATCTCCTAGACTACCGTAACTGTTAAACCCATGGCGTCCAATATTGCCGCCTCCTCATCTCCTAGACTACCGTAACTGTTATACCCATGGTGTCCAACATGGCCGCCACCTCATCTCCTAGACTACCGTAACTGTTAAACCCATGGCGTCCAATATGGCAACCTCCTCATCTCCTAGACCACCGTAACTGTCAGAACCATGGCGTCCAATATGGCCGCCTCCTCATCTCCTAGACTACCGTAACTGTTAAACCCATGGCGTCCAATATGGCAACCTCCTCATCTCCTAGACCACCGTAACTGTTAAACCCATGGCGTCCAACATGGCCCCCTCCTCATCTCCTAGACTACCGTAACTGTTAGACCCATGGCGTCCAACATGGCCCCCTCCTCATGTCCTAGACTACCGTAACTGTTAAACCCATGGCGTCCAATATTGCCGCCTTCTCATCCCCTAGACTACCGTAACTGTTAAACCCATGGCGTCCAACATGGCCCCCTCCTCATGTCCTAGACTACCGTAACTGTTAAACCCATGGCGTCCAATATGGCCGCCTCCTCATCTCCTAGACTACCGTAACTGTTAGACCCATGGCGTCCAATATTGCCGCCTCCTCATCTCCTAGACTACCGTAACTGTTAGACCCATGGCGTCCAATATTGCCGCCTCCTCATGTTCTAGACTACCGTAACTGTTAAACCCATGGCGTCCAATATGGCCGCCTCCTCATCTCCTAGACTACCGTAACTGTTAGACCCATGGCGTCCAATATTGCCGCCTCCTCATCTCCTAGACTACCGTAACTGTAGGACCCATGGCGTCCAATATGGTCGCCTCCTCATCTCCTAGACCACCGTAACTGTCAGAACCATGGCGTCCAATATGGCCGCCTCCTCATCTCCTAGACTCCCGTAACTGTTAAACCCATGGCGTCCAATATGGCAACCTCCTCCTCTCCTAGACCACCGTAACTGTCAGAACCATGGCGTCCAATATTGCCCCCTCCTCATCTCCTAGACTACCGTAACTGTTAGACCCATGGCGTCCAATATGGCCGCCTCCTCATCTCCTAGACTACCGTAACTGTTAAACCCATGGCGTCCAATATTGCCGCCTCGTCATCTCCTAGACTACCGTAACTGTTAAACCCATGGCGTCCAATATTGTGGCCTCGTCATCTCCTAGACTACCGTAACTGTTAGACCCATGGCGTCCAATATTGCCGCCTCGTCATCCCCTAGACCACCGTAACTGTAAGGCTCATGGCGTCCAATATGGCCGCCTCTTCATCTCCTAGACCACCGTAACTGTAAGGCTCATGGCGTCCAATATGGCCGCCTCGTCATCTCCTAGACTACCGTAACTGTTCAACCCATGGTGTCCAATATGGCCGCCTCGTCATCTCCTAGACTACCGTAACTGTTAAACCCATGGCGTCTAACATGGCCCCCTCCTCATGTCCTAGACTACCGTAACTGTTAAACCCATGGCGTCCAACATGGCCCCCTCCTCATGTCCTAGACTACCGTAACTGTTAAACCCATGGCGTCCAATATTGCCGCCTCCTCATCCCCTAGACTACCGTAACTGTTAAACCCATGGCGTCCAATATTGCCGCCTCCTCATCTTCTAGACAACCGTAACTGTTAAACCCATGGCGTCTAACATGGCCCCCTCCTCATCCCCTAGACTACCGTAACTGTTAGACCCATGGCGTCCAACATGGCCCCCTCCTCATGTCCTAGACTACCGTAACTGTTAAACCCATGGCGTCCAATATGGCCGCCTCCTCATCTCCTAGACTACCCTAACTGTTAAACCCATGGCGTTCAAAATGGCAACCTCCTCATCTCCTAGACCATCGTAACTGTCAGAACCATGGCGTCCAACATGGCCCCCTCCTCATCTCCTAGACTACCATAACTGTTAGACCCATGGCGTCCAATATGGCCGCCTCCTCATCTCCTAGACTACCATAACTGTTAAAACCATGGCGTCCAATATTGCCGTCTCGTCATCTCCTAGACTACCGTAACTGTTAAACCCATGGCGTCCAATATTGGCGCCTCGTCATCTCCTAGACTACCGTAACTGTTAAACCCATGGCGTCCAATATTGTCGGCTCGTCATCTCCTAGACTGCCGTAACTGTTAGACCCATGGCGTCCAATATTGCCGCCTCGTCATCTCCTAGACTACCGTAACTGTTAAACCCATGGCGTCCAATATTGTCGCCTCCTCATCCCCTAGACCACCGTAACTGTAAGGCTCATGGCGTCCAATATGGCCGCCTCCTCATCTCCTAGACCACCGTAACTGTCAGAATCATGGCGTCCAACATGGCCCCCTCCTCATCTCCTAGACTACCGTAACTGTTGAACCCATGGCGTCCAATATGGCCGCCTCCTCATCTCCTAGACTACCGTAACTGTCAGACCCCTGGCGTCCAATATGGCCGCCTCCTCATCCCCTAGACTACCGTAACTGTTAGACCCATGGCGTCCAATATGGCCGCCTCGTCATCTCCTAGACTACCGTAACTGTTAAACCCATGGCGTCCAACATGGCCCCCTCCTCATCCCCTAGACTACCGTAACTGTTAAACCCATGGCGTCCAACATGGCCCCCTCCTCATCCCCTAGACTACCGTAACTGTTAGACCCATGGCGTCCAATATGGCCGCCTCCTCATCCCCTAGACTACTGTAACTGTTAAACCCATGGCGTCCAACATGGCCCCCTCCTCATTCCCTAGACTACGGTAACTGTTAGACCCATGGCGTCCAACAAGGCCCCCTCCTATGTCCTAGACTACCGTAACTGTTATCCCCATGGCGTCCAATATTGCCGCCTTCTCACCCCCTAGACTACCGTAACTGTTAAACCCATGGCGTCCAATATTGTCGCCTCCTCATCCCCTAGACCACCGTAACTGTAAGGCTCATGGCGTCCAATATGGCCGCCTCGTCATCTCCTAGACCACCGTAACTGTAAGGCTCATGGCGTCCAATATGGCCGCCTCGTCATCTCCTAGACTACCGTAACTGTTAAACCCATGGCGTCCAATATGGCCGCCTCGTCATCTCCTAGACTACCGTAACTGTTAAACCCATGGCGTCTAACATGGCCCCCTCCTCATGTCCTAGACTACCGTAACTGTTAAACCCATGGCGTCCAATATTGCCGCCTCCTCATCTTCTAGACTACCGTAACTGTTAAACCCATGGCCTCTAACATGGCCCCCTCCTCATTCCCTAGACTACGGTAACTGTTAGACCCATGGCGTTCAACAAGGCCCCCTCCTCATGTCCTAGACTACCGTAACTGTTATCCCCATGGCGTCCAATATTGCCGCCTTCTCACCCCCTAGACTACCGTAACTGTTAAACCCATGGCGTCCAATATTGTCGCCTCCTCATCCCCTAGACCACCGTAACTGTAAGGCTCATGGCGACCAATATGGCCGCCTCGTAATCTCCTAGACCACCGTAACTGTAAGGCTCATGGCGTCCAATATGGCCGCCTCGTCATCTCCTAGACTACCGTAACTGTTAAACCCATGGCGTCCAATATGGCCGCCTCGTCATCTCCTAGACTACCGTAACTGTTAAACCCATGGCGTCCAATATGGCCGCCTCCTCATCTTCTAGACTACCGTAACTGTTAAACCCATGGCCTCTAACATGGCCCTCTCCTCATCCCCTAGACTACCGTAACTGTTAGACCCATGGTGTCCAACATGGCCCCCTCCTCATGTCCTAGACTACCGTAACTGTTAAACCCATGGCGTCCAATTATGCCGCCTTCTCATCCCCTAGACTACCGTAACTGTTAAACCCATGGCGTCCAAATTGGCCCCCTCCTCATCCCCTAGACTACCGTAACTGTTAGACCCATGGCGTCCAATTATGCCGCCTTCTCATCCCCTAGACTACCGTAACTGTTAAACCCATGGCGTCCAACATGGCCGCCACCTCATCTCCTAGACTACCGTAACTGTTTAACCCATGGCGTCCAATATGGCCGCCTCCTCATCCCCTAGACTACCGTAACTGTTAGACCCATGGCGTCCAATATGGCCGCCACGTCATCTCCTAGACTACCATAACTGTTAGACCCATGGCGTCCAATATGGCCGCCTCCTCATCTCCTAGACTAACGTAACTGTTAAACCCATGGCGTCCAATATGGCCGCCTCGTCATCTCCTAGACTATCGTAACTGTTAAACCCATGGTGTCCAACATGACCGCCACCTCATCTCCTAGACTACCGTAACTGTTAAACCCATGGCGTCCAATATGGCCGCCTCCTCATCTCCTAGACCACCGTAACTGTCAGAACCATGGCGTCCAACATGGCCGCCTCGTCATCTCCTAGACTAACGTAACTGTTAGACCCATGGCATCCAATATGGCCGCCTCCTCATCTCCTAGACTACTGTAACTGTTAGATCCATAGCGTCCAATATGGCCGCCTCCTCATCTCCTGGACTACCATAACTGTCAGAACCATGGCGTCACGATTAGGTCTGTGTTGGTTGTGACTTCCGGACTTTGGAGTTTAATCTCCTTAGCTCAGAGCTTTATTCAGGTCATGCTATCCAAAATGTCATGAGGAGGTCCAAGCTGGGAGAACAGTAACCAATCAGGTGACATTGCTTAGTCTGAGAGAGATGACTTACATTGAAGTAAAATTTCGACACGATGGACCCACTGGCGTCTATCAGGTTTTTTTGTTTGTTTGTTTGTTTGTTTTTTAATACTACTTTTATTTATGAAGCAAATATGCAAAATTCCAATACATAAAAGTCAAGATTTTTTTTTCAATCAAATTCAACATTTTATTTCCTTGAGTGAAAGTTTCTACTCTATTCAATGCGTTATTCAAAAAGAGGAAAATTTCTGCCCTATCTAGCTAATGCCAAAGACTTTAGTACACAGTCAACGGAAAATCAATGTATGACAATTTCTCATACAATAGAATTTTCCTACATTCCTTTACTTTCACTTTCACTTGTATTGTTCTCCTTTGGGCAAGTTTAGCACCGAATCTGCATACTCTTTCTGTCCTAGTGCGTTAATCTTCTGTTCTTTTTGTATTTTGGAGGCGAATCTTTTTTTAAGAAAGCCGCTATTCCTCCAGGCCAGGTCAGCATATTTCCGGTTCATGTCGCGATTTACCTCAGCCCTGAATGTCTTGCAAAATTCCATTTCCTATTTGAGTCTAATGAGCAATAAGTCCTTTGTCATGGCCCGCCCTGCTAGTCTGGTGAGTACAGTAAACAATGGTTCCTGAGATATTGGGAGGATGGAGGCGCGGAATCTGCTATGATCAGATCTAATATATAACGCGGGCTGTGGGGGAGGGGGAACGAAACTCTGTGAAACCCAAGCCATTTCGATTAGAAGCTAGTTTTGTCGTGGAAAAATGATGAAAATATAAGATCAAAATGTAATATGAAGCATACATAGACTATGTATTGTCTCTAACTTTATAGTAATGTCGAGTTTAATGAAATGAGATATAAATAATCCCACTGGTTTTAAAGATTTCTATAGTAGCAGATATTTTTTTACAAAGTAATCATATACTGTGGCAAGTTAATAAATGGAACATAAAGCTAATCTATGTATATAGAAGAATAAAACGACAATGTGTGGGAGCCTTATATCTGAACAATACAATTCCAAGTCAAAGCATCTGAGAGAGAATTAGTTTGGCTAATTATGACTTACGTTATGATATACACGAAGCGACTATGTGAACGTCACCAATGATTCAAACTAAACGGGTAGGCTAGATAACTTAATCTAAACGTGTCGGGCAAAGTCACCAATAACTCAAAACTTAACGTGTAGGCCAAAGTGACCAATAACTCAAACTAAATGGAAAGGCTAAAGTGACACACAAAAAAATCATAATAAACGTCTAGGCCAAAGTCACCGATAAGTCAAACTAAATGTCCACGCCAAAGTCACCATAACACAAACTAAACGTGTAGGCCAAAGTCACCAATAACTCAAACTAAACGGAAAGGCCAAAGTCACCAATAACTCAAACTAGATGTGTAAGCTAAGTCACCATAACTCAAACTAAACGGAAAGGCCAAAGTCACCAATGATTCAAACTAAACAGAAAGGCCAAAGTCACCAATAACTCAAACTAAACGTGTAGGCCAAAGTCACCAATGATTCAAACTAAACGTTTAAGCCAAAGTCATCGATAACTCAAATTAAACGTGTAGGCAAAAGTCACCGATAACTTAAAGTAAACGTTTAAGCCAAAGTCACCGATAACTCAAATTAAACGTGTAGGCCAAAGACACCGATAACTCAAACTAAACGTTTAAGCCAAAGTCACCGATAACTCAAATTAAAAGTGTAGGCCAAAGTCACCGATAACTTAAACTAAACCAATAGACCAAAGTCACCAACGATTCAAGTTAAAAGTGTAGGTCAGTAATGTACATCTGTGATTTCCACGTGGTATAAAAAAATGCATGCCCATATTCGTGTGCTTTCCTGTGACGCCTCCATAGAATCTTTTTTTATTTAGTGAGTGAGAATAGAGTCTCATCTTATTGGTTCTTTAATACACGTGACAGAGGATAAAGATCTAGGGTACACTTTTTTTTCTTTTTTTTTTTTTTTAAACAAAAACGAAACCAAAACAAAACAATTGTTGCGTGGCCAGAGGCTTAGTCATGATTTCTAACTTGATAGTGTTAAGTTTTGTGAAATCGTTTTCTCTGAGTAAGTGAGAGAGAGAGAGAGAGAGAGAGAGAGAGAGAGAGAGAGAGAGAGAGAGAGAGAGAGGTACAGACAGACAGATAGAGATAGAGTGAGGGAGAGAAAGGTTTTTTCTTTCAAGGGCAACCAATCCAGAGAATAGCATACAATCTTGCTCTACCTGCCCGGTTCTATATTTACCAGTGAAACATTGTTATCAATTGGATCAAATATTTTTGTTCTGGAATTTGCGTAAATTGATCCAGTTTTGTATATAACTCCTTTTTATCATAAGGTTTCATTACGTTTTTTTTTTTTGTAGTACCGAAACTAATCTTCGTACCTAAAATATTGAAAATAATCAGAGTTTGAAAGATTAATCATATCCGAGGATGACGCCGTGAAAGGTGTTGGGTTTGAAAACACTGAGTACTGACCCTGTTGATTTTATAGCAAGCGGTCTGTCACCAAACCTCTCAGCACTTGGTAAACATTGAGGACAAATGTAAACAGAACAACGGTAATATGAACTTGCGTTCAAGAAAACTACATAATTTAGTTCAGGTATCAATATAATACCAACAGTAAATGATTTCAAAACAAAAAATTTCCTTGTGGTTTCCAATTCCCGCTTGTATCATCCCTTATGACCCTCTCAATCATATTTTTTCGGTCATCAAATCCTATCACAGCCTGTCAATCGATGCACCGCGGGAGATTAAATATGGCGGCGGCCGTTTCCGGTTGTTTAGGAGTGTTTACATTGGATGAGAGAGCGGGGAGTGTTCGGCAAGCGTAGCGCCTCACAAAATCGACACAAGCTCAATAGTGTTTACCCACACAGATGGCCGAGGGTCGGCATGAAAGGCTGTTGTAACCGGTTTATTACATTTTGCGCTGCATTGAGAGGGATGTGAAGCGCAGTGGGGTGGCTCAGAATGTGGGGGAAGAGAAGATGGTGGGGAGATAAAAAGTTTAAAGGTAAATGTTGAGGGATGATAAAGATACGTAAAAAGATGAACTATGTTGAGAAGGAGGACAGGAAAAAAGGATGTGCAGAGAGAGAGAGAGAGAGAGAGAGAGAGAGAGAGAGAGAGAGAGAGAGAGAGAGAGAGAGAGAGACAACAGACAGACAAGTAAGCAAGCAGGGAAACAGAAAGACAGAACGCTAGAAAGACGAGCAGAATGAGAGAGCCACAGATAGAAAGACAGATAAACAGTCAGATAGAATGGTGTAAGTTGCCTTCATTAAACAGATTTCACTACTGAAGCGACTTAAGACAACACAGAGTAGTGTTGCCTTGATTAAACAGATTTCAATACTGAAGCAACATAAAGCAACACAGAATTGTGTTGACTTGATTAAACAGATTCCAATACTGAAGCGACTCAAGACAACACATACAAAATCTCTTCCATGACAAAGCCCAAAATCTCATTGAAGCGCCAAATATCTGGTTCTCAGTTCATAGGACAACATTGTAACGAGCTCTGATCAGTCCATTAGGATCTATATGTGTGTAAGCCAAGGGCACGAAAAGCAGAACTAGAGAGAAGGACGTTGAGATAAGACGCTTAAGAAGACCACTCGCCGCCATCTTGTGTAGGGGCATTGATAATAATGAGGACTGTCGAAAGTTATATTGCGACATTGGACCACATTGAGACAATTCATTTCGTGTGCTAAAACAAAAACTTAAAACAAAATACGTAAACAAACACTTGACAGGGTCATGCGTCAAGGTAACAATGCCTGAAAGAGAAAAAAGCGTAACCGTCAAAGGAAATGATAGGAAGATAAAAACCGGAAGATGGGTAAACTTTCTGCAGACTGTCACAGGGAGAAAAGAATCGAACTAGAGTAGAGAAGATATATGGTGTGCACTCTACAATTTTAAAACGATTTTAGAAGCAGGATGAGATGAAAACACATCGGAAATATTTCGATGAGGAGTAGTAAAAATATTTAGCTGGTTTTGAAAACTCAAAACCTATTTTTAGATATTTTTGACGTTTACAATTTGACCTGTTGGTAGGAATGGAATATGCAGCAAGGATTTCCCGCAAAGAGACGTAACTCTAGGCACTTTAAGGCCGGAATTTCTAGCTTTCGAGAAAGCGTCTGATTTAATATTTACATAGAAATTACTTGGTGAACCGTCTTCTGATTTTGTAAACATCTCTTGCTTCTCTCTTTCAGTGCTGTGCGCGGATTCCTGTAGTGGTTTAAAGCGGTCTAGAGTGGTTTAAAGACACCAAAAGAAGTTTAAAGTGGTTAAAACGTGTTTTTCGAGTCTAAAAAAATAAGACCATTTAGTGAATTTGGTTTGCTAATCTTCTTCTACGTTTCTTAAATCGAGGAGAATGTGTAAAAAAAGACTTTTCATCTCACAGACTTTATGTCAACTAGTAAAGCTCTAAACCCCATCAGCCTCACGTTACTAGACTAGCCAGTCGAAGCCACACACCTGACGTGTTTTGAGCGAAGTGACCAGTTCCGGTCAATGATCAAGGGAGGCAATCTGTGTGTTACACCTGGATGTCTGAGACTCCGTGTAAGACTCTCAGGCTCACCAAGAGTATCTGAAACAACAACCTGTTTCTCCGTCTTGTTTGAAGTAGTCATGTCTAATGAGTGCATTGAATCATGTAGTGGACCGACTATACCAGACAAAATCCGGTGATTGTATTGAGTCATCTAGTGGACCGACTATACCAGACAAATCAAGCAGGCCTGACCTAACCAGGCCCAGTGTGAGCGTAACAAAACAAAATCCGGTGATTGTATTCAGTCATATAGTGGACCAACTATACCAGACAAATCAAGCAGGCCTGACCTACCAGGCCCAGTGTGAGCGTAACAAAACAAAATCCGGTGATTGTATTGAGTCATATAGTGGACCAACTATACCAGACAAATCAAGCAGGCCTGACCTAACCAACCCCAGTGTGAGCGTAACATAACAAAATCCGGTGATTGTATTGAGTCATCTAGTGGACCGACTATACCAGACAAATCAAGCAGGCCTGACCTAACCAAGCCCAGTGAGAGCGTAACATAACAAAATCCGGTGATTCTATAGAGTCATGTTGTGGACCGACTATACCAGACAAATCAACTTAGACCTGACTTAACCAAGCCCAGTGTGAGCGTAACATAACAAAATCCGGTGATTGTATGGAGTCATGTAGTGGACCAACTATATCAGACAAATCAAGCAGGCCTGACCTAACCAAGCCCACTAAGTGTGAGCGTAACATAACAAAATCCGGTGATTGTATAGAGTCATGTAGTGGACCGACTATATCAGACAAATCAAGCAGGCCTGACCTAACCAAGCCCAGTGTGAGCGTAACATAACAAAATCCGGTGATTGTATTGAGTCATGTAGTGGACCGACTGTATCAGACAAATCAAGCAGGTCTGACCTAACCAAGCCCAGTGTGAGCGTAACATAACAAAATCCGGTGATTGTATAGAGTCATGCAGTGGACCGACTGTATCAGACAAATCAAGCAGGTCTGACCTAACCAAGCCCACTCAGTGTGAGCGTAACATAACAAAATCCGGTGATTGTATAGAGTCATGTAGTGGACCGACTATATCAGACAAATCAAGCAGTCCTGACCTAACCAGGCCCAGTGTGAGCGTAACATAACAAAATCCGGTGATTGTATTGAGTCATGTAGTGGACCGACTGTATCAGACAAATCAAGCAGGCCTGACCTAACCAAGCCCAGTGAGAGCGTAACATAACAAAATCCGGTGATTGTATTGAGTCATCTAGTGGACCGACTATACCAGACAAATCAAGCAGGCCTGACCTAACCAAGCCCAGTGAGAGCGTAACATAACAAAATCCGGTGATTCTATAGAGTCATGTTGTGGACCGACTATACCAGACAAATCATCTTAGACCTGACTTAACCAAGCCCAGTGTGAGCGTAACATAACAAAATCCGGTGATTGTATGGAGTCATGTAGTGGACCAACTATATCAGACAAATCAAGCAGGCCTGACCTAACCAAGCCCACTCAGTGTGAGCGTAACATAACAAAATCCGGTGATTGTATTGAGTCATGTAGTGGACCGACTGTATCAGACAAATCAAGCAGGTCTGACCTAACCAAGCCCAGTGAGAGCGTAACATAACAAAATCCGGTGATTCTATAGAGTCATGTTGTGGACCGACTATACCAGACAAATCAACTTAGACCTGACTTAACCAAGCCCAGTGTGAGCGTAACATAACAAAATCCGGTGATTGTATGGAGTCATGTAGTGGACCAACTATATCAGACAAATCAAGCAGGCCTGACCTAACCAAGCCCACTCAGTGTGAGCGTAACATAACAAAATCCGGTGATTGTATAGAGTCATGTAGTGGACCGACTATATCAGACAAATCAAGCAGGCCTGACCTAACCAAGCCCAGTGTGAGCGTAACATAACAAAATCCGGTGATTGTATTGAGTCATGTAGTGGACCGACTGTATCAGACAAATCAAGCAGGTCTGACCTAACCAAGCCCAGTGTGAGCGTAACATAACAAAATCCGGTGATTGTATAGAGTCATGCAGTGGACCGACTGTATCAGACAAATCAAGCAGGTCTGACTTAACGAAGCCCACTCAGTGTGAGCGTAACATAACAAAATCCGGTGATTGTATAGAGTCATGTAGTGGACCAACTATATCAGACAAATCAAGCAGGCCTGACCTAACCAGGCCCAGTGTGAGCGTAACATAACAAAATCCGGTGATTGTATTGAGTCATGTAGTGGACCGACTGTATCAGACAAATCAAGCAGGTCTGACCTAACCAAGCCCAGTGTGAGCGTAACATAACAAAATCTGGTGATTGTATTGAGTCATGTAGTGGACCGACTGTATCAGACAAATCAAGCAGGTCTGACCTAACCAAGCCCAGTGTGAGCGTAACATAACAAAATCCGGTGATTGTATTGAGTCATGTAGTGGACCGACTGTATCAGACAAATCAAGCAGGTCTGACCTAACCAAGCCCAGTGTGAGCGTAACATAACAAAATCCGGTGATTGTATAGAGTCATGTAGTGGACCGACTGTATCAGACAAATCAAGCAGGTCTGACCTAACCAAGCCCACTCAGTGTGAGCGTAACATAACAAAATCCGGTGATTGTATAGAGTCATGTAGTGGACCGACTATATCAGACAAATCAAGCAGGCCTGACCTAACCAGGCCCAGTGTGAGCGTAACATAACAAAATCCGGTGATTGTATTGAGTCATGTAGTGGACCGACTGTATCAGACAAATCAAGCAGGCCTGACCTAACCAAGCCCAGTGAGAGCGTAACATAACAAAATCCGGTGATTGTATTGAGTCATGTAGTGGACCGACTGTATCAGACAAATCAAGCAGGTCTGACCTAACCAAGCCCAGTGTGAGCGTAACATAACAAAATCCGGTGATTCTATAGAGTCATGTTGTGGACCGACTATACCAGACAAATCAACTTAGACCTGACTTAACCAAGCCCAGTGTGAGCGTAACATAACAAAATCCGGTGATTGTATGGAGTCATGTAGTGGACCAACTATATCAGACAAATCAAGCAGGCCTGACCTAACCAAGCCCAGTGAGAGCGTAACATAACAAAATCCGGTGATTGTATGGAGTCATGTAGTGGACCAACTATATCAGACAAATCAAGCAGGCCTGACCTAACCAAGCCCAGTGAGAGCGTAACATAACAAAATCCGGTGATTGTATGGAGTCATGTAGTGGACCAACTATATCAGACAAATCAAGCAGGCCTGACCTAACCAAGCCCAGTGAGAGCGTAACATAACAAAATCCGGTGATTGTATGGAGTCATGTAGTGGACCGACTGTATCAGACAAATCAAGCAGGCCTGACCTAACCAAGCCCACTCAGTGTGAGCGTAACATAACAAAATCCGGTGATTGTATTGAGTCATGTAGTGGACCAACTATACCAGACAAATCAAGCAGGCCTGACCTAACCAAGCCCAGTGAGAGCGTAACATAACAAAATCCGGTGATTCTATAGAGTCATGTTGTGGACCGACTATACCAGACAAATCAACTTAGACCTGACTTAACCAAGCCCAGTGTGAGCGTAACATAACAAAATCCGGTGATTGTATGGAGTCATGTAGTGGACCAACTATATCAGACAAATCAAGCAGGCCTGACCTAACCAAGCCCACTCAGTGTGAGCGTAACATAACAAAATCCGGTGATTGTATTGAGTCATGTAGTGGACCGACTGTATCAGACAAATCAAGCAGGTCTGACCTAACCAAGCCCAGTGTGAGCGTAACATAACAAAATCCGGTGATTGTATAGAGTCATGTAGTGGACCGACTGAATCAGACAAATCAAGCAGGTCTGACCTAACCAAGCCCAGTGTGAGCGTAACATAACAAAATCCGGTGATTGTATAGAGTCATGTAGTGGACCGACTGTATCAGACAAATCAAGCAGGTCTGACCTAACCAAGCCCAGTGTGAGCGTAACATAACAAAATCCGGTGATTGTATAGAGTCATGTAGTGGACCGACTGAATCAGACAAATCAAGCAGGTCTGACCTAACCAAGCCCAGTGTGAGCGTAACATAACAAAATCCGGTGATTGTATAGAGTCATGTAGTGGACCGACTGTATCAGACAAATCAAGCAGGTCTGACCTAACCAAGCCCAGTGTGAGCGTAACATAACAAAATCCGGTGATTGTATAGAGTCATGTAGTGGACCGACTGAATCAGACAAATCAAGCAGGTCTGACCTAACCAAGCCCAGTGTGAGCGTAACATAACAAAATCCGATGATTGTATAGAGTCATGTAGTGGACCGACTGTATCAGACAAATCAAGCAGGCCTGACCTAACCAAGCCCACTCAGTGTGAGCGTAACATAACAAAATCCGGTGATTGTATAGAGTCATGTAGTGGACCGACTATATCAGACAAATCAAGCAGGTCTGACTTAACCAAGCCCACTCAGTGTGAGCGTAACATAACAAAATCCGGTGATTGTATTGAGTCATGTAGTGGACCGACTGTATCAGACAAATCAAGCAGGCCTGACCTAACAAAGCCCATTCATTGTGAGCGTAACATAACAAAACTTGGTGATTGTATGGAGTCATGTAGTGGACCAACTATACCAGACAAATCAAGCAGGCCTGACCTAACCAAGCCCACTCAGTGTGAGCGTAACATAACAAAATCCGGTGATTGTATGGAGTCATGAAGTGGACCAACTATACCAGACAAATCAAGCAGGCCTGACCTAACCAGGCCCAGTGTGAGCGTAACATAACAAAATCCGGTGATTGTATTGAGTCATGTAGTGGACCGACTGTATCAGACAAATCAAGCAGGCCTGACCTAACAAAGCCCATTCATTGTGAGCGTAACATAACAAAACTTGGTGATTGTATGGAGTCATGTAGTGGACCAACTATACCAGACAAATCAAGCAGGCCTGACCTAACCAAGCCCACTCAGTGTGAGCGTAACATAACAAAATCCGGTGATTGTATGGAGTCATGTAGTGGACCAACTATACCAGACAAATCAAGCAGGCCTGACCTAACCAAGCCCACTCAGTGTGAGCGTAACATAACAAAATCCGGTGATTGTATAGAGTCATGTAGTGGACCGACTGTATCAGACAAATCAAGCAGGCCTGACCTAATCAAGCCCAGTGTGAGCGTAACATAACAAAATCCGGTGATTGTATAGAGTCATGTAGTGGACCGACTGTATCAGACAAATCAAGCAGGCCTGACCTAATCAAGCCCAGTGTGAGCGTAACATAACAAAATCCGGTGATTGTATGGAGTCATGTAGTGGACCGACCATATCAGACAAATCAAGCAGGCCTGACCTAACCAAGCCCAGTGTGAGCGTAACATAACAAAATCCGGTGATGGTCACTGTCGAGATCTGCGTGTCCGCCCTGGGTCAATATTGACCAACAAACTGGCACAGGGTCCTTCTTCAATACTCATTAATTCCTTGCTTTTGTCTCTGGTTCTCTCTCTTCCTTTTTTCTCTCTCTCTCTCTCTCTCTCTCTCTCTCTCTCTCTCTCTCTCTCTCTCTCTCTCTCTCTCTCTCTCTCTCTCTCTCTCTCTCTCTCTCTCATTAATTGATCCCTGCATTGTTTGCTCAATCTTTCCTCAGTCTTTCCTTGTCTCCAATTTTTCTCGTTTTTTTTCTCCTGGTTTTCTTAAAATTTGCCGTTCTCTCTATCCTTTCTTTTTCTTACACTGTCCCAATTCCTTCCTTCGTCTCCCTTTTTTTACCTCTCCCTTATCAAAGAACAAACATTAACAAATCAATAACTGCCTCTTTCTCGGCAGGGGTCTAAGGTACCACAAAGACCGCACACATAAGACAGAACAAAGAAACGTATGTACATTGTCACTATCGTTATATAATATCTTTGTTTTCTGAATGGCTGTACCGTGCCATTGTGCTTCTATCCGAATTGGCTAATGATTTCCAGGTCTCTGCCATGAGCTGGTTATTATCATCCGATTGGTTGATTGATCAACCAATTGGGTCTTTGCTTGGTTGACACAAAAGGTTTTACACTGCCTGTCAAATATGACACGGAATCGAGGATTTTTTTTTCCTTTTCGTGAGGGTGATAGTGGAGGAATTAATCAGTGTGGTCGTGCGATGGAGCAACAGATAGAAAAACATTAAGAAATATCCGCCTAAGATTTGAACCTCACCAATATTGCGAACTAATAAAGTTAGGCAAGAGGTTGTTTTGTATGGGAACCTAAAAAGTGTGTCAGTCATGAAATCAATTCAGGCAAGAATTATATTAACACTAAATTAATCACTTCACACCTATGAAGAGAGAGAGAGAGAGAGAGAGAGAGAGAGAGAGAGAGAGAGAGAGAGACAGACAGACAGACAGACAGACAGACAGACAGACAGACAAACAGATAGACAGACAGAGGAGAGAGAGATGTGGAAGAGAAAGAGAGAGGAGAGAGAGAGAGAGAGAGAGAGAGACAGACAGACAGACAGACAGACAGACAGAGGAGAGAGAGAGAGAGAGAGAGAGAGAGAGATAGAGGTGGAAGAGAAAGAGAGAGAGGGGGAGAGAGAGAGAGAGAGAGAGAGAGAGGGGGGGGGGAGAGAGAGATAAAGAAAGTTATTTAATGCTTCCTGTTATCCCTTTTTCAGATTCATCACCAACTTGCACCGTATCAAACCCCGGTTTCATTACGACAGCCGAAGAGCTGGTCGTAATCTCTTCAAAGATAAATATTGCCTATTTTCACGACGAACGGAATTGCTATTGACACGCGTGCGATTAAATATCGTCACAATAGTTGTGCAAATAATTCAAAGACCTTAGAACTCGGTGCAGAGGAAGACAGTGTGGAGAGAAAAGGAAACGAAAGTCGTGGAACTAACACAGAGGGGAGGAATCTTGTCTCGGCTACTGGAATTCTTTCCTTCCCCTCATACTGGCTGCAGTCCTAGCCCACGGCGGAGGGGAGGAGAAAAGATGTATGTAGAGAGTGAGAGAGAAGAGAGAGAGAGAGAGAGAGAGAGAGAGAGAGAGAGAGAGAGAGAGAGAGAGAGAGAGAGAGACACGGAGAGAGAGAGGGTTTCCTAAATTACGATTTACTTTGGTCCAGTTCGGGACACTGGTCAGATCCCTAAAGTTAAGATGGTCTATGAGAAATACTTAATCTCTTCTTCTCCATGTGTTTCTGTCGGAATTATCTTATCTCTCTTTTCATCTCCATGTATCTTCTCTCTCTCTCTCTCTCTCTCTCTCTCTCTCTCTCTCTCTCTCTCTCTCTCTCTCTCTCTCTCTCTCTCTCTCTCTCTCTCACATTCATCTGTACCTGCAACATGTCAACATCGCCCACGTCTCAAAGAGTAATTTTTATACGAGATATTTATCTTTTTTTCACTCGTTTTCTTTCAATCCGTTTTTTCTTACTTACCCTACTCTATAATATTTTTTTCTTGCAGTAATAAAATATGGTTAAAATACCTTTTTCTTTATTTCGGGGTTTTCTTTTTGAGGCCATAACTCTTACTGCTTTAAATTACATTTTGTTGAACATTTTTCCAGAATGTCCACCATGATTTCCTCCTTTTTCTTATGACTCTATGTAATTGTAACGCCTACTAACGCTGTAGGTATTTCCTGTTATCTCTCTCTCTCTCTCTCTCTCTCTCTCTCTCTCTCTCTCTCTCTCTCTCTCTCTCTCTCTCTCTGTCTCCATCACCACACAACCTTTCCTCCGCGCCAGCTCGATGCCTTCCGACCACTTAAACACAGCCCAGCATCCCTTTCATAACGGAAATGACGTGCGAAGAGGCGTGGAAGAGCTCTTCACTGCGAGAGGAACTCTTCAATCACAGAAGGAGAAAATGATTAGCCTAGCTCGAGGCGTTTTCGGTCTTTGGCGGTACAGAGCTTGGATGTACCGCAGACAGAAAACGCGTTCGTTAATTGTGCCATTCCGGGATATTTCGCTTCGGGCCGGGAACTTGCTCTTTTTTTTTCGTATTATTAAAGGAATTTTCGTGTTGGTTATGCTTAGATCCGAATGCACCACTGGTTATAGATCTAAGAGAAAAATGGTACAGCCCCTGGCTCCCCTCATACGACAAGAGGGGACGGTAGAGTTATCAGATTTAAACCGGTCATGGTGAAAAGGAAGCCTGCAAAATTTCGCAACGCTTTGCAAATTTTTCATCATGGCTTTTTTAACGCTGGGCCTACAGCTTTTTCTTCCTAAATTTTAATGTTTTTCTATAAATGCTGATGTTGTTTATTAATTAATTTTATTTGTTTGTTTTTTGTTTTGTAATACTGTTTGAATATTGCTTTGAGTCTTAAGTCTGTTACAATTCATTAGTAGATATATAGATATAAAGATAGATAAATAAATAGATAGATAGATAGATTGGTAGATATGAAATAGAAAGATAGGTTATAGATAGATGGATAGATAGATAGGTAGGTAGGTCAGTAGATAGATAGATAGGTAGATAGATAAATGGATGGATAGATATATAGAATGGTAGGTAAGTAGATAGATAAATAGATGGATAAGAAGATAAATAGATAAATAGATGGATAAGAAGATAAATAGATAGATAGACAGATAGATAGATAGGTGAATAGGTAGATATATCGAATGGTAGGTAGGTAAATAGATAGATAGATGGATAGATAGATCTAGATATATAAAATGGTAGTTATGTAGATAGATAGACTGATAGATAACTAGATGGGTAAGTAAATAGGCAGATGGATAGACAGATAGGTAAGGAGATAGATATTTAGATAGGCAGATATAAAGATAACCCAACAGATAGGCAGGCAGGTAGGTAGATAAAGGGCTGTGACAATAACTACAGAAGTTTATGTAGAATAGATAGGAAGCTGGTTGTGTCTTTCAAAGACCTCCAGATTTAGTGGCAAGGGCAGCTTGCTGGCATAAACTTTCAAACAATTAGAGAATCGTTAAACAAAAATGGGCGCCTTGTTTATTATGCGCTAAATACACTCGGTAGGTGAGGTTGGATCTTCTTAGCCTAGCTCGGCGGAGGGTTAGGCTGGATATGTTGAGATTGGCTTGGTTTGGTTTCCTAGAGCCCGACCACAGCTCGTGAATTCCAGGCTTCTTTTTTGTATAATATCAAACCCAATACCTGGCCGGGAAGGATGGAAGTGAAAAAAAAAAAAGAAGGCCTTCTAAACTCACCTACCGACGGTGTGGGACAGGAACCCACAAAGACGGTCTGTGTGGATGTCAGGACGGACGCGCTAACCACACAGCAACTCAGTGTTGTCAATTGATCGCAACTCTAAGGCTATCTCTCCCTAGTCAAAGGCATTTCCATTTTTATTAAAGCAAGGTGTTGTTTAAATGTTTGCCTTTTTTTTTTCGTTTTGTTTGTTTCTTTTGTGAGGGGGGAGGTGTTATTTTGGTTTTTTTTTGTTTTTGTTTTAACTTTTTTTAATCATTGTTTAAATCATTTTGAGGGATTAATTTTGTTTTTTTTTTTTTTTTTGTCGTAGTTTATTCATTTACCTTCTTTCTTTTTCTTATTTTCGGGGGGGGGGGTGGGGTAATTGGGTGTAAGGAATCATTAATGTACAATATGGTTGCATTCACAAGAACTCGTATTAATTCCATGTCGACATACTTGACATTATATGATTTTTGTACGGTTGTGTTAAAGTTTTCAAAATTTTGAGATGCTAGAGTATGTCGACTGTCACGCTACCAGATTTCCTCAACCGATCACATGACGCGGCTCTTGACAGGATTTAGTCCCTGCTACTTAATCCAGCAATTGAAGCGAGAAAAGTAGGCAGGCATGGGAGAGAAACCTAGGGGACGTTGAATATAAGAAAGAAGCAAAGTAAAAAAAAAAAAAAAAAAAAAAAAAAAAAAAAAAAAAAAAAGAAGCGCATCTGAGTTTCTGTACAGAATGAAGTTATTATAATCTGTTGTGGTTTCCATCGTCTCCGAAGTTCTCTGTTGCTCACTGATACAAAATTAGCATCTCTAATCATAGCTATTGGATTCCTGGAATCTGCAGAACCCCATGTTTTTTTCTTGGAATAGCCTTACAATCAGCATATACTCGGGGTCTCTTTCTACTGTATGTCTGTTCGAACCTTCACCTCCCTTCTTCCTCCCCCAAGTTAATTCCCCCCTCCTCGCCGATCCCAGTGAGACCGGTGGCTGGGGGTGCAGAGCGTCCGCCCTGATACCCGCGGGAACTTTCTTCGCGGGTTCGAGCCCAACACAGTCGGTAGGTGAGTTTAGGGCCTCATGTTCTAAGCTCCGCCTAGCCCGACGGGGGCCTTTTATATATGTAAATAGGCTTGAAATCACCCTTTGTGGAAGGCCTATATCAAACAACAATCAAAACAAACCAATACGTACCCGCACCACACCAGTCCGTGTACATTGAGTGCAAATTTTCCATCTCCTAGATATGACTTTTTAAACAGACTCCTTTTCTTCCGTCTGATTTTTGCGGACATTTTTTATTCTACATTTTCTGTTATGCCAAAACCAGCATTTGTTGAACTGGAACGCCGATCACGGAGAGATTTTTTCCAACGACTTTGCAATTTCTTCTAATCAGGCGAGAGTTGTGCGTAACGAAGTTGCTGGCAGATTCATCATTTGAGGAGTCTAACCGTTTCCGTTAGAGCTAATAGGTTGTCAGCCGGAGGGGGAGAGAAACAGGAAGCTCAGGCAGAAACATTCGGTAGAAATGGGGCGAAAGGGGATAGGAAGGCAGGGTAAGATTTTGATAAAGTTGCGTTGTACATGCTGAAAGAATCCTGAGGTGCGGGTGGAGAAGTTAGGGTAAGGGAGTGGACAGAATAAAGGAAGGGGAGAGAGAGAGAGAGAGAGAGAGAGAGAGAGAGAGAGAGAGAGAGAGAGAGAGAGAGAGAGAGAGAGAGAGGGTGGGGGGGGAAGGACAGGCGGGCTGCAACTGTGCAGATAGGAGAACAGAAATAACCCACTGGAGATTAGGATTAATGAGAAGAAAATAGAATATTATTATAAAGTCATGTAGAAGGAGAATAAAGAGAGTGATAGGGAGAGGGGGAGGGAGAGAGAAAGAGAGGGAGAGAGAGAGAGAGAGAGGGAGAGAGATAGAGAGAAACTAAAAAAGGCAAAGACAAAAGGGACATGGAAGGAAGTGAACGGAAAAGTCTTAAAGTAATGCGGAGAGAGGGAGGAACAGGTAGAGAGTAACAAACGGGAGTTAACTCTAGGGTAATGATTAAAAGCTTGGCCAGGAGAGCGAGAGACAGTATCTCTATGATTTTATTAAGGCTGCAAGAGGGAATCACTCCAGCCACCAGAGTGATATAAGATTGGACTAGCGCTCAACATCAGAATAAATTATTGTGTTTGACAGGCAAGAGTGGTGGAGATAGGAGGGGTGAGAGAGAGAGAGAGAGAGAGAAACTAAAAAAGGCAAAGACAAAAGGGACATGGAAGGAAGTGAACGGAAAAGTCTTAAAGTAATGCGGAGAGAGGGAGGAACAGGTAGAGAGTAACAAACGGGAGTTAACTCTAGGGTAATGATTAAAAGCTTGGCCAGGAGAGAGAGAGAGAGAGAGAGAGAGAGAGAGAGAGAGAGAGAGAGAGAGACAGTATCTCTATGATTTTATTAAGGCGGCAAGGGGGAATCACTCCAGCCAGCAGAGTGATATAAGATTGAACTAGCGCTCAACATCAGAATGAATTATTGTGTTTGACAGGCAAGGGTGGTGGAGATAGGAGGGGTGAGAGAGAGAGTATCTCTATGATTTTATTAAGGCGGCAAGGGGGAATCACTCCAGCCAGCAGAGTGATATAAGATTGAACTAGCGCTCAACATCAGAATAAATTATTGTGTTTGACAGGCAAGAGTGGTGGAGATAGGAGGGGTGAGAGAGAGAGAGAGAGAGAGAGAGAGAGAGAGAGAGAGAGAGAGAGAGAGAGAGAGAGAGAGAGAGAGAGAGAGGGAGGGAGAGACAGAGACAGAGACAGAGAGAGAGAGAGAGAGAGAGAGAGAGAGAGAGAGAAAGACAATATCTCTATGATTTTATCAAGGCGGCAAGAGGGAATCGCTCCAGCCAGCAGAGTGATATAAAATTAAACTAGCGCTCAACATCAGAATGAATTATTGTGTTTGACAGGCAAGGGTGGTGGAGATAGGAGGGGTGAGAGAGAGAGAGAGAGAGAGAGAGAGAGAGAGGGAGAGACACAGTATCTCTATGATTTTATCAAGGCGGCAAGAGGGAATCGCTCCAGCCAGCAGAGTGATATAAGATTAAACTAGCGCTCAACATCAGAATGAATTATTGTGTTTGACAAGCAAGGGTGGTGGAGGTAGGAGGGGTGAGAGAGAGAGAGAGAGAGAGAGAGAGAGAGAGAGAGAGAGAGAGAGAGAGAGAGAGAGAGAGAGAGAGAGAGAGAGAGAGAGAGAGAGAAAGACAGTATCTCTATGATTTTATCAAGGCGGCAAGAGGGAATCACTCCAGCCAGCAGAGTGATATAAGATTAAACTAGCGCTCAACATCAGAATGAATTATTGTGTTTGACAGGCAAGGGTGGTGGAGATAGGAGGGGTGAGAGAGAGAGAGAGAGAGAGAGAGAGAGAGAGAGAGAGAGAGAGAGAGAGAGAGACAGTATCTCTATGATTTTATCAAGGCGGCAAGAGGGAATCGCTCCAGCCAGCAGAGTGATATAAGATTAAACTAGCGCTCAACATCAGAATGAATTATTGTGTTTGACAAGCAAGGGTGGTGGAGATAGGAGGGGTGAGAGAGAGAGAGAGAGAGAGAGAGAGAGAGAGAGAGAGAGAGAGAGAGAGAGAGAGAGAGACAGTATCTCTATGATTTTATCAAGGCGGCAAGGGGGAATCACTCCAGCCAGCAGAGTGATATAAGATTGAACTAGCGCTCAACATCAGAATAAATTATTGTGTTTGACAGGTAAGAGTGGTGGAGATAGGAGGGGTGAGAGAGAGAGAGAGAGAGAGAGAGAGAGAGAGAGATAGAGAGAGAGAGAGAAACTAAAAAAGGCAAAGACAAAAGGGACATGGAAGGAAGTGAACGGAAAAGTCTTAAAGTAATGCGGAGAGAGGGAGGAACAGGTAGAGAGTAACAAACGGGAGTTAACTCTAGGGTAATGATTAAAAGCTTGGCCAAGAGAGAGAGAGAGAGAGAGAGAAAAGGAGAGAGAGATAGAGAGAGAGAGAGAAACTAAAAAAGGCAAAGACAAAAGAGACATGGAAGGAAGTGAACGGAAAAGTCTTAAAGTAATGCGGAGAGAGGGAGGGACAGGTAGAGAGTAACAAACGGGAGTTAACTCTAGGGTAATGATTAAAAGCTTGGCCAAGAGAGAGAGAGAGACAGTATCTCTATGATTTTATTAAGGCGGCAAGAGGGAATCACTCCAGCAACAGAAGCAATTTCGGTGACGTAAAATATGCGAAAAGTATTAGAACGAATTTCGAACAAACCGAACTCCAGTGCCATTAACTCTCAACCACAAGGAAATATCACAAGGCTCTAGAGCTGTCGCCGCTTTTCCACGAAAACCTGTCAAAAGCATCGCGTCCAGTTGATCAATAGAATAATATGGTGCGTTCTCGGCGGACGCCATTTTTATCTTTGAAGATTTTCTCCTGAAATGACGTTTTAACAAGGTACTTATTGGGTTTAGACAGGGGAGAGAATGCTTATTCTGGGATTTACAATTGTAGAGAGAGAAAAATAATATACACGGACAGGCAGTCAGAAGGCACGAAGGCAGGGGAATAGAGGCAGAGAGAATGGCATCTAGAAAGATAGACAGACAAGGGTGAGAAAAGAGGTAGACGAAGGGAGAGATAGACAGAGCGAGTAGGCAGAGAGAGAGAGAGAGAGAGAGAGGTCTGACAGACAGAGAGAGAGAGAGAGATGAGGTAGGAGAGATACTGTTTGATGACCAATTAGTATAGACTTTAAGAAAGATTAGAAAAAAAAAAAAAAAAATATATATATATATATATATATATATATATATATATATATATATATATTAACATAGAGGAAGAAAACAGTAAGATAAACCTAGAACATGTACAAAAACATGGTGTTCATATAGAGATAAATAGAGAGAGAGAGAGAGAGAGAGAGAGAGAGAGAGAGAGAGAGAGAGAGAGAGAGAGAAAGAGAGAAGGAGGGAGGGGGAGATAACGAGACAGAAAGAAAGAAAATAATGCAAAAGATGCAAAAAAAAAATTGATTATTTTTAATAAATAAAAAAAATAAGACCTACTTCCAGGAAAGTTGTAAAAACCCTTTATTTTATAAGCAATTAAGAAAAGTCTCACTTGAAAAATGAAGACGTTCAAGAAGCTTTTGTTATCAAACACGCTGTAGCGCTAGATCGTTGATGTTGTCTTACCCCCGTGCTATAACGCGCTGTTAAAATACTACACAGGCTTTTATAAAACTTGTTTCTCCTTCGTTCCATTTGTTTGAATATTAGTTCTATTTTCTATTATCGAACCCGTGCGCCAAATTTCTAAGCTTTTAACTCCAACGCAGAACAGTTTTGGTAATATGAAAATTGTCTTCATACTTATCTCTCTGTTTTTTTTTTGGGGGGGGGTTTGTTTGTCTAAATTTATTTTCATTTTGTTTCACTCTATTATTTTTTCTTTCCATCAGGGTCTTATTCCACATTCCATTTTACTTTGTTTATTCCTAAGCTGCTTCTTTTTCATCCCTATCTTTCATTCTGCCCTTCTTATTACTCTCTCTCTCTCTCTCTCTCTCTCTGCCTCTCTTTCACTTACACTCTCTCTTTCTCGTCCCTCATTCATTCAAAGAAGCACCCGTTTCCCTTTCTCCTTCCCCTTCCTCCCCCCCTCTCTCTCTCTCTCTCTCTCTCTCTCTCTCTCTCTCTCTCTCTCTCTCTCTCTCTCTTCCTGCCTCTCTTTCACTTACACTCTCTCTTTCTCGACCCTCATTCATTCAAAGAAGCACTCATTTCCCTTCCTCCTCCCCCCCCTCTCTCTTTCTCTCTCTCTCTCTCTCTCTCTCTCTCTCTCTCTCTCTCTCTCTCTCTCTCTCTCTCTCTCTCTCTCTCTCTCTCTCTCTCTCTCTCTCTCTCTCTAAGCAATCAGATTGGTAGCATTGTTTAGCGAGGCCTGTCTGAACTTGAAACAAGCCACGGCCAAACTATTGAATTACACAGCGAAACCCAGCACTACTTGCTTACACCTCCACCCCCCTCTCCCCCCTCCACACACCCTCTCTTCTTTCTCTCCTCCTTAATCGCCTCCCCTGCCTCGTTTCCTCGTCACCCCCGTCACTTTCTTAACCCCCCCCCCCCCCCCCCTTTCCATCTCTCGTCGCCCATCCCTGGAACTGGACACAGGCTGACCTTTACGACTGGACACTTCCGGTCAGCTAGAGATCTCCTCGATGTCCCGACTCGAGAGCGAAATAAAGTTTGGAGCGCCGTTTGGCTTAGGCGACGGATAATTCGTTAAACACCTTTAGACTCGTGTCCAAACTAAGAGCAATGAACTTGAGAGTTTGAAACACTGGTTATTGGGTTATTTGGAAAGGGGGGGGGGGGGAGAGAGAGAGAGAGAGAGAGAGAGAGAGAGAGAGAGAGAGAGAGAGAGAGAGAGAGAGAGAGAGAGGGGATTGTGTTGTTTTTTTTTTGTTTGTTTCTTTTTTTCCTCCCCCAAAAAAGAAAAAAAAATTCATTTTTTTTTTAATTATTGTGAACTACAAAGCAACTGGACAGTCCTCCACTCTGGATCTAGAATGGTCTGTGAGGACTGGCCTCAGAGTCAGAAGTTTCTGCTATTTCAGTATTCCGCATAACTCCTAGCCGAGGGACAAGCCTTAATGTCACATGGCTGACACTTGCAAGGAGCATTCATGTTAGTGAGGGAGGAGTGACTACACTGGACACAGAAACTCACTTGGCCAACAGAGAATCTTAACTCGGTTTTCATGCAATTCGGATTTTTAAAGGAAAAACTACCTTGCAGATTTACTTTCACATTTTCCTTCATCTTCTGATATTGTTCGCTAAGAACGTTGGGCCAAAAGCTGGTACAATATTTAGACTTCTTGTTTGCTCTAAATATAGATGGAAAGATAGTTACTAAAAAATCAGAATGATTGCAGGAAAATAAAAAGTGTATTGCAGCTCTTAAATCCAAATTTCAGTTCAAACCAGTCCTAAAACTATGTAAGGAATAACTGAGTAAATAAATAGTTACTAGTGTTTACCGACACCAATCTTTCCGCGATATGAAGCGCTGCTGTGTTTTTCTCTAGTCATGAAGTCTGATAGTTTTGGTCGAATTCTTGGGCAGTATTTCGATTTTTTTTACATGTGCTACTGTTATAAGGCTTGCAAGTGCATGATATATGAATTCAGAAGTGAAATTCATGCAAAGGCCTCAAGCTTTTTTTTTTTTTTACACCAAGCAACCTCACTTTTCTAAGTTGACCCATCGCTAAAGTCCGTTTTATTTTTTTATTTTTAATCATCGACGTATTCATATTCTGATCCTGAATTTATATTCATAAATCTTCGAGATAAATGAAAGACTTTTTTGGGTTTACCCAGCCCTGAGATTTGGAATGAAGCCAACATTTCAAGGCTTACAATACTTGCATTAAAAACAAAATATCAATCGGTAATACTGGGACTTGATAATAGCAATTTGTAAGTTCAGTAGATACTTCGCTATCGAGGAGATTTTCCTTCTGTCATTCTCGATCATTCCTTAAATAAGGGCCGTCAAGTCAGGATGCTTTATATACTGAGAAATGATACTGTCAAGTATGCTACAAGAAATATAATCACATTTTATTTCATTGTGAACAGAGATATTTCAGCGATCGTAGCAAAGATGTTCAGAAATAGTTCAGTTTCAGATTCATGGCAAAGATTATTAAGGAATAGTTCAGTTTCAGAATCATGGCAAAGATTATTAAGGAATAGTTCAGTTTCAGATTCATGGCAAAGATTATTAAGGAATAGTTCAGTTTCAGAATCATGGCAAAGATTGTTAAGGAATAGTCCAATTTCAGAATCATGACAACGATTGTTAAGGAATAGTTCAGTTTCAGAATCATGGCAAAGATGTTCAGAAATAGTTCACTTTCAGAATCATGGCAAAGATGTTCAGGAATGGATTTATGGTACTTATGTTAAAGGAAATTTTAATTTAAAGAAACCATGCCATGGTTTGTTGGGTTTTTTTTTTCAGTTTCTATTTCAAAACGTGATTATCTGTAATAGCTGTTCACACACGACTTTTTCTCCAAATCTTTAGGCTATTGACACATCTGTTTCACTCACAAATTGGCATTTTCGTGTGTGAGTGGAGGATGCAAAGTGACCCTTTTTAATGGTTCTGTAAATTTAGCGATTTCTTGTAAAGTGGTGTTAAGTTTCTTTATTTATTTTTTTTTTTTTCTTACTCCTATGTCGTGTATTTCTTATTTTATACTTGTTTCTTAATACCTCTATCTTGTTTCCTTTTTTACCTCTTTCTTAGGCCTTTATCTGTATATTTCTTCTTTTGGGCATTGGTCTATCTGTATCACAATCTTCCTGTCTATATCTTTATAGCTCCTTTTCTTTACGTGCATCTGTTGTTGTTTTTTTTCCTATGTTAAATTTTACTCATTTTTTTTTTCTTCTAAGCTAGTCTACTCAGAAATTTAGCCTTAACTCTGTAACGATCTTTAATTTTAAAACTATTGGCATCTTTCTTCAAATCTTTATAGCCAACTCACGTCTTTAACGATCTTGAATTTTGAAACTATTGGCATCTTTCTTCAAATCTTTATAGCCAACTCACGTCTTTAACGATCTTGAATTTTAACACTATTGGCATCTTTCTTCAACTCTTTATAGCCAACTCACGTCTTTAACGATCTTGAATTTTGAAACTATTGGCATCTTTCTTCAAATCTTTATAGCCAACTCACGTCTTTTGCCTGTCCTTTGTATGAGCTTAAGCTCAATTCTCTCTGCTAGGAAAACGAAGCGATTTCACGTCTGATTTGAAACAATCTACGGAATGAGGCAAATCAAATGTTACCAGCTTCGATGCGCCGCAGCTAGTTAGTTTGCTGGTCTCTTTGTAACGATTGTTTCAACTCATATGAAGCTCTACGCTAGCTTTATGGCAATACCGAACTTTAAAAAAAAATAGATGTTTCAGAACCAGCTTTCTTGTTTATAGAATTGGTAATTTCGTGAATCCTAAACTGTGAGTTTCTGAAACGCTCATTATGCTATAATGGAGGTTGGGCACCTCTTGGCTTTTTTAAAGCGAATTTCTAGCCTTTTAATAGGCTTGTAGAATAATACTAAATACAGTAGGGAAGCACGGAGTTAATCATTTTCAAGTACTGACATCATAAATGTCATTCTATTTTACGGTTGTTGTTTTTTTTTTGTTTTTGTCTCTTGTTTTTGTTTTTTTTTTTTTTTTTTTTTTTTTTTTTGTAGTTCAGCTCACAGAAATAGCCGGTGGTCCTAAAACAAAATTTTAATCTTAACTTTAAAATTTGAGGAGGCTTCAAACTCAGTTATTATTGGTGACATAGTTTGGGGTCATATTTCTTACGCCGTACACTGCCTGACGGGGACTTGTTCAACATAAACAAGAGGATGGCGATCACATCACCGTGTTATGGCGTCGACCTGTCCGGCAAGTTCTTGAAAGAGTCTGTCAAGTCAGTTTTCTACATCGCTAAAGTGGCAGATGCATTTCCATTGACCTTGTTACCACAAATAGATTAGCTAATATGTCTCTAGAGCCTATGGAAACATCGGAAGGTTTCTCTCCTCTTCTTGCATAATTCTAAGGCCTTCTCTTGTTTTTTATCAACATAAATATGAATCCTAGTAATTGTTGACAAATTTTTCTGAGTAATATCCTAATGCAATCATTTTTTGTTTTTTGTTTTGTTTTTTGTCCTTTTCTTGCCGACTTTTTCTGTTTGGAAGATTTTCTAAGCGTATGTTTGAGTTTTTTACCTTGTCGCGCTGTAGTTGGCCAACTTTGCGGACACAGTTGGACATCATTGGACACCACTGGGTTCTGTTACGGAAGTCCAGACGGCTGTTCTGGTGACACTCAAGATGTTTCATGACTCCACAGGCGGTGCTACCAGTGGCTTCCTGCAGTTTGTCTGGCTTCAGTTTGTCTGGGTTGGTCTGTCTATTTGTTAACCTGTCCGATAGTATGTTTGATCGATAGTCCGTGTTATAAACTTATTCCTCCATTCGTCTCTGATGGTAGATTTTTATGCCTTCTTTTCTTTCCGATATCTTTGTCAATCCTTTCTTTTTAAGTCTGTCTGTTTAACTGTTTGTGTGTGTGTTCCCACTATATATCTATCCTCCACCGCCACCCCTCTCTTCCCTATCTACCTATGTGTCTATCTATCTATCTATCTCTCTTCCATCCATCTACCTATTTATCTATCTATCTATCTATCAATCTATCTATCTATCTATCTATCTATCTATCTATCTATCTATCTATCTATCTATATCTACCTATCTATCTATCTATCTATATCTACCTATCTACCTACTTACTATTCATCCATCTATATATCTATCTATCTATCAATCTATCTATCTATTTATCTATCCATCTATCTATCTATCTATATATCTATCTATCTATTTATCTGTCCGCCTGTCTGTCTATCTGTCTCTATATATATATGAATTGCACGCGCATGCAAATGACTTTCGTGTTTCTTTTCTCTCTGTCGTTCATCTTCCTAATTTCTCCTCTCTGTCTCTCCCCCTCACCACAGATTTTGTATCTCCTTTCTCTATCCAGCCAATTCTTCAGCCGCTTGGACTGCTATCGACCCTCTCTCCATACTGTAACTTTCATCAGTCTTGACTGATTGTAAGCCACACCCGAGAACTTTGATCACTACTTAGAGCCCAAATCAAAAGAGTTCCGGATATTCTTTTTAGACTTCAGACTTTTTAAACTACATCATATGAGCCAACTGCTCCAACTCGAGCTCTACAGAAAGTCTAAGTACAAGAGTCCGAGAAAGATTAAGGGGAGGTGAAACACGTTAGAACTAATGATACAACTACAAATACTATAGTGTTGCTTATATATTATCATTACTGCTGCTGCTGCTGCTGCTACTACTACTACTACTACTACTACTACTACTACTACTACTACTACTACTACTACCATACCACTACTATTACCATACCACTAATATTACTATTATCACTTCTCTGGTGAAACGTTGCACCAGCTAAAGAGTATGGATATTATAAAAGTGTACAGACTCAGTCATACCAGAAAAGTTTAGCTCTGTGTTCGGCACAGGTTCAGCGCTAGAGAACCCTCATCAAATCCAAACGCTCAATCTCTCAATCACTGATACACGTAAACTCTCTTGATCTTGGTGCTGCGCGTGGGGCGAGCTTAATATCACAACGTATTCTCACGACGGGAAAACAGACATTTTTCTCTACTTGCTTTATCTATTTTTATATCCTTTTAAATCCTTGTAAACGTTATTAGAAGGTGAAGAATTCCCTTAAAAAAAATTACGTAAAGTGAAGTGCATTCCGGGAAGTCGTAGTTCCTTATCAATAGCATTGTTATTTTTACTCTTCGTCTGTTTCTATTACACCTATTATAGTAGTTATAAGTCATAATCATTATCATTATTATTATTATTATTATCATCATCATTATTATTGGCAGTAAAATTTTTATTACTGTTATCTCCATCATTATAGTTATCATGGTTGTGAGTGAAGTTCATAAGCAGTGGGGGAATGAAAAGCGAGAATGTATGTGCCTTAGCCTTAGCCTTAGATTTAGCCTTGGAACTATAAAAGACGACGAACACGAGGGTTCGCCCTCTTTGCACATAGCATTTTTGTTGAGAGACAGGAGATTTTACATCTGTAAAACTAAATCGGGAGAGGTGAGAAATTATAAGATCTGGATCAAGATTTTGATTTTAATTAATATTAACGTAAATTGTAAAATAATAACGAATTTAGAGATTTAAAGAAATAATTAATTCCCTATCAGAAGTTTTTCTTTGTTATGTCTAGTAAATCATGATATTGTTGATTGTTGTTAATATAGATTAACGATTGAATAGCTGATGCTAAAGTAAAAACTGTTTTCTTATTCTGTTGCAGGAAAAATTTATACTAAAAAAATAGCACCCGAACAGAAGAAACTAAAAAGAAACAAAAATTAACAAAAAAAATAAAATTATCAAAACTCCTAGGTTTCAACATATGAAATTATTATTGGCAAAAGTGAAAGGGCAGTTTGTTGCTTCGTCAATAAACGAAAAGAAAGAAATTGTCCTAAGTGACGAGAAAAAAAAAATTATACTTATTCTGATATGTCATAAAGAAAACGGAACTCATGAACTGATATATAAGAAGAGAAACTAATATATTCTGAAAAGACAATTTTGTTATAAAAGAAAGAGAAGTCAAGAAAAGGGACTATTAAAACAAGGACTGGTGTGTGTTGACAAACAAGAACTGGTATGTGTGAACGAACAAGGACTGGTGTGTGAACAAACAAGATCTGGTGATTAGAAGCAAGAAATGGAATATACAAAAAGAAATGTAATAATAAGATAAAATATACATAAGAATTAAATATCGTAGGTTTAATTTATAATTTTACTTTATAGAGATGTTTATTTAGTTTATTAAAATTATTGTTTTGTTTTTGTATTATATATAAGGGGGGAATTCATTAGAATAAATATTGGAAATCTAAAATAGTGTTGGGTTTTTATTTTGTCACATAAGTCTATATATATATATATGTTTGTAACATAGTTAAAAGAAAATTTATTATGGATTATAATTAATTTAAACTAAGTAAAAAAAATTAATTTGTTTTATAGAATTTGAGTCCTTTGCAAGGAATTATAATCAAATTTTATAAATTAGAGTAAAATTATGTATCCGTATTAGTTATAATATAGAGGAGTTTAATCTTTTACATGTAGGGGACATGTATAGATAGAAGATAGAAGATACTTTAGCACGTGGGATATATATATTTTACAATGGTCTTCTTTTTCCAAAAAAAAGGATATAAAGTTTGTCATTCACAATCAAGAAATCTACTCCTCAATATGATCAGAGTTTATAAAGAAAATGTTTTTCTCTAATTACATTTATTCATTTCGTGTTTCGTTTTGTTCTCATTGTCTCTGCTATCCCTCTCCAAATAGACGCCTTCCACCCAACTCACCCCACCCAGAGGTTTGTCAGCGAATTTTTTTTTTTTTTTTTTTTTTTGCGGTTCCCTTTTATGAAGAAATTTCTTAAACTTCATCGCAAATTATTATTCATTCTTTATCAAGAGGTACCTTATTACTCTTAAATTCTTTTTGGAAGTTTTTAATGTCTCTATTGTTTCGAGACAGTAAGAAGAAAGCGGACAGTTAAAAAAAAAATTTAAGAGATCGATCCCACAATCTCCTGTTCTAGTAAACTATTGACCTGTCTGCAAGTAAAGTCATCCACACAGTAATGTTTCTAACATTTGGAATAAATGAGAGACAGAATTCAGCGAGCAAAAATAAAAAAAAAAGTACTAGTATACCCTCACAGGTTTTAAGATTCATGGTTTACTAGTTTGCCCGCGGAGCGAAACCGTCACCTTCACTACGACCAATCTTCGAAGGAAACTCCTGATATTTCGAATAAAAATATCATATACCAAGGCAGTTTGTTTTATGCGGGCTTTGAAGAGTAGAGTGACGTCTTGTTCTGACCATTGATTTATCCAGAACGGTCAGCCATGTTGCACTCACTGATCTACAGGCTAAGCCTGGCTTGCCGGGAGGACCGACACCAGGCTGTCAATCAACTGGTCAAGCAGGTCAATTATCTCCTGGTCTGCTGCCTCATGTATCGATCTACAAACATAACAGTACAAATCAACTACGTAACTGTCCCGAGTCATTTGGAAGTTATTTAAAGTCAAGTGCCTTTATGTCTTCATGAGAATGTAAAGAGCCGACCTTGGCAGGTTGAGAGAGTGACGTCTCAAATGGAGTGCCGTGCAATGTATCGATACAGTCTCTTGACTGACCATCACACCTCTAGCTGTCGATGACCAAACGCGCGCAGGTAAAGGGCTCTTCTGACTGACCACTGACCACTGACCACTCCTGGCGTAAGGAGATTAACAAATGGCACTGACCGCTGGCTCAGAGACTGGCCGAGCAATTCCGGAACTGACCAGAGGGAGGTGGAACACAAGCATCGTTATATACTGACCACCTCGCTTTGTTATGACCACCGAACAATGGGAATTACGTCATAAAATGCGAGTCCAGTTCTGAGTAGAAGTTTGTCGAGCACGGTATGGTTGAACGGGCCAGCACACACCCTAATACACGTGTCCGACAAAATGATCAAGTCATCATTTTTCTCCTCATTTTGAACAAAATTTAGAATCACGTGCTCGACCCGTGTGAATGAGTAGACATCTAACAAGCTGGTGATGATGTGTCAACAGAACACACACCATCTGCCAGAACGTGCTTTACACAATAGAGTTTAAACAGCGTTCAAAATAAGAGGAAGAAATCGTGACGTGACCAGTGGTTCTAATCAATTTAAGAACAACCACGGCCAGGTTTTATTACCTCTGTCAATACATGACTCATTCAGAGGTAGATAGACCTAAGAGAACAATGATGTACAGGTTTTATTGTCTCTTTCAATACATGGCTCATTCAGAGGTAGATAGACCTAAGAGAACAATAATGTCCAGGTTTTATTGTCTCTGTCAATACTTGACTCATTCAGAGGTAGATAGACCTAAATGAACAATAAGGCCCAGGTGGTATTGCCTCTGCCAATACTTGACTCATTCAGAGGAAGGTAGACCTAAATGAACAATAGGGCCCAGGTGGTATTGCCTCTGTCAATACTTGACTCATTCAGAGGTAGGTAGACCTAAATGAACAATAAGGCCCAGGTGGTATTGCCTCTGTCAATACTTGACTCATTCAGAGGTAGGTAGACCTAAATGAACAATAAGGCCCAGGTGGTATTGCCTCTGTCAATACTTGACTCATTCAGAGGTAGATAGACCTAAATGAACAATAAGGCCCAGGTGGTATTGCCTCTGTCAATACTTGACTCATTCAGAGGTAGATAGACCTAAATGAACAATAGGGCCCAGGTGGTATTGCCTCTGTCAATACTTGACTCATTCAGAGGTAGATAGACCTAAATGAACAATAAGGCCCAGGTGGTATTGCCTCTGTCAATACTTGACTCATTCAGAGGTAGATAGACCTAAATGAACAATAGGGCCCAGGTGGTATTGCCTCTGTCAATACTTGACTCATTCAGAGGTAGATAGACCTAAATGAACAATAGGGCCCAGGTGGTATTGCCTCTGTCAATACTTGACTCATTCAGAGGTAGGTAGACCTAAATGAACAATAAGGCCCAGGTGGTATTGCCTCTGTCAATACTTGACTCATTCAGAGGTAGATAGACCTAAATGAACAATAGGGCCCAGGTGGTATTGCCTCTGTCAATACTTGACTCATTCAGAGGTAGGTAGACCTAAATGAACAATAAGGCCCAGGTGGTATTGCCTCTGTCAATACTTGACTCATTCAGAGGTAGATAGACCTAAATGAACAATAGGGCCCAGGTGGTATTGCCTCTGTCAATACTTGACTCATTCAGAGGTAGGTAGACCTAAATGAACAATAAGGCCCAGGTGGTATTGCATCTGTCAATACTTGACTCATTCAGAGGTAGGTAGATCTAAATGAAAAATAAGGCCCAGGTGGTATTGCCTCTGTCAATACTTGACTCATTCAGAGGTAGATAGACCTAAGAGAACAATAAGGCCCAGGTGGTATTGCATCTGTGAATACTTGACTCATTCAGAGGTAGGTACACCTAAATGAACAATAAGGCCCAGGTTTTATTGCCTCTGTCAATACTTGTCCCTCTCTGAGGTAGATAGATCTAAGACGTCAAAATCAAATCTGTTTAAACACTAACCACATATTAGATGATGTGGAATGAGAAATCGTGGCTTTTTCTCTGTATCAACGTTAGCAGCTATTAGAAACTACAATATGTTATGGTGAAGGATTCAAGAGTTTAAGCTTAATTTCTGTTAAAATTTTAACTAATTCTTTACAGGTTTTTAATGAGACTATACACCTTGAAAAGAATTCACTGGTAAGAAATTTAAAAAACTTTTTTTTTTTAATTTTAATTCAATTTCGAGAACAACAAAATTTCTTCTTTTATATCCATGATCTCGAGGCTTTCACCAAATTACTTGTATTTTTATCGCTTCTTTTGTTTCTCTCTCCCTCTCTCTCTCTCTCTCTCTCTCTCTCTCTCTCTCTCTCTCTCTCTCTCTCTCTCTCTCTCTCTCTCTCTCTCTCTCTCTCTCTCTCTCTCTCTCTCTCCCCTGTCTCTATATATATCTCTTTTTGTCTCAATGTCAATCTGCCATTTCTGTATCTTTCTGACACTCTGTCTCTCTAACTCACCCTCCCTCACTCTCTCTCTCTCTCTCTCTCTCTCTCTCTCTCTCTCTCTCTCTCTCTCTCTCTCTCTCTCTCTCTCTCTCTCTCTCTCTCTCTCTCTCTCTAAATCTTTGCAGCTGTTTCTTTCTCTAACCCCTCTTAAGCCTATGGTTGTAAGGGATATAGTCTCCAAAACCAAAACGGAACAAACATTAAAAAAAAAAAAATCAATCAATCTGGTCTTGTGGCCCACTGTTAAAGCATCACCTTATACCAGTCTTTTGAGTTTTCTCACGGTAATTCTGTTTTTGTTTTGGTTTCTGTTTGGTTTTGTTTTTTCGGTCCGCTTTTAACCACGAGAGCCTGAAATAAAATCAATTCTGGTCCCAGTATTTTATTTGATTTGAATGTTTTAACCCAGGACGATTTCAGACATAAACAATTAAATTTAACTCCACACCCGTCAAAAAATCTGATCACAGTGACTCGAGGGCCAAACTGCAAAGTATATTGGGCAGGAAATGATTTTTTATCTCTGCTTAGTAAGACAGAAATGACTCTGTTTGCCTGCATTTTTGTATTGAACTTTCTGTCTCCCCGTTTTATCAATCTGTATGTTTGTACAAAGGCAATTGACAAAAGGTCAGTGTTACTGAGAATTTCATAAAGCATGCATGTAATAAAAGATGCGAAATAAATTTTACACGCTGTGTTTCGTATCAAATTATGGACGAAAAAATTGGGGAGATACTTAACTTAATACATAGAAATGAAATTCTATGTCACCGACAAAAAAAAACGTGGGTTGCCTTTTTATTTTTGTCTTTTGTTTTATTCTATTCCTTCGGAAAGACAAGATAAAATGTTTGTTTGTTCTATTCATGCTTGCGAAGTATCGGAACTCAGAAATAAAATAAAATATTGTTGTCAGTTGGTTGTTTGCTGTTGCTGGTTTTTTTTTTTTTTTTTGCTTTCTTGAGCTTTACACTGGCCTAAAGAAAGAATCTTTCCAGAACTTTCTTCGTATATGGCTTTAATTTTTTTTTTTAAACAATTGAGCTTTGACCAGTTTTATTGGGCCTGTTGGGCATGGTGTGCTATGTCTCAACTTTGAAGCTCGATCTAAAGCCAAAGACAGTTTTAATTTACAAATCAGTCAACATATTAAGGCAATTGGTAGAGCTAGTCCAAAATTAGGCAGGTGTTAAAAATTATAATTTGATTAAAGACATCCCGCTTAGATCTTCATCTGCACTTAGCATAACCGATAACATTTACAGTTTCGGTTTGATTCTCAATTCTCGCACTACAACACAGATTGCGTGACTTCCGGCTAATTTGTTTCTTGAGTCGTCACTAAAATTTTGATCTGTTTACATTCGATACGTTTAGTTTGTTTATTTCAAGTTTATATCGCAAAATATTCTCAGGGTTTTCATCGCCTTTAAACCTTATCCCGCAAAAGGTGAAACCAACACTAGGGCTTGTATTCTCAACGTCGTGTTTCATTTAGACGCCTGACTAGACCGCCTGTGAAGGACCAGTGCATTAGTACGGCATGAACAAGAGTCAACTAGAGCTTGTCATGAAGTAAACTGCATGTAAGCACTGACTAACTTAGACGCCTGACTAGACCGCCTGTGAAGGACCAGTGCATTAGTACGGCATGAACCAGAGTCAACTAGAGCGTGGCGTGAAATAAACTGCATGTAAGCACTGACTAACTTAGACCCGTGACTAGACATCCCGTGTAGGACCAGTACATTAGTACGGCATGAACAAGAGTCAACTAGAGCGTGGCGTGAAATAAACTGCATGTAAGCACTGACTAACTTAGACGCCTGACTAGACCGCCCGTGGAGGACCAGTGCATTAGTACGGCATGAACAAGAGTCAACTAGAGCGTGGCGTGAAATAAACTGCATGTAAGCACTGACTAACTTAGACCCGTGACTAGACATCCCGTGTAGGACCAGTACATTAGTACGGCATGAACAAGAGTCAACTAGAGCGTGGCGTGAAATAAACTGCATGTAAGCACTGACTAACTTAGACGCCTGACTAGACCGCCCGTGGAGGACCAGTGCATTAGTACGGCATGAACAAGAGTCAACTAGAGCTTGTCATGAAGTAAACTGCATGTAAGCACTGACTAACTTAGACGCTTGACTAGACCGCCTGTGAAGGACCAGTGCATTAGTACGGCATGAACCAGAGTCAACTAGAGCGTGGCGTGAAATAAACTGCATGTAAGCACTGACTAACTTAGACGCCTGACTAGACCGCCTGTGAAGGACCAGTGCATTAGTACGGCATGAACCAGAGTCAACTAGAGCGTGGCGTGAAATAAACTGCAGGTAAGCACTGACTAACTTAGACGCCTGACTAGACCGCCTGTGAAGGACCAGTGCATTAGTACGGCATGAACAAGAGTCAACTAGAGCGTGGCGTGAAATAAACTGCATGTCAGCACTGACTAACTTAGACGGGCTTGAGGAGTCGTCTACATTCTTTACATCTCGACTAGCCCTGCCGGTGTTTCTTAGGCCCACCATACACACAGAAGGGATGCTAGGCGTTGCACAAGATATGTGTGCAAGGCATTCTGCGCTGTATTTCTTACCTACCACACACGCAGTGGGAAAACAACGGGTGGTGCTTAGGTTTCGGAAATTTGAAGCTCATGGGGTCACAGGGTCAATGCACTGAGAGACATGTCACGACAAATTGTATCAGCCAGTTGACTCAGTCGCGTTTCTTCGTGCAAAAAGACGTATAGGGTGAAAGCAAAACAATGTGAGGAAAAGGAGGAAACCCAATGATAGCAACACGCCCACATGAACCAATGATCCAGATATTATTTTCTTTTTAATTTTATTTTTTAAATCTCCTGTTTTATTTAAGTCAATTTTATAGCCCGGCTGAGCCTGTCAGCCGCTTCGCCAGAAAATATCAGGCAGAGCTTGATATTCTGGCGCCTCGCTAGGCCGTTCTCTATACCCGGGTTTTTCATGCGGTTTTCCCACCCACGCAGAGGCTCAGCGCTGGGCTCGTGAAACCTGACCCCTGCGCCTCGCGCAACCACGGCGCGTATGGTGGCCTTTAGTTATCAATGGCGCTCTAAGATAGTGAGAATAGATCTAAAGGATGCAGAAACTAGCTGCTGACTCGTCGAGATATAAATGTTGTTAAAACGTGAATTCCGTAAGACATGTACTCGACTAGGATATTTTTGCTTTGAAACATTCAATCAATGTTGTATTCTTCATCGAAAACCAGTCTAGTGAACACCGTGAGTCGATACGTTATGAACAGCTGGACCGAGGAGGCAGTATTTGCGCTAAAAAATAACCCGGGCGTCATGTAAACCGGCCTACAAAAGGAAAATCAACTAGTTTTCCGCGTGCGCATTGGTTCTCACGGCCGTTTAGTGGTGTTTACGGACATGAAATATTTCGTTGCTAGAAGGGTTCGCAAATACCCAATGTGCACATGTTCGCTGGTCCTAGACCACAGGCGAGCTAGTCAATGACTAAGCTTACGCAGTGCGTAAAATGTTCCGAGCATCGACAAAGCTGTACACGCCACCTTAAATCTGTAAATATTTAGATGTAGACCACAGGTCTGCCGCAGCATAACTTAATATTCCGGACATAAAAATTATCGTTAAAGGCATGCTAACGTCAAGACGAAATTTGACAGACTGCACAAGTTTAAGTGAGAATTTATTGTGTAAGCGTTTACAGGTCCATAAAGATTATTGATTATTCAACGTGTGCGGAGAACTTTCACAACTTCTAAACATGATTATAAAAAGATTTTTGTAGTTGAAGTAAAAAATTTGATGAGAAAATTCGACGTTGGAGCCATAGTTTTGTTTTGTTTCGAGATATGAACGACATCTCCGTGTCTAACAGATAAATGTTCGTGTTTTTGTGCCGCAGAGAACACTTCTGCCATCGAGTCCGGACAGGAACGAGCTAGCTAGACAGGAGCTTCAAACTGCTAATATCCCAAGCTTAGAGTTACACGCCGCCATGTGGAGGGCACTGGTTTTTGCGGTCACGGCGTATCTGCAGCTTATGATTAGCGAACAAGTTTATTTTTCTGCCGTCAAGAATGGATACCATCCTTACAAGACGAAAATGCTTTACATCCGAGTTTATGCGACTAAAAACATAGACAAAACGGTCGAGTTCCGTGAAATATGCGCCGAGAGTATGAAGTTAAGCGCCGCTGTGTTGATATGTAGGCGCACTTACCAAAATTCTACTATCACTAAAGATGACGTTCAAATCGGTGCTTCGTTTCTCACCAGACGCCGGCGGGGAGTCATGTATCGGGTACACAATATTCGATGTCCTGAAAACGAGACTAAATTAAGTGGATGCAAACTCACACCCGGTTTACCGGAAAACTGCGAGTCAGAAAATACTCTCGCCATAGACTGCGCTGTGAAGAGCTCTCCCGCGCTCAAAGTGACTACCACGATTTTCTCTTACATCAACGGTGTAGCCAAATTCGACTCGGACGCGGGGGTGGTTAACGTGAGCCCCATACCAGGTTTCAGTGGACTCATCTGCACTTCGACCTACGGGGATGACGCCGTCGGTGATAACGAGGCGAAGGTCGCCTGCAGATCTGCTGGGCAGCCGGTGACTGGCGCGAGAGTGATCAGCCCTGACACCGTGCTCCACCGTGCCCGACCCCGATATGGTAACAAATATATTCTCAGAGACCTGGTGTGTCACGGGACCGAGTCCAACTTTCTGGAGTGTCAGCACCAACTAACGGGCTGGAAAATACGCGACCGAAGGTTTCCTCATGTTTTTTATAATTATATGTCCTCCTGTAATGGATCGATGTTGGCCGTCGCCTGCTCCCCCTGATGTTGGTACTTCTCTCGCTCAAGTACAATGTATCAACGTATTTACTCGATTTTATTGAGAATTTTACGTAATTTAATAAGAACATTACTTGTTTGAAAAAACTCTAAGTTTCTTTGTCTTCTCACTATCCGAGAAAAGCAAGTGGCAGGAATTGTAAGAGGCGTCCCTATTCTGTCCCAGACAATCCCTTTAGATCCTCAATCAACTTTTACTCCCTTATATGTTTTATTTAAAAAAAAAAAACGTTTTGATTGATAAAGCAATTATTGAATTGTTTTCTTAAAAAAGTTAACCTCCCTAACATGAGACCAAACGTGTAGCGGCTTTCTGATCCTGTTGATTTTTCTTCTCTTGAGTTGAATTTTGTTTTTCTTCGAGCGAAAGTGGTCAACATTTGACTAAATTTCTAATATTTAAAATTTATTTGCTACCTTTAAGATAAGCAGTATGGGTAGATTGTGTCTGTTTGGTAATTAATTAAAGTAGTATAACAACACATTAAACTTCCTAAAACGTTATAAACGCCTTTTCTATCTTTGCCAAAAAACACGGCTATAAATTCTTCATCTGTTTGCTTATGAAAGCCAAGTTTGTAATTTTCATGGAAATTAAAACATAATATGACACTTTCTCTTACACTTTGTTGATTTCCTTAAAGTTTTCATCAACAAAACCTTATGGTGGAATAGTAGCTGAGGGGAAAATAGCGATGCTACACATTTTGGGGAAGCATGAATCTATTCTTAAAAGAAAAATTTTTATTATAAAAAATGAAAATATGTTAATACAAGAAAAAAAGAAAGAAAGAAAGAAAGAAAGGAGAAGAAGAAGAAAAACAACAACAACAACAACAACAACAACAACAACAACAACAACAACAACAAGATGAAGAAGAGAAAGCAGAAGAAGAAGAAGAAGAAGAAGAAGAAGAAGAAGAAGAAGAAGAAGAAGAAGAAGAAGAAGAAGAAGAAGAAGAAGAAGTAGAAGAAGAAGAACAGGAACAAGAAGAAGAACAAGAAGAAGAACAAGAAGAAGAAGAAGAAGAAGAAGAAGAAGAAGAAGAAGAAGAAGAAGAAGAAGAAGAAGAAGAAGAAGAAGAAGAAGAAGAAGAAGAAGAAGAAGAAGAAGAAGAAGAAGAAGAAGAAGAAGAAGAGGAGGAGGAGGAGGAGGAGGAGGAGGAAGAGGAGGAGGAAGAAGAAGAAGAAGAAGAAGAAGAAGAAGAAGAAGAAGAAGAAGAAGAAGAAGAAGAAGAAGAAGAAGAAGAAGAAGAAGAAGAAGAAGAAGAAGAAGAAGAAGAAGAAGAAGAAGAAGAAGAAGAAGAAGAAGAAGAAGAAGAAGAAGAAGAAGAAGAAGAAGAAGAAGAAGAAGAAGAAGAAGAAGAAGAAGAAGAAGAAGAAGAAGAAGAAGAAGAAGAAGAAGAAGAAGAAGAAGAAGAAGAAGAAGAAGAAGAAGAAGAAGAAGAAGAAGAAGAAGAAGAAGAAGAAGAAGAAGAAGAAGAAGAAGAAGAAGAAGAAGAAGAAGAAGAAGAAGAAGAAGATGAAGAAGAAGAAGAAGAAGAAGAAGAAGAAGAAGAAGAAGAAGAAGAAGAAGAAGAAGAAGAAGAAGAAGAAGAAGAAGAAGAAGAAGAAGAAGACAAGGAAGACGAAGAAGAAGAAGAAGAAGAAGAAGAAGAAGAAGAAGAAGAAGAAGAAGAAGAAGAAGAAGAAGAAGAAGAAGAAGAAGAAGAAGAAGAAGAAGAAGAAGAAGAAGAAGAAGAAGAAGACAAAGAAGAAGAAGAAGAAGAAGAAGAAGAAGAAGAAGAAGAAGAAGAAGAAGAAGAAGAAGAAGAAGAAGAAGAAGAAGAAGAAGAAGAAGAAGAAAACTGGGAAATGTGCAAATAGGTACTTGTCTCAAGTTTGTTGTCATTGGATGGAAAGCGCTGCATACTGTAAACGAATATGGCGGACGCGCCAAAGAAAATACAACTATATAATGATTTCAGGGCAGTCGAGTTGCTAGTCTCGACTTTGTTCCCCACCTCATTATTCAAACATGGATTTGTGCTTGATGAAAAGACAAAGACACATTTTTCGAGTTTTCGAATAATAACAAATTTCAAGATCAGGCTAATACAGCGCTATAACATTAGTGCATTCAAACTGTAAACCCCTTTCTACGAAAAGGACCATGGTATCACTTTGCCGGGGCCGTGGTGCGTGTATGTATTCAATAAGCTAATACATGCTCTTGATATTTATTCTTTTACTTAAATGATCCCGACATATGCCTCCAACTACCCATACTTACCTAGATTCTAGAAAGCTCGACAATTCTTATTCTAAAAACAAAATTTAGTTAAAGGACTTAAGTTGTTTTGGAAAAAAAGGAAATCGACTTCTTCTATACTTTCCAAATATGTTTTTAGATCTTTTTAGGCCTAAGCGCTTATTAGAAAGCCTTCAATTTTCGCATTAAGTGCATTAAAGTGCAATGCCATGGGGGAATTCTTAGCCGCGCAGTTATTTAAAGCTACAGTAGAGTTCTAAAAAATCTGTAAGCCTAGAAGTAAAACCTAGATTTTCCTAGTTGCAGCTCTTAACCTTTTGATTTGAGTCGAGCTCACGTGAATATTTAGACCCTAGATCTAGAATCTATGTTGAAGCAACCTTTTTAGATCTTATACTGTATCATATAGCTTTAGATCTAGATTTATTCCAGTCGATTTTAGATCTGCCGCCGCCTACATGGTGTATCTACATTCAGTTTCATTCCTGCCATCTCTGCCCAGCTGTGCTTACAGAAATAGTTTGCACATTCATCTCTTTCTTTTAAGAAAATAATAATCACTTTTCTGCCTATAATTTTCGACAAATACTATTCTATTGATAAAATAATACTACTAATACTACCTTTCCCATCTTTAAAGCAATTTTCAGCTTTGTGCCCGATTGGACGTTCCTAGATGGTCTAGAAATGCTTTGATGGTCCTCATTTTTCGCCTAGTTCCAGTATATATAATTACAGATGTTGTCTGAAGTTGCGGGAAATCAAAGTTTCACATCCATGGGAGCGAAGGAACTTGACTAGATCTATTTTATTCCTTACTGTAAACGTGGGGAATCGACGAATTCTTTCATTCCCGACTCCGAATTTAAGTACCGTTGAAAAGCTGATTAAAAGACTATGAATTCATGTCCAAAGTTTTCAAAAGTTCCTGTTTGGCTTCACTGTTACTCAAACCTGTATGATAACGAATGTTACAAATGGTCTATAGATTTGGGAGTTTACAAAATTTACAAATATATGTGTGAGTGTGTGTGAAGCGAGAGGGGGCATGGTGAGAGAGAGAGAGAGAGAGAGAGAGAGAGAGAGAGAGAGAGAGAGAGAGAGAGAGAGAGAAGAGAGAAATTAGTGTATAAGACAGATGTTTCCCTTATAATGAGAACCCACTTAGACAATGACATTATGAACTACTTCTGTATTCCCGCTAATCACTGGAAACATGTAGCCCGTGGCATGGACAGCAGGAGAACAGACTGTAAACCAGTGTTTTAGGAAATAGAAGCGTTCAGGTTGTTGTGTTGCTACATGCTTAGAGCGTCTCACAAGCACATCACAATCACGTCATGTGTGCTGCAAGCGGTGTGAATTACAAACTTCTTTCCAACTGAGGTAATGGGATGTGACGAATAAAGTGCCTCTTACCGACTGGATTGATTTCATAACAGCAGCGTCACGCCCGTTTAGCAATGGAAAGGGAGAGAGATGGAGAGAAGACGGACAGAGAGAGAGAGAGAGAGAGAGAGAGAGAGAGAGAGAGAGAGAGAGAGAGACAGACAGACAGACAGACAGACAGACAGACAGACAGATTGACAGACAGACAGAGAAGGGGGAGAGAGAAAGAGGGTACAGAGAGATTAAGAAAGATGTAAAAAGTAAGGCATAAAAAGAAGAACAATCATATAGAAAGAGCGAGAAAAAGATGTCCAGGACTGACTGACCAACAGACAGTAGACATAAAGACAGAGCAGAAAAATGAATCACATAGAATCTGTGTGGGAAAGACAGAGGGAGAGAGCTGGATACATTGATAGATAGACAGGGCGAGGCAGAGAGAAAAATACCCTTAAAATGTGGAGAAATGAATACAGGGATAGAACAAGTGGTTTTTATTGATTGTTTGGACCAATTAAAGCTTTCCAATAAAATCTCTCTCTGTCGCTGTCTCTCTTTCTACCTCTCTCTCTCTCTCTCTCTCTCTCTCTCTCTCTCTCTCTCTCTCTCTCTCTCTCTCTCTCTCTCTTCTTTATCTCAGTCTATCTCTCTCTTTCTCCCTCTATCTCTATCTCGTTCTTTATCTCAGTCTATCTCTCTATATCTTTCTCTATCTCTCTATACCTATCTCTTTCGATATCTTATTCTATCTCGGTCTATCTCTATATATCTCTACCTATCTCTCTCTTTCTTTATCCCTCTCTTTTTCTCTCTATACCTATCTCTTTTTTTTATCTCAGTCCATTCTCTATCCATCCCTATCTCTCTCTTTCTCTCTGACTTTATCTCTATCTCTTTCTTTATCCCTGTCTATCTCTTTTTCTTTCTCGCGCTATCTCTATATGTTTCTTTACCTCAGTCCATCTAAGTCTATCTCTCTCTATCTTTCTATACGTATCGCTTTCTATATCTCAGTCTATCTCAGTGTATCTCGGTCAATCTCTTTCTATCTCAGTCTATCTATCTCTATCTCTCTATAGCTATCTCTTACTATATCTCAGTCTATCTCTCTCTATCTTTCTATACGTATCTCTTTCTATATCTCAGTCTATCTCTCTCTATCTTTCTATACGTATCTCTTTCTATATCTCAGTCTATCTCTCTCTATCTTTCTATACGTATCGCTTTCTATATCTCAGTCTATCTCTATCTTTCTATACGTATCTCTTTCTATATCTCAGTCTATCTCTCTCTATCTTTCTATACGTATCTCTTTCTATATCTCAGTCTATCTCTCTCTATCTTTCTATACGTATCTCTTTCTATATCTCAGTCTATCTCTATCTTTCTATACGTATCTCTTTCTATATCTCAGTCTATCTCTCTCTATCTTTCTATACGTATCTCTTTCTATATCTCAGTCTATCTCTCTCTATCTTTCTATACGTATCTCTTTCTATATCTCAGTCTATCTCTCTCTATCTTTCTATACGTATCTCTTTCTATATCTCAGTCTATCTCTCTCTATCTTTCTATACGTATCTCTTTCTATATCTCAGTCTATCTCTCTCTATCTTTCTATACGTATCTCTTTCTATATCTCAGTCTATCTCTCTCTATCTTTCTATACGTATCTCTTTCTATATCTCAGTCTATCTCTCTCTATCTTTCTATACGTATCTCTTTCTATATCTCAGTCTATCTCTCTCTATCTTTCTATACGTATCTCTTTCTATATCTCAGTCTATCTCTCTCTATCTTTCTATACGTATCTCTTTCTATATCTCAGTCTATCTCTCTCTATCTTTCTATACGTATCTCTTTCTATATCTCAGTCTATCTCTCTCTATCTTTCTATACGTATCTCTTTCTATATCTCAGTCTATCTCTCTCTATCTTTCTATACGTATCTCTTTCTATATCTCAGTCTATCTCTCTCTATCTTTCTATACGTATCTCTTTCTATATCTCAGTCTATCTCTCTCTATCTTTCTATACGTATCTCTTTCTATATCTCAGTCTATCTCTCTCTATCTTTCTATACGTATCTCTTTCTATATCTCAGTCTATCTCTCTCTATCTTTCTATACGTATCTCTTTCTATATCTCAGTCTATCTCTCTCTATCTTTCTATACGTATCTCTTTCTATATCTCAGTCTATCTCTCTCTATCTTTCTATACGTATCTCTTTCTATATCTCAGTCTATCTCTCTCTATCTTTCTATACGTATCTCTTTCTATATCTCAGTCTATCTCTCTCTATCTTTCTATACGTATCTCTTTCTATATCTCAGTCTATCTCTTTCTATCTTTCTATACGTATCTCTTTCTATATCTCAATCTATCTCTCTCTATCTTTCTATACGTATCTCTTTCTATATCTCAGTCTATCTCTCTCTATCTTTCTATACGTATCTCTTTCTATATCTCAGTCTATCTCTCTCTATCTTTCTATACGTATCTCTTTCTATATCTCAGTCTATCTCTCTCTATCTTTCTATACGTATCTCTTTCTATATCTCAGTCTATCTCTCTCTATCTTTCTATACGTATCTCTTTCTATATCTCAGTCTATCTCTCTCTATCTTTCTATACGTATCTCTTTCTATATCTCAGTCTATCTCTATCTTTCTATACGTATCTCTTTCTATATCTCAGTCTATCTCTCTCTATCTTTCTATACGTATCTCTTTCTATATCTCAGTCTATCTCTCTCTATCTCTCTATACGTATCTCTTTCTATATCTCAGTCTATCTCTCTCTATCTTTCTTTACGTATCTCTTTCTATATCTCAGTCTATCTCTCTCTATCTTTCTATACGTATCTCTTTCTATATCTCAGTCTATCTCTCTCTATCTTTCTATACGTATCTCTTTCTATATCTCAGTCTATCTCTCTCTATCTTTCTATACGTATCTCTTTCTATATCTCAGTCTATCTCTTTCTATCTTTCTATACGTATCTCTTTCTATATCTCAGTCTATCTCTCTCTATCTTTCTATACGTATCTCTTTCTATATCTCAATCTATCTCTATCTTTCTATACGTATCTCTTTCTATATCTCAGTCTATCTCTCTCTATCTTTCTATACGTATCTCTTTCTATATCTCAGTCTATCTCTCTCTATCTTTCTATACGTATCTCTTTCTATATCTCAGTCTATCTCTCTCTATCTTTCTATACGTATCTCTTTCTATATCTCAGTCTATCTCTCTCTATCTTTCTATACGTATCTCTTTCTATATCTCAGTCTATCTCTCTCTATCTTTCTATACGTATCGCTTTCTATATCTCAGTCTATCGCTCTCTATCTTTCTTTACGTATCTCTTTCTATATCTCAGTCTATCTCTCTCTATCTTTCTATACGTATCTCTTTCTATATCTCAGTCTATCTCTATCTTTCTATACATATCTCTTTCTACATCTCAGTCTATCTCTCTCTATCTTGCTATACGTATCTCTTTCTACATCTCAGTCTATCTCTATCTTTCTATACGTATCTCTTTCTACATCTCAGTCTATAGTCTATCTCGGTCTATCGCTTTCTATCTCTATTTATCTCTCTCTTTCTTTATCCCTCTCTATTCTCTGAATACCTATTTCTGTCTTCATCTCAGTGTATCAGTCTCTTTCTCACTCTATCTCTCTCTGTCCCTTTCTTTATGAGATAAACAATAATTGCTGAACCTATCCGCGGCGTGACAGAAACCTTAGACGGATATTACACTGTTATCATACATGGCGTGACAGAAACCTTAGACGGATATTACACTGTTATCATGCATGGCGTGACAGAAACCTTAGACGGATATTACACTGTTATCATACATGGCGTGACAGAAACCTTAGACGGATATTACACTGTTATCATACATGGCGTGACAGAAACCTTAGACGGATATTACACTGTTATCATACATGGCGTGACAGAAACCTTAGACGGATATTACACTGTTATCATACATGGCGTGACAGAAACCTTAGACGGATATTACACTGTTATCATGCATGGCGTGACAGAAACCTTAGACGGATATTACACTGTTATCATACATGGCGTGACAGAAACCTTAGACGGATATAACACTGTTATCATACATGGAGTGACAGAAACTTTAGACGGATATAACACTGTTATCATACATGGCGTGACAGAAACTTTAGACGGATATAACACTGTTATCATACATGGCGTGACAGAAACTTTAGACGGATATAACACTGTTATCATACATGGCGTGACAGAAACCTTAGACGGATATTACACTGTTATCATACATGGCGTGACAGAAACCTTAGACGGATATTACACTGTTATCATACATGGCGTGACAGAAACCTTAGACGGATATTACACTGTTATCATACATGGCGTGACAGAAACCTTAGACGGATATTACACTGTTATCATACATGGCGTGACAGAAACCTTAGACGGATATTACACTGTTATCATACATGGCGTGACAGAAACCTTAGACGGATATTACACTGTTATCATACATGGCGTGACAGAAACCTTAGACGGATATTACACTGTTATCATACATGGATGGCATGTAAAGCCTTTTGTTTAGTATTGATAATATCTTTAGAAACTTGGAAGTTTTTCTTGAACAATGTTTGTTGTTTGACGCTAGTGCGTGCCTCTCTGACTGTGTGCCGCTCTCTTTGCGAAGCTGCGTGTATGTGTGTATGTTCCTGGTGTCGCACGTTTCTTTTCTTTCTTCTCCAGTCTTAGTTTCTGTATTTCTCCATCTGTCACTCACTCTTTGTATTTGTGTCTCTAAATTTAATTCTGAATAATATATGTCGATATCTTCTGTTTTTTTACACCAGACGCCTTTTGGGATAATATCTCTATTGTCTGTCTGTCTGTTTCTCTTTCTCACTTACTGAATCACTATCTCATCTCTCATCTCTCTCTCTCTCTCTCTCTCTCTCTCTCTCTCTCTCTATCTATCTATCTATCTATCTATCTATCTATCTATCTATCTATTTATCTATCTCTCGCTCTTTCTCTTCTCCCCCCTCTCTATCTCTCTCTCTTCCCCCTCTCTTTCATTGGTATTCTGTTTGTATCCTTTCATTTCTATTTCCGCCAACAAACACAAAAGAAGCATTGGGCAGGGTTTTAGAACCGCCTACTTGTACTTTCGATTTATTGACCGGGGATATCCGATACGCCCGGAAGCGCTTTGTTGCTCTGCTCGCCCTTCTTCTAAGCATTTTTTTTCCATTGTTGGGGTGGAAATCATTAATCTTTTTACATATTGTCACAGTGTGTATGGCCTGAAGGAAAACTGGGCTCATGTAATCATTTCAAGTATTTGCTTTATGCTGAAGAGTAAAAGAAAAGAGCTCGTGAAGTCTATAATCATATGAATGTATTAGAATCAAACCAGACCGACGTTTATGGGTTGATACTTCAATGCATGCAATGCGCAATGCATGCACACTGCGTTAAATTTAACTGAATCGATATGTTGCGTTAATTTAACTTAATGGAGATAACAATTGCATAGAAGCATGTATAGAGTTGAACATTTCGGATTCAGTTTGAAATTTAAAAATAAGCACGGCGTCTCGCAAAAGTACTGATCCTTGTCCAGCTTGAGAATGACAGCAATTTGCCCACTTGGCGAAAAGAGGAATCTGATTGAAACTCCAGGGTAGGTATGCGAAAAGCAAAGAAGAATACAAGTACATTTATATGCTGATAGATATAACAGAAACTTCAGGAAGATTTCTAAAATAAATTGGAAGGAGACACCATCTAGTGGTAAGGGGGGAGGGGGGAAGGAGACACCATCTAGTGGTAAGGGGGGAGGGGGGAAGGAGACACCATCTAGTGGTAAGGGGGGAGGGGGGAAGGAGACACCATCTAGTGGTAAGGGGGGAGGGGGGAAGGAGACACCATCTAGTGGTAAGGGGGGAGGGGGGAAGGAGGCGATTCATCTACACAACTTTTTTGTTTTGTTTTTCGGTTGCTGTTTTTTTCTTCCACTTCATTTTTCAGAACTGTGTTGTATGAACAGCAACGAGTACCACCAGCAGCTTTCAAGGCAAACCTGTTGTCTTTAGTCATCGATGGTGAAAAGTTCTTGCAGGGTTCAAATCTTATTACACAGTTCGTGTGGAGAGGATGAGGTGAACGAGCCGACAGTGGGAAATTTTGAAAAGCAAAGCCTATTGAGCGTGAGAGACCGAGAGAGAGAGAGGAAGGAGAGAGACAGAGAGACAGAGAGACAGAGAGAGAGAGAGAGAGAGAGAGAGCGTGGATTCAGGGGTCAGTACACAGACACACAGAGAGACAGACACACAGATAGATAGAGAGAGAGAGAGAGAGAGCGTGGATTCAGGGGTCAGTACACAGACACACAGAGAGACAGACACACAGACAGATAGATAGACAGACATGGAACGAAGGTTTAAAAGCAGAGAGCTACTAGAGCAGATGTACAGTTAGATATTTGATAAATGTAGAGCAATGGCGAGATCGATGAATGAAGAAATAATGGAGAAATAGAGCGGGAACGGGACAGTGAGGCTGAGAAAAAAGAGCTAAACAGATGAGAATGAGAATTGTGGGGTTTAGATAGAGCATGGGGGAAAAAGAGAGAATGGAGGGGAAGACAGAGGGTGGGGGTGGGAGAGAGAGTCTGAAAGAGGAAGGGGGGAGAAAAAGAGAGAGAGAGAGAGAGAGAGAGAGAAAGAGAGAGAGAGACAGACAGACAGACAGACACACACACACACATAAACAGACAGACAGACAGACTTACACACAGACATACACACACATAAACGGACAGACAGATAAAAGAGGGAGGGCTAAACGTACATGAACGTGATGAAATTAATACAAATCTGGAGGAAAATTGCGAGACATCAGAAAATGAAGGACGGCGCAAAAGCCTGGGCTAAGATGTCGAGCCGGCCGAGAACTGCCGTAGAGACGCGGTAAGAAGATTTTGAGGCAAACACTGGGACACTCGGTTATTAAATTGCTTTCAGGGCCTGGAGGAAGCATTTCTAATTTTATGGCGTGTTTTCTCCCACTTCTTCAGTTTCCAGCCCAACATTAAATCTTGAGCCTGTCATTTTAGTGCTTGTTCAGGGCTCGGCGTTCTCATGATTGTGGGGTTTTTGGTTTGTTGGGGATTACATGCGTTCTCTGGACCTGGATTGTATTATCCTCAGCTACCGTGATTCACCTTGCGTTATTGTTATGCTTATTACAGCGGATGGTATAGGGACAATCAAAGTAGATTACCTATGCATGTTGTTGTAGATATGGTTACTCATGTTTTTATTCCAAAAAAGCAACAGTAAAATAGAACAAGCGGCACAATTTGTCATTGAGTGAGTGAAAGTTCGGACTTCTAGCTTGATCAAGCAAAAATGTACTTGACAACGTCAAGAAGAAAAAAGAAGGTGTGAAACAAGTTTTGTTATATAGTGAATTGTTTCTCATTAATTCCAAGTCAACTTGCACAGCATTTGATGCTGTGTGAATGTTCGAACCGAACATCACGAATGTGTGTCTTATGCTTGTGGACTCAAAATAATGGAAGTCCGAAGTGCCTCCCTCGCGACCTTTTGCAACTGACGGATGGATTATATGCTTTAAAGACAAATTATGTCTCACTGGAAATATGAATGATTTGAGGAGGTGGGGGGGGATGTTTGGTTTTTTTATTTTTTGTGGGATTTTTGTTGTTGTTGTTGTTGTTTTTGTTGTTGAACTTTTCATAGAACAGGCACGTTCATCAAACTAGGTCTATTAAAAGCTACTAAACCAGCTGGAACAGAACTAGAAGAGAAGAAGAGATAGAATGAAATAAAATTAAAAAAACCTATTTCAATCGACAGCACACGCCAGAATTTTCATTACATGCCGTTCAATATTTCCAAATGCCACCTCAATTCTATTTTTTCTTACACAAAGTGGTCATGGAGATAATGGGAAAAATTCCACGCCTATAAATTGTCCGGATGAAACTTATGTGCTCTCCAGCATGACAATTCTGACGTGCTGCATATTGCTTTGTGTGTGTGTGTGTGTGTGTGTGTGTCCCTTAAGATCCTGCGCCTAACATTGTATCCAATATCCATTCTTCCTGGACGATAATTTATATCACAAACACATTCCGATTCTCTTGCCTCACATGCCGTTAGTTTTTAGCTGAGTTGCTACAGAGTTTGGTTAATATTTTGTTTTTATTAATTTTTCCACATCGTTTGAAACTCGTTCTCTGGCCACTAAATAAATGGGATAGATTTTCAACAGTTTTTGATTGTAAACGGTTGTTGGTGGTGGTGGTGGTGGTGCTGTTCGTGGTGGTGGAGTTTTTTTTTTGTTTTTTTTTTGCTTTGTTTTCTTTATGGGGGGGTCCCCAGGTTCTGGAATCATGAAAGGTAAAAAAGAAATTAAAACAACCCACTAGGTTTATACATACAAGCTAAAAGCCCACCAACAATAACAGTCTTGAGTCACACCGGCCCATGAGAGATAACAGCAGAATCAGATGCCGTGCGGTGCAGGACATGATCCCACAGTTTCAACATTTCCCTCTCGTATGTTTGCTTTTTGTTAGGATTATGTAACCATTTCTGGGCGTGAGTCGGGAAATGTCTTGTTGTCATCTTTGAGTTTTTCATGTTTCTAATCTGGTGTCCTGATGCATTTCCTATCTTGTTTGCAGCAGTCAATTTGGATTCTTTTTTCCCTCGAGATATGAGTTTTTGGATCATTAACGAATGTTTAGTTTTGAGTCTGGTAAACCTAACTTACATAGGTCATACGTGTCTTCTTCATTAAGCTTCTTCAATGGTCATTTATGACTATTTGGGGCTATGGGCCAATAAAAACATTTTTTTTTTACATTTATTATGCAAATGCACATTATCCTTCACTAACTATGTTTTTCTTCCTCTTTTCAACAGAGATAGCCATTGCATCCTTTTTTTTTGGTCATTAAAACCTGGATTTTAACTGGTGATGGGGGTAATGTTAGAGTGCTTAAAGTGTTAATTGTATGAAAGGGTTGATTTGAGAGTTTGTTTCTGGTAGAGAATGCAAGAATCTGCTTTGAGTGAATTGTACTCGAATTTCGCTTATGGCGTGAGTGTGTTGCCAGTTTTTAACGAGTGGGAGCATAGAAGATTATAAACTAGGGATTGCCATAATTGACGCTTTTAGCAAGAGACGACAGCAGATGGACCACAGAGAAATTCAAGCCGCTTGTCCGAAACTCCAGTATCTTTGAGCCACCAGCACTAAGTATTTGCATTGTCTGACGGACTAAGTATTTGTATTGTAATGAGTATCAATTAGAACAACTATTATTTCAAATTTGCAATATATTCACATTTAATAATAAACTCTTTTAAAGATGCCTAAATATCATCGTTGGTGCGAATTTTTAGTATTACTGTGCGTAGTTGACTTTCTTGAAGGTTACTAACTTCTTGTTTTAACAATTACTAAAAAAGGAAAGAAAAACACCAATTTGTCACAAATTTTAATAAGATTCGTTAATTAAAAAAAACACAACAGCAATTGATAGTTGTGTATATCTCTGTGAGTGTGTATAGACAGACACAGGAAAAGATAAGCATATAGAAAGACAAAAAGAAAAAGGAGGACTCAGAGCGAGAGAGAGAGAGAGAGAGAGAGAGAGAGAGAGAGAGAGAGAGAGAGAGAGGGAGGGAGGGAGCCGGCGATTGAAAGAAAGACAGAGAAGAACATAGCAGGGAAAAAAGAGGCACATAGAGAAAGACATGTTGCATGCAAAAAATGTACGGAAGAGAAAAATAAAAAAAATAATATAATTTTAATGGATCATTTTCCCTATTAAAAAATGGGAAGATGTTAGTAGATTTAATCTCTTTACAGAAATTGCTAGTGGAGAACGACAAAGAGCTCAAAATGTTTTAAAGAAAAATTAGAGACATTCACTTTTAAAATTCCTGCTTTGGTTCGTGAAGATTTTCCAGGTTGTTTTCAAGCGTGGTCTGAGATTAAGACAGTTTCTCTCTCGAGTATCAAAGCGTTGACCCGGGCCAACATGAACTGTCGCAAACCGGACTTTACCGATTCGTGATCGATTTTTGTTTAAATCACGTCCTTACTC
>JAWDGP010001083.1:0-10000 GCA_033675545.1 Elysia crispata | reverse complement strand
AAAAAAACATCATTTTTTTATTACAGAGCCATAGAAATATAACAACGTAAAAAAAATTATGCGCGCCCAAAATCATGCAGTAGAAGGAAAACAGATTAAAGCACATCCTACACAATCACAGATTTTGACTGAGGTTTTCTTCTACTTCGCCTACCCTTGTCCCGGAATACCACTCACAGTCTTGGCAGCAGCTCCAATACATCCTCTGAGTGAAAGACGTACGGTGACACCCTCTAGAGTGCAATGTCTGTCTGACTGCGCCTCGACCGAGCCAAAGGCCTGAAGAGGAAAAAGTCAGCAGCAATGTAACTTTATGAAAAGCTCAAATAAAGGTAGGAAAAAGATGAGAAGAAGAAGAAGAAGAAGAAGAAGAAGAAGAAGAAGAAGAAGAAGAAGAAGAAGAAGAAGAAGAAGAAGAAGAAGAAGAAGAAGAAGAAGAAGAAGAAGAAGAAGAAGAAGAAGAAGAAGAAGAAGAAGAAATAATGCAAGAAACAGAACAAGGATAAGAGCAAGAAAAAAAGAAGAAAAAGAAGGTGTTGATGAAGAAGAAGAACAACAAGAACAAAAACAAGGAGAGGGAGAAGAGCAAGAACAAAAAAGTAGAAAGCATAAACTTGCAGGGACAGGAAAGGGAAGAGAATTAGAAGTAAGAAAAAAAAAGGAAAAATTAAAAGGCAAAAAAATGGCAGTCAAAACATCGAAAAAAGTTGACACTGTTGACACTGAAGTAGTGCTTGACACCAAGAAATTGAATTCAATATAAGTTTGTCAAACTCAACTAAGATTTAAGGTGTTTTTTTTTGTTAAATAATAAACGCTAAAAATACTGAAACGTTAGTTGTAAGAACACCTTACCCAGCATGAGCCACAGTTTGATTGGTCACGGATATCTTTGATAGTTGCGCACTTTGGCCAATTTTCCCTCGCGTCAAAGGTGGCGGGAAGGTCAACTTTGGAATAAAGCAGTTCGGGGTAGGATAGGTGTAGTCTGGAGATAGATTATGTGGGCGAGTTCATTATTTTGAGGTGAGGAGGATGTACTGGTCGCTGCGAGGTCTAAACAATTGTATAACAAGCATTAAATTAAATTGAGAGGTGGGGTTTTAAGAAGACAATCTTTTTTCCGTTACAATAAAATCGCGAGTTTCTTTGAAAAGGCTTGATCTGTCGTAAGGGTTGGAAAATTTTGATTTCTTGAACCATTAACTTTAGTTATGCTGCTCGTGCACAATAAATTTTGGTCAGAATTTATGTGCGTATCAATTATGACCTTATTGAACAGAGAGAAGCTTGCATACAAGCCAAGGCACTTGTTTAGGACAACATTTCCCGCTGATCTGGATAAAGTAGTTTTCACAAACAGTCACGAACAAGGGCAAATGCGAGTAATAACAAAATATTATAATTTCTTAGACTGACTTCAAAGCTAAAATAGTATCCGGAAATTTTCAAACCTAGTTTTGAAACAGAGAAGGCGGGTGCAAACAACCATATAGATGAAGCTATACCTAAGGATGTAAAAGATGCAAGTGGTACACAGGCGCCGGTTCTTGCCATCTATTGTGGCTTACTTCCTTTTTGTCGGTCTAGTTGCAGGCTTTTAGCATATCCATCATAAGTCCCCATAGCGCAGGGGTATGATTTAAAAAAAATTAGGCTCAAGGGTGTGGGACTCGATCCGCAAAGACGTTTCCTGAGGATATGAAGGCGGATGCTCTAATCCCACAGCCACCGGTGGTCCTGATTTTAGGGAAACACCTCAGATTGTTCAACATGAAACCTTACCTGTTGTACAGAGTGTTAGCTTCCAAATCAACTCCAAGGAGCGCCTTTACACGTTCAAAGTCGTTCACATCGAAATTTCTGCCAGCCTGCATTCAGAAGGTCAGAATAATCAACATGAAAAGAAAGAGGGATATTCATATATAGATAAGTAGGTAGATAGATAGATAGATAGATAGATAGATAGATAGATAGATAGATAGATAGATAGATAGATAGATAGATAGATAGATCAAAATAAAGTCAGATAGAACGTTAATTAAATCGTTAAACTCTTAGAGAAAGGTAGGGAATCAGATTGATTAACTAGAATGGATAGATATATAGACTGGAGGAAGGTTAATTAAACGATTGATAAATGGGAGGAGAGAATATATAAATACTTGATAAGTCTTTAGAGTGGCACAGACAGACAAGCAAGCAAAGAAATAAAAAGTGAAACATAGAGAGAGATATAGAAACAGAAAGAATAAGAGGGAAAGAAGAGACAGATAACATTCTAAATTTGCTAAAATGTTTCAAGCGTATGAAGCTCATAGATAAAAGGAGCATTATGGTTAAAAAGAAGTTTTAAATGAATTTCAAACGGAATTAAAATAAAAGATGAGAAATAGCACAATATTGTGAAAAGTCTGAAACATAGAGGTTGAATTTTTAAAAATAAAAACACTGAAACGACACTAAGGTTAAGTACTTTTTGAATGGAAAAAATGGAGACATTGAGGTTTCGTTTTTTAGTTATACATTAACACTGAGGAGACACTAAAATTTATTACTTCCTCAACAAAAACAGTGGAGACAGTGCGGCTTAATTGTTTTGAGTGGGATGATTGAGGAGACATTCGGGATTTAATCGTTTCAACAGAAAATACTGAGGAGTCACTAAAGTTTAATCACTATTTAGCAGATATATTGAGGAGACACTGTGCTTTCTTTGCTTTTTAACCGAAAAGCTGAGATTTAATTTCTCTTGAAAAGAAACACTCAGGTTAAATTCTTTTTTTTTTTTTACAGGAACAACGAGGAGACACTGAAGTTAATTTTCTTTTTAACAGAAAATAGTGTCCTATGATTTTGTCATAATTTTTGACATCCTACGAAATTTCCTTTGTTAGAAGCCGCCAGTTTCGTTCAACAATCAAAAGCATTTTGAAGATTGAAGCAGAACTAAATATTATTTTGTTGTAAATGTTTTGTTAATATGTACTCATTTTATGTTTTCCTTTTTTAGTTCAAATTTCACACCAATAAGCAATCTTGAAGACGCTAAGGACTTATGCGCTAAGGACATCTTAAAACAGAGCTCATGACTTCCAACTAAGTAGCATAACTCTTTGTGATATCGCATTCCCTATAGAAAGAAGGCGGCTTCCTGTTAAGCCTACGGATAGACGAAGATCTTGTTAGACAGGATCTGAAACCAATCCATGTTCTCCCACTTGGGAATCGAACCCAAAACTTCTTCAATCTCAGTACCACGTTTTACCGATTGCGCTTTCCTACCCCTTAGTACGAATATCTTAAAAGAGAAAAGAAAAGATTTAGGAACAGAAGAAATGAAAGGGATGAGTTATACAGGGATAGAGATCGACGGTCATGCTTGCACGGCCAATGACCACAGTGTGACAATAACGTGACATTTCAGGTTAATTTTGTCGCCGCTGAAGGTAAAGCGTTTTCCCCATTAGATTAGTTTGTCATAATATGTCGATGAAGCGAATAATTTAAATTTTTAGAGAGGGTTCTGAAGTAATCCATCTTGAAATACCGAATCTGGAAACAACAGCGTCTTTTTAATATATATTTATGATTATAGTTACGTTAGTGATTCGCTCTCTTTGCTGATGTTTAAAGGGAAATGGTTGAACCTACTAGATTTATCTCCATGTAAGGAAGGACAGAAAAGCACATTACTGCAACGTCCCATAATGTGGTAGGGCTGAATGAAGTCCGTTAAGAATCATTATCCTAAAAAGTATAAATCAAAGTAAAATTTCCTACCGTGGTTTTTGAAAATGAAGATAGAATTGAATAAAAAAGAGTTTATGTAGTTTCCTTTAGGTCCAATACCTGAGTTTTTAGTTTAATTAAAATTTATGAAAATGTTTTGTTGTGGTCTTAAAAATTCACAGCCTTGAACAAAGCGAAAATGTTAGAGTATCTCTTTCGCTTATCACACAATTATGAACAATGGCCATCACTCTCTAATGAAAAAGAAATCATTGCAGTAAGAAAAAATACTGATTAGTTTCAGAATAGCACAGCCTCACGATTTAGAGACCAGAAAAAAAAATTAACGAAGTGGGTAAAATAGCCTTAAAAGGTTATTCTGGCCATGTTATAACAATTCATAGGATGCAGGCATATAGCCTAGCTTTACAGAAGAAAACTAATTCAGCATTCTAAACCATTCCTGAAAGACTAGAGTATAGAGAAGATCTCAACCTAGATATATAGATAATCTAGATCCTAGATTCTAGACCTAGATCTAGATCAGATGTCTTATTCAATCTAAAAGCTAGTGGCTAGATCTAAACCCAGATATCTTAATTTTCTGTCTAGTTCTAAACTAGCACTTTATAGAATCTATATCATATCTAGACATAGACCTAGGGTCTAATTTTGCGATCCGAATCCTTCTCACATAGATATAGAACACTCCCAATCAGAATAATCATGGAGACCATCGAATCTAGATCCAGTCTGATATTTCTACACCAGCCCTATTCTAAGATTTTAAATTACATTTTTCTCATAAATTTTGTCTTGCTAAGAAAAAAAAACCTTGAGGTTTTAACCGTAGCATCTAGTTTTGGAGATTTGATGCCTTCTCTTAAAGTAGTGTTCTCTGTCTCCCTCTTTTCCTTTGTAAGTTTAGGCTAAATAGCCAGAATGAACTTCGAAGGATATTTTGGCTAAATGGCCAGAGCACCGCTCACAAAAATTAAAAGAGAAGAAAAACAAAAATAAATCACAGAAGTATTGTTACCTTCCAGGTGTTTCCCTCCAGGCTGTTGATATATTCGATCTCGGCATCGCTGAGAGGAGCAAAGTCAACTGAGGCTGCCACAGCAAAGATGGCGGCCACAGAGAGAGCGGACAGGAGATGCATGTTTACTCTAGACCAGTTACAACTCACAGGTTAGAATTCCTCGTGGAATGTTGCGCTGTCTTTTATAGCCACTCTAAACGAATATAACGATCACGCGCAGTCACATGAACATCGGCTCATCAAAAGGTCATTTCGTCACAAAAAACAAGGACTTAAAGAACTTCGTATCATATGCTTCGAGCAACTTAGGGGACGATAAAAGTCTCAAAGAGCACTAATTTCAAAGATCAGAGCAAAATACGTTGTTAAGGCCTAAATTGATAATCATCTTCACGTCTTCATTTGTAAGTGGTTGCACATGACGTCTTGAGTGTTTAATGGGCATTTAATGTTATCTAAGTATATTTCGATAAAAAAAAGCAATGCAACAAACTTCTTTGTCAATGTGTTTAAAAATAAATTAATAAGTCTACATCTAAACAATGGTTCGATCATTGAAAATCTTTGTGGAGTATATGAAACTGATAAGCAGGGAGAAAAAAAAACATCCAATGACCCTTAACAAATCCTTAAGGATAGGCAAGTCAAAGACAATAGACATTTTACGAGCAGATTTCTATTGAAATCATGTTTCTATCTCCCTGTTCGATACTTGACTTATAAATGTGTGTCAAACAAAGAAGATCAACTTCTTAAAACTTGAATTCTGACCTCTCGTTTAGCATGGGTATGCGCGTGCAAAATTTATGACAATCTTTCTGGACTCCAATTCTTCCAGAGTGTCTATGTACCTTTATTTTCCAATTTCGATTGTTTCGGCCTCTCTGAAGACATTCTTTGTTTTAAATTTTCAGAAACCGAGTTCCATCTAGAATGGGCTTTGTTTGACAGAAAATTGGAATGACTTTTAGTTGGTTTGGGGGAATAAATGGATTGTTTAATCAATTTTGAATTTGAATTGATTAATTAGTTCCCCGCTCATTGCCGCCGCCAATTAATATTTATTTTACTATTACTAACACTCCCTTTTGTCGAGCCCTGTCCACGTACTGCCACTATGATCATCAAGCGTATGGACAAATATATATAGATAGATATATAAAAAAAATTAGACCAACCTAGTAGTGTCCACAACTTTAAATTTCGTGCCTAGTGGCACTCGTCAGGTGGTGTTGTTCTTCTCTATACCTGATGTATATAACGATAGAGAAATATACATATATATATATATAATTTTAAAACTTTAGAATTCTTCTTATGTTGTCATGAAGACGTTCTTTAAATTAAGGAGAAATCTCAAGCAAGAAAAGTAAACTTAATTTGGACGCAATCTTTTCAGCAGCCCTTTCCTCGGTCCATCTTTCAACCGAAACTATAATGTGGTGCTGATACAATGTAGTGCTCGACGATGTGATGAAAAACTGCTCTACAATACAAAGTAAAAACATGCAACTGCTCAGACAATATTACGAGAAAAAATTTAAGGCCCCGCATTTTTAAAAATTTATTGGTGGTTTGCAATAAATACTTGCTAAAGCTTATAATTATTCTAGATCAATATCTTCAATCTGTATATTTCATGCAGGACGAATTAAGAGTGGACATTACTCGAAATGGCTTAACATGACTGCTTCTAAGGTTGCTTTTTGACAAATAGTGGATGTGGTCGATATCTTAGATATTAAACTGTATAGAAATACGAAATGCTGCATCGGAAGATGTTTTTATAACGCCCTTGTCATTACGCTGGAGTGGGTCAAATTTCATTTATTTTTAAAAAAATTTTTCCAATTTTTCACTCCATTAAAGCAAAAATAACATCTTTATATCCAAACATAACACAATATTATATCTATATATATACTGCAGTAGATCCAATTTTTTTAAAATATATTTCTACCTAATTTTTTTTTATCATAAAACCTATTATGACCGAAATATCATTGTAAATTTTATTACACAATAATTTTATATTGTTCATTATAATTGTATACATCTCTGTCTTCATTTTATTTCTGCCTCGTTCTTTCCCTCTCTGTCTCTCTCTCTCTGTCTCACTCTCTATCCTTCTTTCTCTCTCTCTCTCTCCCCCTATAAATCTCTTTCTCTCTCTCTCTTTCTCTCCCCCTCTAACTCTCTCTTTCTCTCTCTCTTTCTCTCACTCTCTCTTTCTCTCTCTCTCTCCCTCCCTCCCTCTCTCTCTCTCTCTCTTTCTCTCTCTCTCACTCTTTAATCTCTGCATGTTTCTCTTTGCTTTGCTCGCCAGCCCACCTAAGCTGAATTAGATCCTTCTAATACCTGACTTACAGGACAAGGATGGTCCTTCTAATACCTGACTTACACGACTAGGATGGTCTTTCCATAAAAGATAACAGAACAAGACTGTTTTTAATTACCAATCAAAAGCAAGAGAGGAGTGTCCCTTGACTTTTCTTCTCGATATTATTTACATTTAGGCAGTCACACGTTATCAGGTTATTATTCAATAATAACTAAGATATAGACCAACTGAAGCAAAAAAAATGGTCTATTTAATTTTGCATCAAAAGGCCCCCTTGTGAAATAAAAAAAAGCAAGTATTGAGCGAGAGAAACTGATTTCTCGCTACATTGCTAGTCTGCATTGTTATCATTGATCAGCAGATTGTTTGTCAGATGAGGTCCAGTTCAGGAAGGTATGGTAGATTGATTGCTGTTTATAAAGGGTAACGTCCACTAAAGTTTCCGGGGAATCTTATACGGAGACAAGGAAATTTGCACAGAAGACAAGAGAGAGAGAGAGAGAGAGAGAGAGAGAGAGAGAGAGAGAGAGAGAGAGAGAGAGAGAGAGAGAGAGAGAGAGAGAGAGAGAGAGAGAGAGAGAAAGAGAGAGCGAGAGAGAGAGAGAGAGAGAGAGAGAGAGAGAGAGAGAGAGAGAGAGAGAGAGAGAGAGAGAGAGAGAGAGGAGAGAGGAGAGAGAGAGGAGAGGGAAAGAAAGGGAGAGAGAGGGGAGAGAGAGAAAGAGAGAGGAGGAGAGAGAGAGAGGAGAGAGATAAAGAGAGAGAGGCAAGATGTGAACCAGTTCGTCCCCAACTTAAACCTATTTCTATTTACGTAGAAAAATAGCCTCACTTATGAAAAAGGGGCTTATCATTTGTCCTATCGCATTAAAGGAATCAAGCGTTGCGGTGAGTTAATTTTAAGAGGACTTTTGCTTCTGATGAAAGGGGCGGCAGCGATATAGAAAAAGAAGATGATAGAGACAGACACAGAGAGAGAGACCAGGTAATAAACGAGTATGTTGACCCTAATAGGATCGTAGAGTAGGATAAAGAAATCGTACAAGAGAAAAAGAAGAGCTTCTATACATACGGAGATACACATATCTTATGGAGTAAGGTAGGGTAGAAGGAAGGGAAGGGTCTGTGGAGGTGGAGGTTGATTCTGGTTGTCACTTCACTTCGTACCAGGTCCTGTTTTTATTTTTTTTCTTTCCTATTTCTTCCAATGCTTGACATGGTTTCTCTCCAATAACTCCAGAGCCCGTCTTTATGAAAGATCTTTTTCTGGTCAAAACCAGCCCAGAATATAATAAGAAAATGTAGTGAAAAGCTGGACCGACAGGTTGCACGAGAGAGAGAGAGAGAGAGAGAGAGAGAGAGAGAGAGAGAGAGAGAGAGAGAGAGAGAGAGAGAGAGAGAGAGAGGAGTTAATGGAGAGCAGGAAGAGAGAGGAGGGGTCGGTGGGAGTGTGTGTTGGGGGAGAAAGGATGCGATGAGTCCGGTCGGCCAGAAATTAAATCCAAATGGCACAACAAATTGAGGACAATTTCTAAGCATAAACAATATGACAAGGTCGGGAACAGTGGTTGTCGAGCGCTTAATAAAGATGGCAAAAGCATTTCCAACCCCGTAAAAACCTTGAGATAATTATGATCTTCATCTCTGTGGACCTTCATTACCCACTTTCAGACGCCTCAGATCATCTTCCATACCCTCCAAAACTGTTCTTGCAATTTCTGTCATCGTCACTGCTGTTGATGTATCGGTCACCCAGTCCTCTGCCTTTATACGCGCTTATTCCGGCGCTCTGCTCACATCAGTATTACACCAATCACGGGTTATAGTGCAACTTTGACGTGCATAGCTGCCGTGCAGTCGCTGCTATGCTAGTTGATTTAGAATCGACCCTGGCCTTTATACTGAACTTTTAATTGAAGTCTTAAAAAAAGATGTATACGACAATAACATTTGCAGCGGGAGATTTAGTAAGAAATAAAATATGAAAAAATACAAGTTGTTTTTGCAGCAAAGAAAAACCTCTAGCACTAATATACACGATACAAGAACCCAGTATTACACTCATTCATGGGATTAGAAGATCTGCAAAAAATCTTTTTAAAACTATTAATAGCCGAACTATATCTCAGAAATGTGAACATACGTCACATCTTCTTCCTTGTTTCTATAGCGGTGAAGATCTGGACTTGTTTCTTTTAATTATACTAGTGTGGATCTAAGGGGTCAATCATGGTGTAACATGAACAAGAACATTTGATAACTGGGAGTTGCTTTTATCTTGCTTTGATGCTGGTAGTAAGTAACAGGCTTTTGCAACCATTATATGATCAGGGATGCAAAAGACAAAAAGACAAACTGTTCAGTCGCTTGAAGATTGGTTAGTTCATGATCCTGCATCCTCTCTAAGTGTCTATTTTATTTTTTTATTTTTTTTTAGGGGGAGGAGAGTTGGTGGGGGAAGCACGGAGTTAACTTATGCATAAAGCAAGAAAATGCAATAATTGCTTGTTTTGTCCCAGCCCCAGCAGCAATGACTATGTGCATTATCGCTGTAGTCGTTACTGTTGCGGAGACTAGGCTCACGTCAAGTATTTGGAATAAACTGGTTCATCGAGATCTGTCACCATCACCAGGATTCGAACCCAAGACCTCAGAATTGTCAGCCAACTGGTACATCCTTCACAGAGAGTTGTGAGACCTCAGAATTGTCAGCCAACTGGTACATCCTTCACAGAGAGTTGTGAGACCTCAGAATTGTCAGCCAACTGGTACATCCTTCACAGAGAGTTGTGAGACCTCAGAATTGTCAGCCAACTGGTACATCCTTCAGAGAGAGTTGTGAGATCTCAGAATTGTCAGCCAACTGGCACATCCTTCAGAGAGAGAGA
>JAWDGP010001082.1:47500-77503 GCA_033675545.1 Elysia crispata | reverse complement strand
GCGTGTTTGGGTGGGTTACAACACTCTAATGGTGGGTAGGCTTGTTTGGGTGGGTTACAACACTCTAATGGTAGGTGGGCGTGTTTGGGTGGGTTACAATACTCTAGTCGTCGGCGAGATTACTTGTTCGAGTCACAACTTTCTAGAGGTCGGTGGTCTTGCTTGCGTGGGTCACGATAACTCTCTAATGGTCGGTAAGCCTAATTTTATCTACTTTTTACTTGCTTTCCCGTGTTACAAAGCATCTCAGCCAAATTATCCACGAACATGGAAGAATTGTTTGACATAGTCCGACAATTTTTAGTTCCTTCTGCTGGTTTAAAGCCTACTAGTACTATCAGACAATGAAATTGTGTCTGAACTTTGCATCGCCTTCCCACTATTTGGAATCCCGGAAATAATAGAGTCAATCGAAGAGTTCATGAGCACCTCTGCCGGAAGTTTTTAGCTGATTCCCACCAATTATTGTAAATACAAAGGCCGTGACCTGGGCAGGGTGGGTGTATTATTACTCGCACTTCAGTACACATCAGAGGGGCAGATTTAATAACAGGAGCAGGTGGGGCTTCATGCACGGAGATAAAGACCCAAGGAAATGGGTTTTAAATTCAACAAATCAATTCTGCGATACATTGGGTTTAACATCCAGACAAACTGTCTTAAGGAAAATATATAAAATCAGACAAGCCTTGCAGCATATTTTAGGATTTCTTTAGATAGGCTTGACTATTGACCATGACCTACATTTTCTGGTTTTTGGAATCGAAAATTGATCTAGTTGTTAGAATTTTGACCTTGTTGCAACTCTTCTAGGTGCTTGATTCACGAGCATAAAGAGTAGCACGGCAATAGATCGCCTTTGGTTTCCCTTATAGTTATACCCAAGTCAGACAATTGTTTCAGCTCCGCTAATCGCTCATCACCTGCAACCGGTCTCTCATACGTCTAACTGACTAAAGTTCTTCTACCCTCAAAAGGGTCATGTGTTGCAGCTACATCACTTTGAGTCGGATGATTTCGTATGTGACTCCCTGCTGCAACTTTCAAATGGTGCCGCGCAGCCGACGTGCTAGTTTCTTGGCAACCAGCTTTAAACACCCGTTGGGTATCGTGAGGGACACGCTAATACATCATGAGGGACACGGTAATCCATCATGAGGGACACGCTAATCCATCATGAGAGACACGGTAATCCATCATGAGGGACACGCTAATCCATCATGAGGGACACGCTAATTCATCATGTGGGACACGCTAATCTATCATATGGAACATTGTAATATCCATCATGGTTAAAAGGACCCAAGCACCATCGTCCAGAACATCAATTTGTTGGTTAAGTTCACAAACTTGGCACCAACGACCCAAGGAAAAGTCCGCTGATTATGAACCTTATCCTGAACGGGATCAATGCTTTCGTCAGCTTTATAGGTCACACCATAATAAAGAACGCAGTCTGGTGAAATTCTGATAACGACATGCTCGTCATAAAAACAATTTATAAAGTCTTGACCTGTGAACGCCAGAATCGGAGCAAGATAACCTTCACCCTCAGGCCATTTACCTTGCACCGGCGAGGACTGTTCCACGGAAAACGCTAAAGATTCAAGTGTACCGCAACAGTCAATAACCGCTTTAAAATTCTTTTTATATTTTTTGTAAATATGACGAAACTGGGAGAAATTCATTGATGAAATATATCGAAAGTGCAGGGTGGATAGGTGAGAATATTTTTGTATTCGTCGGTTTTGATCTTAAGTAGCCTATTTTCTCACACCGAGTTATAATGGTTCTGTTGAATAAAGATAAGAAAAGAATATGTAGGATTATCTATGATTTGTTTCTCTTTTCTATGTTCCTTCTTTTGCGAACAAAAGATTTGTAAAGGCTGTCTATCTATTGCAAAGGATCCAAGATATCTTATAATACATTCTAGTTTTTCTTTTCTTGATAATATGTTGCGTGTTTTGCTTCAGTTTTAGGTCTTTGTATATAACACTCAAAGTCGCTTGGTTAAACGAATCTACTCTGTCTACAACCTTGTCATCAATCGCTATCTCTGGCTGTAAGGTTTCATTTCTACTGAGGTCTTTAGAAGTTTTTTTTCCGACTTTTAAGGTCAACAGACACATCGATAACGAACTCTTTGGCCGGTAATTTCCGTTGTTTTGTGCCACTTTCTACTAAGGTGGCCAACATGACATTAAAGAATAATCATTATAGAATTTTCTTGACTTTTCCTGGAGAATTTTATTACATAAAATTTCCTCGTTAGACTATTTACTATTAAACTTAAACATTATTATCGTCATCATCTTATAATATTCTGATTTCAAACACTATCATCACAAGACTTACTGCTCCTGTCAAGTGCCACACGAAGAGTACCATTTAATCCAACTTGCTCATTTCCCTTGTACCATTGTGCGGTGGCCCTGGGTCGACCACCAGAGTTGAGTTTGCAGGTACAAGTGGTTGACTCCTGGAAGTAACCCTGCACCGCCCGAGGGAAGCAGCTATAGGAGGCTTGGGGAAAACCTGGGGAGACCAAAAAGAGAAACTAGGCTCTCAAAGCACACAAGAAGAAAACTGGATTCAGGTGGATCGACCCAGAAATCATGTTTACGCTGTGCATTGCTGAGAGTAAGTGATACTGGTTCCACAGCAAAATGCAGCCAGTGCGGCCATTAAGCCCGCTGTCAACTTCAGGCATTCTTGGCGTCAAAGCTAGGAACGAAGACTTAGGGTCGCTGAACAAAACGAAGCTTATCGCTTTCTCAAAGTGCCTCAGTGCCAACCTTTTTTTTTTCCATAACTATAAGAAACGTGCTAAATGTTGATGATATCCTTACGGTTCCTTTGATTGACGGTCTAGGTCTAGTTATCTTTACCAGTGAAGTGCGGACGAAGACAGCTAGAGCTGGACTGTTAACCGTTAGAGGCATGACTTTGTGCGCGGTTATTTAAAACCTTCATCTCGATATTTATTTTGGTTCTAAATTTTCATCGAGTAGAAACGAGATCCCAATTTTTAACCAAAATTTATAGATCAAGTCTCAATTTGATTACTGATGGGAAAACGTATATATCTAGAATCTAGGCGATTTCTGAGTGCCTTCTTATTTTAAAACTGGATTCCCCATGCTATCTGCTCGACTTACATCTAAATTCAACTTTAATATGGACATTAAACAAACAAAATAATGCATACACTTTATAGATTACTACTTCCTAATCCGTTTCATTGATAACATCTTTTATGTTTTGACTGTGTGAGGTTAGTTTACATAAAGACAATGTGTCGGAAGGTCAATCTTTTTATCTGACTCTCATTCTCTGTCTGTCTTTCTGTCTCTCTCTGTCTCTGTCTCTGTCTCTGTCTTTATCTCTGTCTCTCTGTCTGTCTCTGTCTCTCTGTCTGTCTGTCTGTCTGTCTCTCTCTCTGTCTCTATCTCTGTCTCTCTCTCTGTCTGTCTGTCTGTCTCTGTCTGTCTGTCTCTGTCTCTATCTCTGTCTCCCTGTCTCTGTCTCCCTGTCTGTCTGTCTGTCTGTCTGTCTCTGTCTCTCTGTCTCTCTGTCTCTCTGTCTCTCTCTGTCTCTCTCTCTCTCTCTCTCTCTCTCTCTCTCTCTCTCTCTCATAATCTCTGTCTCATATCAATTAAAAAATCGAAATCATTTTGTATGAATGTAAGGTAGAAAAGATAACATTGGAATCGATTTGAAAAAATCAAGCTCCATAAAATTTTTGCAAATGAACTTAGGAACAATAATGAAACAGACATTTTTGTCAATTCCCTTCAATACACACATTCATTTGTATCTTAATCCACGCAAGATTTACTTCATAATAAAACACATCTTGGATAGAGTTATAGAAGATATTAGGGAGTGGGGGGGAGAGGAAGGGATAGACAGACAGACAGACATACCGACAGACAGACAGACAGACAGACAGACAGACAGAGAAAGAAACAGACAGAGATAGAGAGGCAGACAGACAGACAGATAGACAGGGAGACATCCAGGGAGACGGAGAGAGATGTCTTTTCTCAAAAATGTGAAATTCCTGCTCCCACATTAGTATATTACAAAAAAATAAATACATTAAATTCTAACATTCTAACACCAGGTATAGACATTTCTCAAGGACCCTCAAAGCTATCATTGCTAGTGTTGGAATGTGTGTGCGTTAGAGCGAGTACAATTGATTATACAAGTCCGAGACAGCAGTCCGTGAAGTGGAGGCCTAATTGTTATGAGAGTTTTTATGATTCAGCAACATTTGCATATCCGGCTTAGCTAGCCGGCTGGTTCGTTCTGCTCCTGGCCTTGAAACTATAGCAGAGGACCTGAGCACCTGAGGGCTGCACGTCACCTCGTCGGTTACTGCGCTCTCCATGAGCTCCTGGCACAGGATACCAAGTGTTTTGTATGGTTGACCTTTTGTAATTATCAATTATAATAAATCCTCTCAATATTTATCATAGCCAATTTAAGGGTTGTATCGATTCATTCCTTATCTACTATCAACATTTCATATAGCTGCCTAAATCAATGTATCTATTAAATGACTGGATTCTTTATTACAAATTCTGTGTGCAGTAGTAGTTTACGTAAATCCTGAGTAATATTTCAAGTGGGTCTAAATTCTCAGTTATAACGGTTAGCAAATGTGCAACCCCCCTTTCCCCCCACCCACCCCCTGCTTTACCCGGAAAAAAAATTGAAAATTGTTGAAAGCAACTTTAACAGGTCTTCTTTTAGCATCACTAACATTAAGTTTGCATAATCGGATACTATTTCAATATTATGCAGGCTTAAAATTATAATTAACGCATCTCTCACACCGTTTTACTATTTTCTGCCTTGGCTAAAGCATGCCACAGACTTACAGATGGCTTGCGAGTTTATTTGGAGACATAGTTTAACAACTATTGTATTTTACTATTTTTTTTAAGAAGCGAAACCCAATTTTATATCACAGTTATGTTCTTCTTTTGCCCGGCATTGTACTCGTATCCAAAAAATTAGTAAGCCAAACTTCATGCCTGGACGACATAAACTAAAGGCTCGCTGTTTGTTGAATCTACACGGCATAACCTAACTTTTCAACAGGTTGATTCTGATATTACAGGTTGATTCTGATATTACTGGTTGATTCTGATATTACTGGTTGATTCTGATATTACTGGTTTGATTCTGATATTACTGGTTGATTCTGATATTACTGGTTGATTCTGATATTACTGGTTTGATTCTGATATTACTGGTTGATTCTGATATTACTGGTTGATTCTGATATTACTGGTTTGATTCTGATATTACTGGTTGATTCTGATATTACTGGTTTGGAACTAGATTAGATCTCATTATATCCCGTTTTAAATCTAAGTGACCTTTCGTTATGACCTTCACATTAAATCTAGTTATACAATTTAGAATTCTATGAGTTTAAAAAGTAAGACTCGAACTTGAATTTAGTTACTCATGCTCGAACTTAGTTATTTTCTTCGCACATCGTAAATAAAACTACTGATTCTGTATCTTCTTTCAAGCGGAGAAAAGAAATGAGTTTCTTCGTTTTGACTAGATTCCATAAAACCACTGCAAACTGATGAATAATGGTTTCCTAATAAAAATTGAAACGGAGAAGTAGCATGACAGTCCTGTCCCAGTGAACAATATTTGGTTCATCGTTTCCAATAAATCATTTTCAAAGTTTCTTTTCTTTATTTTTCGAATAGAAGACACAATATCACCAATATTTAATATACAAAACCAGATGAAGTTTAGAAAGTGGAACTTGTATAAAACTTCGAAAACTCGCGACTCTGTGCAGGATTCAATATGTCCCTCTTGTTCAACAATAATGATAGGTGTATTCAGCTAGAAATCATAAAGCAATTTCGTTATTTCCTCAAACCAAGCTCTATACAAACTCCGAAATATTTTTACTGTTTTTTAATTCAAGCTAAAGCACAAAGTAAGACTTGCGAACATGAAAACACAGTGTAAAGCTGACAAAGACATAAAAAATATACATTATTTTAACGAACACAAATGGTTGACTCAACGCACCTGTTCATAGACATTTTCACAGCTTACTAAGTTCACGAAGAACTGCGGGAGAAGTTGACAAGGGCCTCAGATATTATGCTATTAAGAATATTACTTGTCTATGATTCTTCCAGGATTACTCTAGATGGCTTGAGATGTTTTATTGAGCAAGAAACAGGCTCCTCACACCTGAAAATCACTCACCGTGGCCGGAAGTAGTTATCAACCGAAGAAGTCACCTCGCCCGTTGCTCTAAAAGCTATCCTGCTCTCCATGAAGCGTCGGTGTACAACTACAGGGGCCCAAAAACTGCACGGGGTTTTGTCATCTCATTAAATTGTAAGGAAATTCTTGAATCTTTCATATTTGTTTGTTATCATTTCATATCAGTTTATTTTTTTACAAAGAAATCTAGGGCTATACTTAACGTACTTTGTGCGATGGTTGCACTGATTCTTTAAAGTTGTACCTGTAGTTGCTTTTATCATAATTAAATCTCATCAGACTTACCAAGGACCACAGTATCGGCAGCCTGTGTCGGAGCGGCTCTGGACGTAGCGTCTGTTACATTAGGATAGATGTATCCTGTAAAGCTGTGTATCCCCTCCCCCAGCATCACGACTGGCACTTGGATGAGGCATTCAGACCTGTAGTAGACCGGAGTCTCACCAGTTTCTTCGTTGCTTTCGAATGTGGGAAGGGCAAGAGGTTCAGGCTTACCCCACTGGGAGTGAAGAGGACAAAAATTGAGATGTGCTCTAGCAATTTTTCTCTCTTTTTTCGCTTTCCCTCTGTCTTTCTGTCTGCTTATCTCTGTCTGTCTATCTGTCTGTCTGCCTGTCTCTGTCTGTCTCTGTCTCTGTCTCTGTCTCTGTCTCTCTCTCTTCTCTCTATCTATCTATCTATCTATCTAACTATCTATCTATCTATCTATCTATCTGTCTATCTATCTATCTATTTAGTTTGAAGATAAGTTGGAATAACTGATGAGAGTGCTCAACTTTGGGAGCAATCTTTTCATCGTTCCTCCACAGAAAGAAGCATTTGCTACAAAACTACCAGTGGCCCGGAAACAAAAAACAAGAACACAAGGTCGGGACGGCAACTAAACACACCTCAGTCATACCCGAAGAGAGCGGAGGACAAGCGACAACTTTGTCCTCCGCTTGAAACACCAGTGTCGTATGAGGAGAATTTAAGGTAAGCTGAGATCTTCTACATCTATTTATCTATCTCTTATTTCATTTCTTTTCCCTCTTTCTAGCTTTCTTCTCTCTCCTGCTTTCGATGACTTCGTCCTATGTTTGGTCTACCTCCTTGCCTCCTGTCATTTTTCTCTCCCTCTCTCTCACTCCCTTCTCTCTCTCTCTCTCTCTCTCTCTCTCTCTCTCTCTCTCTCTCTCTCTCTCTCTCTCTCTCTCTCTCTCTCTCTCTCTCTCTCTCTCTCCCCCACCTTTTCTCTCTCTTTGCCATAGTTTTTCTTTACAAAGTTCAAATGTAAGCATTTCCTTAGTTACCGACTCCATTAAAGTAAAATTTTCTAGGCTTTAAGTTTTCGTAGTGCTTTTGTTTTCACCTTATCTCAGTTATCACCACCAGAAAAGTCTGCGACATCATGATAAAAATTTCTCTATTTGTTACTTTGTCTATTTCACAAGCCTGCAATTTTTTTCTTTTGTTCTGTGATTCAGTTTTTCTGTTCCTTAAAAGATCCAACGCTCTTTCTTTCTCTGGTTGATTATCTTAATAGACGTGTTTAATCTTTAGGCTCACGTAATTTCATCATTTTCACAATAGTTAACTTTAATTACCTCTTCCATTAAATGAAATTTTAAACAATCCTGCAACACCACCAACTCCATAATTATGAGTCTTTAGAGCTCACAAGGCGCGCTTTTCATCTAAGATGTAGCTTAATGTTTCCTCACAAGATTATTGTCAAACTTCCTTCTCCTCATTTAAGATCTGTTTCAATATGACCATACAAAATCACTGTCAAACTTCCTTCTCCTTGTTTAAGATCTGTTTTAATATGACCATACAAGATCACTGTCAAACTTCCTTCTCCTCGTTTAAGATCTGTTTTAATATGACCATACAATATCACTGTCAAACTTCCTTCTCCTCATTTAAGATCTGTTTTAATATGACCATATAAAATAACTAATTACTGTCAAACTTCCTTCTCCTCATCTAAGATCTGTTTCAATATGACCATATAAAACTACTGTCAAACTTCCTTCCCCTCATCTAAGATCTATTTTAATATGACCATACCACATTACTGTCAAACTTCCTTCTCCTCATTTAAGATCTGTTTCAATATGACCATACAAGATCACTGTCAAACTTCCTTCTCCTCATTTAAGATCTGTTTCAATATGACCATACAAGATCACTGTCAAACTTCCTTCTCCTCATTTAAGATCTGTTTTAATATGACCATATAAAATTACTAATTACTGTCAAACTTCCTTCTCCTCATCTAAGATCGGTTTCAATATGACCATACAAGATCACTGTCAAACTTCCTTCCCCTCATCTAAGATCTATTTTAATATGACCATATAAAATTACTAATTACTGTCAAACTTCCTTCTCCTCATCTAAGATCTGTTTCAATATGACCATACAAGATTACTGTCAAACTTCCTTCGCCCCTGAAGTCATCTGTATAAAATTGCAACAAGTTATTGCTAGTTATGTGCAACGTAATGGGCATTTGAAGTTCTTGCTATATCTTTTTATACAGATTTCTTGGTAAATAAAGAGAGTGAAAAATCGGTAACTACTGTACCTCTCCTCTAAAGTATTACAAAATTTCTAGACCTTTAACAGTTTTAATTTATTTACCTATATTGTTTTAACTTGACATTATCCATTCAAGTGACATGGTAATGTACGTACTTAGCTTGACTCTTTAATGATCTTTACAATTCCATAATAATGGAGCTCTCAAATAAAACTGCTTAATCTATGACTGAAATAAAAAAAAATTTGTTCTTGATCTTTTCTAAAAATAATCTCTGAACTAATACCCCAAATCTTTTAAAATCTGTAATCGTTTTTTGTTTTTTTTGTTTTTTGTTTTTTTTTTGCAACAACTAATAAAAGTCTTTCTTCGAGGGTTCCACTGTATAGTAATGGAACCAAACGTCCACACCCCCTCCCCCGCCCCCCTCCACTATCATCTGAGTGTACATAATGCTCCACATTGTACTGCAGACCTCACTCGTAGGATGGCGCAAGCCTACTCCATCCATCTCGGTATTGAACTACGGCTTATGCCCTGTAGTGAATACATGTAGTCTAGTTTTATTTTCGTGGAACCGGACGCGAATGCTTTTTTTTTGGTGCTTCGGTGACGAAAGAATATCTTTGTATTCTACCATGTCACTTTGTTTATTTTTAACTCGGCTATTTTCATCGCAGTTGTCCTCCAGAGGGATTGGTCTGGGAAATGTGTGTCAAGCACCTTCATTTCAGGTTTCTATCTAGGTCGCATGTAAAGGTATGAATGAAAATTTGTTGTAAGAGAAAAGATAGATTAAGCCAGCCGATGCACAAGGCAGAAATAAGATCGATGTAAGCTCGTTTTTAAACATTTCTATCGTAGATCTAAATAAGATTTGGGTGCGTTAATCTGTGAAAAATTGCTTGCTGACATTTTTTAAACTCCATCTTGTGTTATGGAATAAAGCTTGCAAGTGCATTATCCTACCCAATGGACTTATCCTTGTGGAAAACATCTGGACTTTATTACATATATTAACACCTAGACAAAAGTTCTCTTCTTCTTCTTCTTCTTCTTCTTCTTCTTCTTCTTCTTCTTCTTCTTCTTCTTCTTCTTCTTCTTCTTCTTCTTCTTCTTCTTCTTCTTCTTCTTCTTCTTCTTCTTCTTCTTCTTCTTCTTCTTCTTCTTCTTCTTCTTCTTCTTCTTCTTCTTCTTCTTCTTCTTCTTCTTCTTCTTCTCCTCCTCCTCCTCCTCCTTCTTCTTCTTCTTCTTCTTCTTCTTCTTCTTCTTCTTCTTCTTCTTCTTCTTCTTCTTCTTCTTCTTCTTCTTCTTCTTCTTCTTCTTCTTCTTCTTCTTCTTCTTCTTCTTCTTCTTCTTCTTCTTCTTCTTCTTCTTCTTCTTCCTTCTTCTTCTTCTTCTTCTTCTTCTTCTTCTTCTTCTTCTTCTTCTTCTTCTTCTTCTTCTTCTTCTTCTTCTTCTTCTTCTTCTTCTTCTTCTTCTTCTTCTTCTTCTTCTTCTTCTTCTTATTATTATTATTATTATTATTATTATTATTATTATTATTATTATTATTATTATTATTATTATTATTATTATTATTATTATTATTATTATTATTATTATTATTATTATTATTATTATTAATGTATTAAATCCGTTATTCCTGCTTTTTAAACAAAAGAGCTGGAATACCCTCCAAAAAATTTACAACTACACCGAGAGGGTTACACTTCCGAGGTTACGCCATGGTATCTTGACTGAGACTGACTGAGCAGAATGGCCAAATCTCAGTATGCCTAGTATTAACTCGTTTTGTTTATTTTTGGCTCTTCACATGCCCAGACTCTCTGTCTCTCCTGTTTTCGTCGTTTCTTGCCTGTTGTGCAGTCAGAAATTTCTTAAAAATGCATGGTGTACCATACTCTCATTAATAACCAAGCCAATTCAACCTCTGTCTTATCAAATTAAAATATAAACATTTACTTCTACTCTAATCTAGTCTAGCCATGTACCTTCAATATATGAGACCAAAATGTAAACACACAGCTGATGATTTGTAGCAAAAATCACAAAAAGCTTGGAATATAAGCAAAGGACATTTATAAAACTCACTCCATAAATAATAAATTGAATATACAACGTGAACATGGAAAAATTAATAATATAATTAAAGAAAAGAAACAAAAGTTAAATCGTCACGTAAATTCTCTACTTCCAAAGAACATCACTCACGTTCTTTGTGGTGGAGAATATACACCTGACCCTTGGATAAACTTTGCTGGTAGAGCATGTGACATTGATATACCTAATTTCCGGGTCTTCCCTCACTGTACAGGATGGGTTCTCTGGTTCAGCTGGAGAGGGAAGATTTGAGATAAGGAGATACTATTTTGTTAGACACTTATAATGATGGTTATACTCTTGTATCTATATCTTAAAAAGTTCATTGCTGCTTGGCTTGGTCTTTACAGAATCGTCAATAAGTGTTCTAAATATTAAAATGTTGAATTTGATGGATTTTCATTCAATTTAAAATTCAATTAGTTAGCAACCACGATTTTCAGAAGATATGTGATAAATCAAAACAATTCCCTATTTTATTTGCCTTTCTTGAAGAGATTTTTTTTCCAGATTTCCTCCCCAAAATATGAATAACATGTACATTTATATAGTAATCAAATGTAGCTATGATAATGAAAGCGCTGACGGAATTAGAATAATTTGATCACTAAAGAGAGCTTCAAGCATATTCTTGTATTAACTTTTTTTTTTTTTTTTTTTTTTTTTTGGGGGGGGGGGCATTCAGCCCATAGAAATAATGAGGTATACATGATCTGATAGGCAAAAATTTGTCTTTCCGAAGCCAAATTAGACAGTCTATTGATGTAGATGTGACTCTAATTACCAGAGTTAATCATCTTTGTTGACCACGACAGCTGAAGCAAGCCAGGCAAAAGACAGTGATCCAGATTTATTGAGTGCAGGACAAGATTTAAGTTGCTTAGAGAAGAGTAATATAAGCTTTCTTTTGGTACAACTCTGGAGGTCGATACTAACTGATATCATCGGCGACTGAAAAAGAGAAAATTGGGCTGCAGGAACTGTGTCGAGGTTTGAAGGCGAGACACTCAGCACTGAGCAGAGCAGAATCCGTAAGAAAGAGATGAAGTCTAAAGGAAAAGAACCAGGAACGTTTAATTAAAGACCCATTCCAGTTCGTAAGGAAACTTTTCCAGCAAACAAGGTCATGTTTCCTTTCAGTACAGAAAGAACAGGTGGAGACCCATCTAAGAAAAAATATTGTGACCGAGATAGAGAAATACCTCTAAATAAAGCTACAGTTGTGGTGAGGCCAGCTGCTGCCGGAGAAAAATTCAATGACAAACCACCAAGCTTGGACAAAATCAAAGCATTAGTGCGAAAAGCAACAGCAAAGTCAAGTTCTCTGGTGTGCCTCATCTATTCTGTATAAGACGTTCAAATGTTCTAAGGTTGCACAAAATTCTCCTAGGAGCATGGAGCAACCTCAAGATAAGTAAGCAGTGGATGTCTGTAGAGGGAGTTTATATCCTCAAGGAGCAAGACTCGACTATGATAAATCAGTTTTGACCAATCTCACTGTTAATGTTGAATGTAGAAGGAAATATTCTTCTCAGTCATGGCATACCGCTTAACAAAATATCTCATTGAAATTGGATAAATAAATATATCGGTCCAGAAAGGAGGCATCGCCGGCGTTTCTGGATGATTAGAGTATGCAACGGTGATCTAGGAAGCCATTCAAAGAATTGAAGAAACTTAACCTCTACGTCATTTGGTTACGAAACGGCACCACACCAAATGATTCAGCTAGCCCTAAGGATGCACCATGTCCTGAGGATATACAGGTGATGCTAGATGACTATTTCATCGATTTTCGGATGAGGTTCTCCACTAATAGCTACACCACAGACTAGATTAAGAAATTGGAATTGCCATGGGCTGTTCTATTTATTCGTGTTATTCGTGGCTAGGGAACACATCTTGGAAGCAGCAGAAGGAAGCGCAGATCCGACAAATCTTGATGGTGTTTGTTACATACCAACTTTGAAAGCATTCATGGATGATACCACCATAATCTGCTCAAATGAAGACGAAACACGCTGAGTGCTAGAGCGCCTCGACGTTTTGATGGTATTGTGCAGGTTGAAAATCAAACCAAAGAAGTTTAGCAGCCTCTTAGTAAGGGAAGCTAAAAAAGTAGCCAATCAGAGGACACCAACGGTCTGTCAAGAACAGGTAAGAGCCTTGGAAGATGGTAGGATTCATCCATGACAGATACCAAAAGAGCTCTAGAAAAGTAAACTTGCAAGCGAAGGTCTTCTTGCCATTTATATTATTCAAAGTGTGGTTCCTACAGTTCATGCTAAATCCCGAAGCTCCTGTGACCTCTGCCAGTCTACGAGATCTGCTCAATTACAATAAAGGCAATAGAGGCTAAGAGCAATAAGTTCACCCGGAGGTGATTGGGGTACATGCGGATCTCATAGATGTGGCAATATACTGCCGTAAAGCAAAGCTGAGACTCCTACTAAAACAACTCATGGAAGTATGTGGCAAAACTAGGCTACCCTCCATGTTAGAGGATTCCGAAGATCCGGTTGTGAAAACAGTACAACGACCATACAGACGGGTAGGAAATAGAAAGCAGTTTAAGCCGTAGACAAGTCAAAGAGTACTTTAAAACTAAATTAGAACTCAAACTGACCGCAGAGGGCTGTGGTCATCCACAACAAAGTGGTGGTGAAAAGCAGTTGTGAAAGAGAAAAGAGACATAGTCATTACTAAGATTTCAGATATGTCCAGAAAGCAGTACAGGAAGCACAACAGGGACAATGGTCTGATTGAGATAATCCCCTACATTAATCCCTGACATGGAATGACATCTGGCACATAGGGCCACTTCGGATCAGGTTTCTCATCAGATCAGTGTACGATCTCCTGCCTTCCATCGCAAGTTAAATACGATGGGGTAAGAAAGTGGACTCCACTTGCAAAGGGAGACAGGTCACAGGGCATGTCTTGAGATCTTGCAAAGTCGCCCTATCACAGATCCATACACATGAAGACAAATAGGGTCGTTCAGGAACTTGTCGCGATCAAAACACAGCTAAAGGACAGACAACCCTCCCTGAAACCAATGCGTTGGTATTCACAACAGAGGAAGGCGCTAAGATACGACACGGAAGGTCCATCAAGACAACAAACCAGTGAAAATGTCTTTTAGATGGATGTGACGACTAGGATGTTTCAGCACACCTTCCAGAATGGGCCAGATATCCCAGTATAACCAAAGAAACAAGACTTAGACCTGATATAGTGAACTTTTCAATTTCCACAAACAAATGATCGTGGTGGAGCTAACAATTCTATATGAAAATAGAATGGAAGAGGCTCACATCTACGAAAGAGAAAAATACCTGAACCTGACCAAAGATCTAGAAGGGGCCGGCTACAAATCTGTGGTTATGCCCGTTGAGGTTGGTGCCAGAGGAATCATAGAGTCATCACGCTCAATAAAAAGAACAAAAGCTCTAAAAATAAAAGAAGAAATAGCTGGAAACAGTTCTCGGTGGATCTGGAGCAGGAAAAATGAGATGCTCTTTCACAAGGACTAAAAATGCTCTAACTATCGTGATACCAGTTGGCGAAGTGTTATAGTGCCTGGATTAGCAATCTAGCTTAGATGAGGATGGTGAATAAAATATGGCGCTATGCAAAAAATAAAAAAAAAACGAATTGCAGGGAGACACTTGGAAGTCATAACTTGTGTATAGCTCGCCCCCCTTAGAGTGTCAGAAGTTAAGGGCCGAAACACTTACTAAGAGGCACTTTGTTGTGTGAAGAATCTGTTATCTAGCTCCCCAGTAGGTTTCTAGTTACTTCTGTAGACTTTTTAGTGTCCATTCACCCTGAATGATTATTAATTTTTTTCATCTTCTCAAACTCACATGATGAAATGTAATGTAAGGATATGTACAGGGTGATTTAAAAAAGAATTTTTAAAGAAAGATATGCCCTGCCAGCCAACTTCTGAAGCAAAGCGGAGTTTGCTGATGGGTGATGCTCCGCAGCTTTCCCTAGAAGTGAGCTCGATACTCAGCAGATCAGAGAAGTGTTGCTGCTGGTTGGGTAGAGCCGTGTTGGACCTTTTAAAAAGTAAGACCCTTTTGGTTTCCATTCCGGAGAGCTTAACCGCTGCTCGTTGAGACTTGGCTTATGTTCTGAAAGTACAACTGTTTAACTTCGGACAGAGCTTAGACTCAACAGTAACTGCTTGTTAGAAAATGTGGAGTTTTGCATTACATTATCCTTTATCCAGCTCTTGTGATAGGCTAGCCTTTTGCTTTACCTTTTAGCATAGAACCATCTGCTCTCTGAGTTTGCTTTTCTCTCACAGTTTAGTACATTTGCATTGAAAAGCTCTGAAGAAAGTTTTGTGTAGATCTACGAGTTTGGCATATTTACCATTACTGTTGTATTTGCGCTGTTCTTTTATATAACACACACACACACATATATATATATATATATATATATGTGTGTGTGTTTGTGTGTATGTGCTTTCCCTCCATAATAGTTGTAACAATTATAATGTTGGTTTTTTCGCCCTGTGCTCTAAGATATGACTTGATAGTGGTCATATTTTGCAATGCCTCTATTTTTGTTTTCCTTTCATGTAATGTAAGGTATGATAGCAAATTTACTATATCTTTTTAAGAAACAACAAAATGAAATAAAAAAATTAAATAGATGACACTAAACCATGCATTTTCGTCTCTCAAACACGTATTGTTATGTATATGCATGTTTTACTCACTTCATAGGAGAATTATTTTTGGTCACATGCTTCTGATGTACATCTTTATCTATATTGGCTTAACACACCCAGTGAACAAATGACTGCAGTCATCAATTTAGATTTTGACCCAATTGATGATGACCGAGTTACTATGTTTTACCTTTGAGTTTATCAGCTCAGTTTATTTTCTGCCGTTCAATATCGTGAAAAGAACTATTATGACAAACACTTGGCTAAAAGGATTGTAAGTTTAGAAAAAAACATCGTGTCTCAAAAACTTGATCAGTACTCAACACAGTTTGCAAGGTTTGAGCGAAAGTGGCAGAGTCGACGTGCGTGTCAAGAAAACAAAGAAAAAAAATCAAGAATTTAATGCTTCAAACGTAATATTCAATTCACAAATTCCGTACCAAAACTATGAAATGATCGAGACCATTTCATGGGGAATAATAAAAGGTACGTTAGGAAAAAGGCGCAAACGAAATAAAAACAACAGTGAAATAAACATAAAAAGGAAAAAAAAAGATGTCCAATGCGACAACTTACCATATATTTGCAGCTTCTCACAGGCATTGGATTGGCTTTTATCGCATAGATAACATGTCCACTTGCCTTCCATGTTGAAAGGATCGGTTCGTGACACCTTTCTGATGCGAAGTATAACAGACTGGGAATATCGACCAGAAGAGGGAGAGTCTCCAACATCGCGACAATTGTTACTTGCACATGGATCAATTTCATGTTCGCCAATTCTTAATACCAATTTACTGTCAGAGGGACAAACTCTTGGATCGACATTACAGATCACCTGTGATAGATCACCTTCTCTTACAGGACTGCAATATGGCTCAGCTGGAGAAATAAATACATAAAAAAAAAGTTTTAGTTGTTTTATAATTGATACTTATGTTTGCTCTACCATTTGACACAAGTAAACCCATGAACGGAACAACCAAGCCAAAGTTGTGATAATTAAGTGTTGTATAAGGTTTATTAAAAATTGGGAGAGTTTGATCAATAAGTATAGTAATAAAGATTAAGAATTACCGTGATATTTTTTTTTCATTCATATTATTATTCCTTAGAAAGACCCTTAAAAACACTATTCATGCAGTCTAATCCAAGTATTAAATTGTATTTTATGTATTAGAAAACGTCTTTGTCGAGATTGAACTTTTCCGGATTTAAATTTTTTTCTTATCTTTGGATGCAAGATGTTATAAGATTATGTATTTTTACTAAAGAATAAATTTTTGATTAAGTTTATTATCACGTGACAAACTTTGTACTCACCTTTCTAACAAATTTATCATAATCTCAATATTTCTCTCTGACAAAGTGTTTTCATGATTTAGTAAAGAACACTTATTTGAATCAAGGTCTGGAGTTATTGACAGGCCTGCTTGACAGTTTTAAAAACTATAATACACGGATTAGAATGTTTTGAAACAAAAGCTAAGGTGACCTTCATGCCTAAAACTCAATCATGTTGAAAGTTGCATCCATTATTATTCTGCGCTAATTCCTAAAACATGTACATTATCATGTATTCCTCGTATTTTAGCAGACTTTTTCTTAAATTTCTAACCCCCCCCTAGCAGCATACTTTTAGTGGGGCCAGGCAACGATATATATATATATTATAAAGTACGCTACTGCAAGAAACTAGAATAATTTAAAAAAATCAATTTTGTAATAAGATGTATTTATAGCAAGCAAAATCGACCATCACAGAAAATGAATCTGAAGGGGAAAAATTTTTGTTATTAGTTGCTTTTTTTTTAAGTTTTGTTTTGTTTTTAGGGGGAGGTTGTTTTTTTTTAATGTCTGTTGTCTTTTTGTGTGTGTGTGGGGAGGGGGGGCAGGAGGTGAGGTTGTATTCTTCGAGAAAAGAACTCAAAGCATCAGATATAAATTGTACAAGATAAACAAAACCACAGGAAAATGAAAAAAAGGGAAAATTGAACGTGTGTAATGGAGATATAAGAAGGGGAAGGAACGAATTAAGGAAAGAAGAGATATGAAAAAGATAAAGAGTACTAAGAAAAAAAATATAAATTAAGAACTGTGAAATATAGCAATATTTTGATCAGCATGATCATGTAACAAATCCAAGGAATGTATGGTGTTTTTGTCAAATGCAAATGATATTATAAATCTTTTAACAAATTCAAAAGTTAAGAAAACTGCCAGCTATTAATTAAAATAAGATAAGATAAGATAAACTTTATTGTCATACCTGTAGGGAAATTCACACACCAGATTAAAATAAAACTGCATGTAAAAAATCATACGAAATTGTAGACTCATAATATTATGTTCGAGTCTCACTTCTTTGAAAAAATCCAATATGAAGAAAGAGTACGCACATGATTGTATTTCATAAAGTTTTTGGTCATTCGATGAAACTAGCTAGAAAACCTATTATGACTTCGCATGGATTATATAGCGTAACAGTGCTATTACTGTGTGGGATAATTAAGCTTTATTGTCTGTTACTTTTAGTGGAGATGAACAACAAACGTTTTCTCTTAGATATTTAATGACGAAAGAGTTCAAGGGATGGTCTGTGTCCTCAATTATTTTATTCATCTTCAGCAGTGACGACGCTCGGAAAATATCATTGAGTGAGTCAATGTGTCTAGTAAATTCACTGGCTTTCTTTGTCCTTCCAAGGGCTTTTTTTTATCTTGCAGACCATCCAGCATTGTTTGAGGGATTTTATGTCACTAAGTAATAAGGAGTGAAAAAGTACCAGTGCTATGATCAACAATCTATGTAGATTTTTTCAAGATACACCTAAGTTGTAAACGATATGAAATACCTAGATCTAGTCATGCTATTTCTCAATCAAGAGCTAAACATCACAGATTTGTATCAAGTCTGTAATATCTTTATATACCCACCTGATGTCCACCGTGAGATAAGCAGCAACAGAACTATCCGTGACATATTGATGATCTGTCTTTTCTTCGGCTCTTGCGAGAGGGGAAACATAAACAAGCGAAATGATTGGCAAAAATAATATTAAGAGCGATTTATTGACATGTAATGATTTAAAGTCTCTTAGCGCAATCTGTGTTAAAACTATCAAGAGAAAAAAAAAGTAAAATTCCTTTTGAGCGCAAAAATGTACATGTATACAGATTTATTTCAGCATAAAAACTGAATCTTTAAGGTTTAATTTCTTCCACAAACAAGTTGAACAAAGTCCTGAAGCTCAACACAACCTGTGCCTTGTGCAGGGATTATCCACCTAATTCTGGATCAGTCACTAGAATTCCACTCACAAGTAACTCACATTGCTACATAATTTCAGATTCTACCCGCAATTTGCGAGTTATCTATTTTATAGGCCTCGAAAATCAAGAGTTGAATCCTCTACAAGTTCGAAGTATATTTTTACTTCAGTTCTGTAACTGCTTTAAACCAACAGTAAAATTTCGGTTCATTCCAAGATTTATCTTTTATTTCTATCGTTGTAGTATCAACTGTAAACTCTATACGACCACGACCTAGATTATTTAAGACGTCTTTACTAAAATACAATTAAAGATAGAGCATACACCTTAGCTCTCTACTGAGATATTCAATGAATGATTTTACTAACTTTGTTTATTTCACATGAAACTAAAGCATATTCATATACGATCCTCTTTCAAATACTGGAGTGTAACACAATAACAAAAAATAATGTAAACAAGACCGCACAAATAAAGCCTTTTTTTCCTCAACTTGTTATCACAATCACTCACAATCAAACTCAGAATCAGAATGTGCGAAGCTTGCTACAGTTCTCTATACAGATATGAGTTTTTAATAACCATTGCACATTGTAATAAAATGAAAAAAAATAGGCCTAGGAAGTTGAAAACATAGTGTAGATCCTTGATGCGCGTGGCTTTGACCACCCTCTTCCTGGCTGCTAATGATCAGAAGTCTCTACAGCTACCCTGTTCAGTACTCAGCTAGCCACTGGTGATGAATCAGAAGTCTCTACAGCTACCCTGTTCAGTACTCAGCTAGCCACTGGTGATGAATCAGAAGTCTGCAACTACCCTGTTCAGTACTCAGCTAGCCACTGGTAGAAATCAGAAGTCTGCAACTACCCTGTTCAGTACTAAGCTAGCCACTGGTAGAAATCAGAAGTCTGCAACTACCCTGTTCAGTACTAAGCTAGCCACTGGTAATGAATCAGAAGTCTCTACAGCTACCCTGTTCAGTACTAAGCTAGCCAGTGGTGAGGAGTCATGAATCTATGTATGTACTGATCTATTCCATGTTTTATTACTGCTCTGTTCTGCATTAAGCTAGCCACCAGTGATGAATCAGAAGTCTATTGTCTGTTTGTTCTCTGACTTCTCTGTTCAGCACTAAGCTAACCACCAGTGAAGAGTCGGAAGTCTATCATCTGTATAATCTCCAACTGCTCTGTTCAGCACTAAGCTAGCCACCAATGACGAGTCAGAAGTCTATCATCTGTTTAATCTCCAACTGCTCTGTTTAGCACTAAGCTAGCCACCAATGACGAGTCAGAAGTCTATCATCTATTTAATCTCCAACTGCTCTGTTTAGCACTAAGCTAGCCACCAATGACGAGTCAGAAGTCTATCATCTATTTAATCTCCAACTGCTCTGTTCAGCACTAAGCTAGCCACCAATGACGAGTCAGAAGTCTATCATCTGTTCAATCTGGACTGCTCTGTTCAGCACTAAGTTAGCTACCAATGACGAGTCAGAAGTCTATCATCTGTTTAATCTCCAACTGCTCTGTTCAGCACTAAGCTAGCCACCAATGACGAGTCAGAAGTCTATTATCTATTTAATCTCCAACTGCTCTGTTTAGCACTAAGCTAGCCACCAATGACGAGTCAGAAGTCTATTATCTATTTAATCTCCAACTGCTCTGTTTAGCACTAAGCTAGCCACCAATGACGAGTCAGAAGTCTATTATCTATTTAATCTCCAACTGCTCTGTTTAGCACTAAGTTAGTCACCAATGACGAGTCAGAAGTCTATTATCTATTTAATCTCCAACTACTCTGTTTAGCACTAAGTTAGTCACCAATGACGAGTCAGAAGTCTATCATATGTTTAATCTCCAACTGCTCTGTTCAGCACTAAGTTAGCCACCAGTGAAGAGTCAGAAGTCTATCATCTGTTTAATCTCCAACTGCTCTGTTCAGCACTAAGCTAGATAACAATGACGAGTCAGAAGTCTATCATCTATTTAATCTCCAACTGCTCTGTTCAGCACTAAGTTAGCTACCAATGACGAGTCAGAAGTCTATCATCTGTTTAATCTCCAACTGCTCTGTTCAGCACTAAGTTAGCCACCAGTGAAGAGTCAGAAGTCTATCATCTATTTAATCTCCAACTGCTCTGTTCAGCACTAAGTTAGCCACCAGTCAAGAGTCAGAAGTCTATCATCTGTTTAATCTCCAACTGCTCTGTTCAGCACTAAGTTAGCCACCAATGACGAGTCAGAAGTCTATTATCTATTTAATCTCCAACTGCTCTGTTTAGCACTAAGTTAGCCACCAATGACGAGTCAGAAGTCTATTATCTATTTAATCTCCAACTGCTCTGTTTAGCACTAAGTTAGCCACCGGTGACGAGTCATGGATCTATGTATACTGTACTGATCTATTTATTGTTCTCTAACTATTCCGTTTTGCACTAAGCTAGCCACTGTTGATGTAGGATGCTGACAAACCATTCGTCTTCCAATGTATTATGATAATCTGCTATACAATAACTGAATGACACCACTTGCTAGAAAAATACTTTCACCGGCTAAAAGTAATATGGATGGTAAAAAAATAATTTTTTGAGGAATCGCTCATTTAAGAGGGAAAAAGTGATTTGTACAAATTTTCTTTCTTAGACGTAACAAATTCGAAATTCTTTGGTTTAGAGTTTTCTTTTCGCCAATTGTCTTAACACTATCTTTCACCTAGGAACAGTGGTCTACAGACCTGATCATACTTTACAGAGAACTAAATAGTTTAAAATAATCTCGGGCAATATTCTTTTGTTAAGAGTAGAAATGCATAACGTAGAAACTGAACAGTGTTTGCTGGTTAAGTGTACTGACTAAATTGATGTCGAGAGCTGCTTGTTGTTGAAACAAACTGTGGACTGCATTCTCTCCAAAGGGTGAAATATAAGTTACAGAGGAAACAAGAAGGCTGCTATTTTTAAAACACGGAAGCATATAACGAAATGAAGCGGGCAAAGCACTTCTTTTATCTGCAATATGATCATCATTTTTTTCAAGCAGTATTTTTCTATCTTCATTCATATATTGTTGTTACTGCCTCTCTTGGTGATTGCACAGATAAGCTAATTTTCTTGAATTTCAGTTCTACATGATTTTGAAGGTGATCTGAAACACGGTCAGGTTTTTAGATTTAATATATAAATATAAGGCCTGGCAAATTTGTAATCTTCAATAATTTTGTTTCGCATCAGAGTTGTAGTTTGGACTGGAAGCTACAAACTAGAATCAAGATCTATTCTAGAAGCTAGATCTATAAATGTAAAGAGGCCCATCCGCTATCAATTAAAGTGTCAATTCTAATTGTCGATTCCCACCATGGGCGGTAGTGAAGGCTAAAACGATTGCCAAATTTTAATTGATAAAATTAAAATCTGATATGTCGTTGACGACTTGACAATCTCGCTCAATCCATGAACCATTTAATTTATTGGATGGTGGCTGTCAATTAATTTGCGTCAATCATCATTCTTCTCCTAGATTTCACACAGTAAACATAGCCAAGAATGAGGAAGATAAAGCCTTTCAGTAGAAATGCTTCGCTATCAGTAGAAAGTTAAATGCTACAAGTACAGCAACAGACTCATCCCCTCCTGTTTGAAAAAAGGTGTTGCATTCGGAGAAATCTAGCAGACAAGATCTACAAACCTACTCTATGGCATTAGAACGCTCTCAATATCCTGCATGACCAAGCGGTCAATCACTAGACTCTTAGTTTATCACCATTAAGGCGCCGACTTGTATACACACAGAACCTCAGTTTGTAATGTCCTCAGATGTTCCTCTGTAGTCACCAAACCCTAAGTCAATCACCAAGAAGGTGCCGACTTATGTACACACAGTACCTCTCAGTATATCATGACATCGGATGCTCCGCTGTTGTCACCAAACCCTAAGTCAATCACCAAAAAGGCCCCGACTTGTATACACACAGTAAATTTCAGTTTGTAATGTCATAGAATTATCCCCTGTAGTCACCAGACCCTAAGTCAATCACCAAAAAGGCCCCTACTTGTAGACACAGAGTAAACCTCAGTTTGTAATGTCATCGGTTGCTCCTCTGTAGTCATGGCCTAGTCACTATTCAAAAATTGTCCTCGTGTGGACTTGAACCACAATCTTTAGAAACAGAGAATGACAGATGGACAGCTACAGTTTGCTCAAGTCAAAGTGGGCTGCGACGAAATTCTATTTGACAAGATACAAAATAAAAGTAAGAGCATGCATATTTGGCAAAAAAAATAGAAGTGCATTTTTCTACGTTGACAACAAGTTGGATTTAAGACGCTGCATGGGTCATGTAAACATTGACAAGATCTATTCCAAATTAAATAAAAATACCCTTATCGTAAAAAGGGCCCGAATTTATCTCTGACAAGAAACATCTTTACCTTTTATGAAATCATATGGACAGATGATGATGGCTTCACAGGCTGCAATCACTATTTTGTCGATGCAATTTTAGGCAATAGCACTAACGAATGTCAGATCGTCAAATGTATTCCTTGTGGCCGAATAGAAAAGTGCAACTTTTTAATGTCCTGCAGTAGAGATGTGTCCACACATTTTAGTAGTTTGGGAGCTCCACGATTTGCAAAAGCTCATTGAAGGATCCACAATCCACTCGAACATTATTGTTTAAATCCTATGGTTCATTATAGCTCTGTTCATGTAGAACTGGTAATGGTAATTTTGAATGTCCAAACTTTGGGAGCTGCAGAAACTACTGTTTCGACCATTTCGCTTGTTTGTTTTATGGCAAATACGTTTCATCTTCACTAGCAACCACAACTGCAACAGCGACCTCTGAGTCAAATCCACGCTCTTCTTCCACCCAACGACGAAGAACAAAAGGAGACTGGTATCATCAATTAAATTATTTGTTAATTGAATATTGGCGGAGCAACTAGAAATTGTTGAAAAGAATTAATAATGTGAAAATAAAGATTGACAATTTGATTGGCAGTAAGTTGAGTAGCCGATTTAGGCTTCAACAGTTCTCTTCAGTACGCGTGTCCTGAAGAATTTAGTTCTATCTAAATGTCTCTTAGAAATGGAGGCACTTGTCGTAATGATTTCACTTGTTACTGCATAAATTTATGCGATTTTTAAACCTTGATAGATTTCCTTCGGTTAAGTAAAACTTTTCTTTGAGCCTTCAAACACATCAACAAATACTGCTTTCATCAACAGACCGATTCTGTCGGTTATTTGATGGAACCTCTGGCTTTAAAACACCACAAAGTACTTGGAAATTTGATCGTCTCCCACTACAAGTCTAAAATAGGTTTTGAAATGCCAAACTATAGTTATATATATATATATATATATATATATATATATATATATATATATATATATATATATATATATATATATATATCTTTTTTTAAATTTTGATGCTGCTGCCAGGTACATAAACATTTTCTTATCTATTAATTTACGAAGTATAAATGTTTACAAGTTAACCGATGCCATTTTCAACGTGTGCTCAATATGTATCACATTTACAGTCCAAATAGAGAGCTAAAAGTTTCTTCATTTAATTAGACGATAAAGATGAGCAGATGTCTTTAATATGAAGCTGCTTATTTCATTCACTTTGAAATGTTTGTCACCAGGCTAGCTTCAACTCTTGAAGCTATAACGGGTGCCGTGGAACCTGAACCTCAAATACATTACTGTGATGACAGGCTAGAACAGACTAAATGATCTTGTCCTACCAGCCACGGAAACAAGTAGCGACACTCAGGACAGAGAAGGACGTACTAAATGATCTTGCCCTACCAGCCACAGAAAGAAGGAGCTCGCTGATGACAGGTCAGGACGTACTAAATGATCTTGCCCTACCAGCCACAGAAAGAAGAAGCTCGCTGGTGGCAAGTCAGGATGGACTAAATGATCTTGCCCTACCAGCCACAGAAAGTAGGAGCTCGCTGATGACAGTTCAGGATGGACTAAATGATCTTGCCCTACCAGCCACAGAAAGAAGGAGCTCGCTGGTGGCAAGTCAGGATGGACTAAATGATCTTGCCCTAGCAGCCACAGAAAGAAGGAGCGGCGCTGATGACAGGTCAGGATGGACTAAATGATCTTGCCCTACAAGCCACAGAAAAAAGGAGCTCGCTGGTGGCAGGTCAGGATGGACTAAATGATCTTACCCTAGCAGCCACAGAAAGAAGGAGCTCGCTGGTGGCAAGTCAGGACGGACTAAATAATCTTGCCCTACGAGCCACAGAAAGAAGGAGCTCGCTGGTGGCAGGTCAGGACGGACTAAATGATCTTGCCCTAGCAGCCACAGAAAGAAGGAGCTCGCTGATGACAGGTCAGGACGGACTAAATGATCTTGCCCTACCAGCCACAGAAAGAAGGAGCTCGCTGATGACAGGTCAGGACGGACTAAATGATCTTGCCCTACCAGCCACAGAAAGAAGGAGCTCACTGATGACAGAGTAGGACGGACTAAATGATCTTGCCCTACCAGCCACAGAAAGAAGGAGCTCACTGATGACAGAGTAGGACGGACTAAATGATCTTGCCCTACCAGCCACAGAAAGAAGGAGCTCACTGATGACAGAGTAGGACGGACTAAATGATCTTGCCCTACCAGCCACAGAAAGAAGGAACTCGCTGATGACAGGTCAGGACGGACTAAATGATCTTGCCCTACCAGCCACAGAAAGAAGCAGCTCACTGATGGCAAGTCAGGACGAACTAAATGATCTTGCCCTACCAGCCACAGAAAGAAGGAGCTCACTGATGGCAAGTCAAGACGAACTAAATGATCTTGCCCTACCAGCCATAGAAAGAAGGAGCTCACTGATGGCAAGTCAGGACGAACTAAATGATCTTGCCCTACCAGCCACAGAAAGAAGGAGCTCACTGATGGCAAGTCAGGACGAACTAAATGATCTTGCCCTACCAGCCACAGAAAGAAGGAGCTCACTGATGGCAAGTCAGGACGAACTAAATGATCTTGCCCTACCAGCCACAGAAAGAAGGAGCTCACTGATGGCAAGTCAGGACGAACTAAATGATCTTGCCCTACCAGCCACAGAAAGAAGGAGCTCACTGATGGCAAGTCAGGACGAACTAAATGATCTTGCCCTACCAGCCACAGAAAGAAGGAGCTCACTGATGGCAAGTCAGGACGAACTAAATGATCTTGCCCTACCAGCCACAGAAAGAAGGAGCTCACTGATGGCAAGTCAGGACGAACTAAATGATCTTGCCCTACCAGCCACAGACACAAGTAGCGACACTCAGGACAGAGTAGGACGGACTAAATGATCTTGCCCTACCAGCCACAGAAAGAAGGAGCGGCGCTGATGACAGGTCAGGACGGACTAAATGATCTTGCCCTACCAGCCACAGAAAGAAGGAGCGGCGCTGATGACAGGTCAGGACGGACTAAATGATCTTGCCCTACCAGCCACAGAAAGAAGGAGCGGCGCTGATGACAGGTCAGGACGGACTAAATGATCTTGCCCTACCAGCCACAGAAAGAAGGAGCGGCGCTGATGACAGGTCAGGACGGACTAAATGATCTTGCCCTACCAGCCACAGAAAGAAGGAGCGACGCTGATGACAGGTCAGGACGGACTAAATGATCTTGCCCTACCAGCCACAGAAACAAGGCGCGACGCTGATGACAGGTCAGGATGGACTAAATGATCTTGCCCTACCAGCCACAGAAACCATTAGCGACGCTGATCATAGGTCAGGTTTTGTTAACAGGAATGCTTCATCGACTTAGGTCAGTTCAGGTTTATTAGAAATGTATAATTGTGTGAAGAAGAAGATAAAAAATGTGATCTGCAATTTAGCCAAGAGCATCTCACGCTCAAGTAGTTGTAAAGAACTTCTTCGGTAGCTCTATGTGATATACATCTGTTTTGTTGTTGTTGTTTTAAATTTCATTAAATTATCATCTGCCTTCGTGCAGAAGGATACAGAACCTAAATAGTATGCTGTATTTGATGCTTCAACAGATAATTGTCATGACATTTTATATACGTAATAATATTATCCAAGGCACATCAAAATAATTGACAAAAGTCACTATCTCAACTCAAAACTGTTAACTTGAATGCTAGACTCCACGCCTATCTCACAAATAATTCACAACTAACGGCACAGTCTCTCTAGGTAATCCAAAATACACCTGACCACGGATCCTTCTAAGATCCTTCAATAAACTATTCCCGAAGTCGGCATTGTTTCCTGCCTCAGAGTTCCCAGTTCACGTTCAAGGGTTCCCATCAAAGGTAAGCACCGGCCCGACCTATAAACAGAATTTCTTCCACATCGAATAGGACACTGATTCCCCAGATCAAAGATTTACATCTCAAGGAGGTACAACATTAAGTTCCTTAACTAGGCAAAACCGACCCAGAACACAGAAGTTAATCGTTACATCCTAGTTAATCTATTTTAGCTAAAGTTTCCCAAAGTTCCCTAAAGATCCCAGAATCAAATTACATACGTACTTCTCAAGCCAATCTAGGTAAAGCTTTCCTTGAATCAATATGTTACATGTTTTCCTGATCAACAGGCTAGGAACAAAAGAGCTGTGACCGGCGAGATGTAACGATTAAATGACTGCAATTTTACAATGTAGAAATATAATCAGCAACTAAAGAGGCGTAGACTTATTTCCAGCCGCTAAACCAAGGCTACCAATATTCAGGACAAAAGCTCGGGGTGTGTTTAGCTCCACGCCACAAGCTGTCAAATACTTTGTACGGTCATTACTGCTAGCCTTCGTACACTTAGGGAACTCAAAGATTAACCAAAAAACGGTTTTTGGTGTGTACACAAAAAACACCACTTCCGTGAGCTTTAGGAGGAGATCATGGGTGAAAGAATCTTTCTAGCAGTAAAAAGATGTCACAGGGAAAATTTTGAAGCACCACATTCTTTCTCTTCAAGAAATAAGTTACCACTGTTGTCACTAAAAGACAAACAGAACTAGCTAGAGTTATGACTCATGTGACTTTCATAGGCTGCAAAAAAACCCCCAGAAATGCTAGAAATCAAAACCTGAACGAAATAGACAAAGCTGTAATAGATATATTTTCTCAATTTACCTCAGTATTGGGCGTCATCATCATGAAACAGATAGCTACGACACATAATTATACTGAAAAAAAAAACACAATTAAAGAGCTAAAATGACAGTACAACATGCTGAGCTTTTCAAAATGGATGAAAATGAAAAGAAAAGCTTCATCTAATGTGCTGATGAAAAACAAGTCTGTCAGGAGTCCCTGTGCCTTATAATAAAAATCCCCAGGCGATAGTTGCCCGAATTTAAGCCTCACATGGCTAGCCACTGCGCAGGGGCTCGAGCTGTTTATTTGTAACACCTGCCTTGAGTTAGATATTGATTGTTTATTTTTAACACCTGCCTTGAGTTAGATATTGATTGTTTATTTGTAACACCTGCCTTGAGTTAGATATTGATTGTTTATTTGTAACACCTGTCTTGAGTTAGATATTGATTGTTTATTTGTAACACCTGCCTTGAGTTAGATATTGATTGTTTATTTGTAACACCTGCCTTGAGTTAGGTATTGATTGTTTATTTGTAACACCTGCCTTGAGTTAGATATTGTTTGTTTATTTGTAACACCTGCCTTGAGTTAGATATTGATTAACAGAAAGGTGAATATAGATGAAGGAGATTGTGGGTTAGTTATCTTTTCATGACAAATTCAGCAATGCGATTTATTTAGAAATCATATATTTATGGTATGTTACTTTTTACTAGCAATTTTTTTTCAGTAGAGCAGTTGGGCGGGGAAAGGACACAGTATCCGCTATAATGTAATATAAAGCAAAAGCATCATCCATTGAGCTACACTGCCTCAGTTAGCATAAAAAATGGGACCTGTCATTCTCTATATTTAGACTTCCTTTGTCTTTTAAGGTCCCAAGAGGAAGAAATGGATAATTATACAACCTGGTTATTCTCGATATTCAGAGATAATGGATCCTTCTAAGGTCCTAAGAGACAGAAATGAAGATACGCACTGATCATTCTCTCTATTTAGATTTATTGTACCATTCTAGAGTAGAGCTAGAAATGGTGACCATTTAACTAGAAAATAATAACAAAAATCCGAGTAGCGATATAACATAATTAGCAGGTGAGACAGCTTGACCGATACTTCTTAGTCTAACATCTCTCTCTTTCAGGTTTACAGTTTTATTCATAGAAATCGGTCTCATTAAGTCACTATAAACAGAAGACTGAGACATCGCTAGAATACATAAGCTCCATATGTAGTTAATGAAACCAATTTTTGGTCTAATCAATTTAAAGCAAAAGCTAAAACCGTTCTAACTATATTACACCAGAAATAAACTATCGCTCACAATAAATGCTGTCCCAAGTTGTTTTTCTAGTTTAAAAGATTTTAAAATCAAGTTTGCAATACAGGGCATCAGAGGTTATTTAAGATGGTTTTCTACTGTTATCCATTAAATGAAAAGAAAAAAAAGTTTTTGTTACCGCAATCCCGATTTTATAATCATTATCATCAGCATCAGCATCATCATCATCATTATTATTATTTTTATTATTATAATCCCCAAGGATCTGTATTAGGACCTGTCCTCTACACCATATATACAAAACCATTAGGCACACTAATTCAAAGTTTTGATTTATGTTATCACATGTTCGCTGACGACACCCAAGTGTACTCCTCTTCTCGTCCAGAAAACTTTACTACCTTAGTAAAGAAATTTGAGAGTTGTATATCACATGTTAAAAATTGGATGATTGTTAACAAACTTAAGATGAATGAAGACAAAACAGAGCTTCTAGCATGTAGCATTGATAGAAAAGCTTCTCCATATGTTGTTGACCACATTACATTGATAGTGATCAGATACTGTTCTCTTCAAAAGTTAAAAATCTTGGTGTTTATTTTGATTCAAAGTTGTCAATGACCCCTCATATCAATCATTTGGCCCAAATTATGTTCTTAGAGCTACGCAGAATTAAACAGATTAGATCTTTTTTAAATGAAGGGGCTGTGAAAACTCTTGTGTCCTCTTTCATTCTATCAAGACTAGACTACT